>CM027580.2:10918051-11302468 GCA_015852605.2 Populus deltoides
GGCAAAAGAATTGGGAAGAATTTGCACAGCCATCGCCTCATGCTTCGCATGTTGGATGGAGCACACGCAATACATACACCAGAAAAGAAACTTTTGCAGTGGTGTTCGGTTTGAAAAAATTCAGGTCATATCTACTTGGTACAAAAGTCATTGTTTTTACTGACCATGCAGCTTTCCTGTATCTTTTTGAAGAAGAAGGACCCAAACCCAGACTGATTAGGTGGATCTTGCTTTTACAAGAATTTGATCTGGAGATCAAAGACAAAAAGGTGTTGAAAACCATGTGTTGATCACTGAATGACTGAGGACTGAGGATATACAGTATCGAAACAAGACAGACATTCCCCGATGATAGTTGTATATGTTAGATTCCTCTTCACAAGACCATGGTGGCGTTGATTTGGTAAACTATTTAGTCAATAAAGAATTCCTCCAGGTTTGTCTAAACCTCCCAAAAAGATAAGTTACGAGCTGATGCTAATATTATTTTTTGGCACGATCCTACTCTTGAAAAATTTGTGTGATCAAGAAGAAGGGAGGTGTACCACAAGAGGAATTTCCATTCCATTTTCACTTTTCTCACTCATTCTGTGGTGGGCATTTTGGGAGCAAAGAACAGCCCACAAAGTACTTAAAAGTGGTTTCTATTAGCCTTCTATTTTTAAAGATGCACATCACTTCTAAAATCATGAAAAATGCCAAAGAACAGGCAATATCACTCATAAGAATCAAATGCCTTAACGAATATTTCAGTTCGAAATTTCTGATGTTTGGGGGATATTGACTTCATGGGTCCATTTTCTTTTTGGCAATCTTTATATCTTCTTGCAGTTGATTATGTGTCCAAATGGATTATAAAAAGCCACACGAACTAACGATGCTAAGGTTAATTTAGATTTGTCAGACTGCTATATTTGGACAGATGTTTGGAATCCTCAGCTATCATTAGTGACCGTGTTTTTATTTCTGCAATCGTTCCATGGAAGCATTGCTACGCAATATCATGACCTTATCATCGAACTTCCACAGCATATCATCCTCAAACGAATGGCCAAGTTGAAATTTCAAATCGAGAAAAACTGTCCATTTAAGAAAAAACAGTGCAACCTAACCGGCGAGATTGGATCTACATCTTAGAGATGCACTTTAAATATCGAACTGCTTAAAATCACTCTTATAGGAATGTCACCTTATAGAATTGATTTATGGGAAAGGTGTCATCTACCGGTGGAGCTTGAACACAAAAGCTTTTTTGGGCTATTAAACATTGTAACATGGATTATGATGTTGTTGGGATTGGTAAGAAAAACTACAACTACAAGAGTTGGAAGAAATTCGAAAATGATGCTTAGGAGAATGCAAGGATAACAAAAAGAAAAGACTAAGAATCTTTAAGACCGAATCGCTTAAGCATGAAAAGAGTTTAATGTTGGAGACAAAGTCAGTACTTATCATTCGTTTGAAACTTTTCTTGAAAGTTACGTTTTTGCTGGGATTGGACCCTTGTTGTTTCTAATGTTTTCCTTATGGTGCAGTTGAAATTACGTTTAGAAACCAACAAAAAGCTCTGCTAAAGTCACATCGTGCTTAGTCCTTATATGAAGGTTGACGGTAGAACTCACTTATTTCTGTGGAGTTAGCTGAACCAATCGATGAAGAATGGAGCGCAACATGTCAAACCAATGACATAAAACAAAAGCGCTTACTAGGGAGGCAACCCAGCACAAAAGAAAAAAATCAGATTTGCTTTCTTGTTCCTTATCTTAATTTTTCTACATTTAATTTATTTTCTGTCCATTTTCTTATGTTCCTTGAGTTTTTATTTCAACATTGAGGACAATGTTGTGTTTTAAGTGGGTATTAAGGAGAATTTTAGTTTTCTTGTTGTTCTTCAAAAAAAATGTGTTTGATCTTTTTTAACCCCAATTGGTTTTTGGAGAATATGAGTATTATGCATGAGAAATTAATTGAGATAGATGAAGATATAAATCAAATGAAGGTAGGCATGCGAATTTTAAGGTTTAATTGTTTTAGGGATTGACTTGAGAATATGCCAAGTTGACTTTTAGTAGTGTTATACCAATGCAAGCTTTTGAGCCTTCAACATATATTCTTTGATTGTGCATTCTTTCAATGATATGTATCTCTAGAACTTGCTTCATATCTTGTTGAGATTACATTCGCATTACATATATACATGAAGATGATAAAGGTATTAGAATTTTAACCACTTGAGCCAAAAGCCAACTTAAAGCATATTATCTAGTGAGCCCGGTTTTGAGTTTGTTTATCTTTTCTTTACTTTATCCATGTATAAGCCTTAACTTTATATGTTTCCTTTTCCCCTGCCAAGGATTAGTAGAGCATATATTTGTGATATCTTATGGAATTATGGTTGGAAATTATGAAAAAAAAAAGTGACACTTGATGAAAAGATGGGAAAAGTTGTCAAAGGTAAAAAAAAGAAAAGAAAAAGAAAAAGAAAGAAAATTGTTCCTTTATGTTCTTAAGATTTTATGTTGAGAGAGCTTGAAATCAAAGGAGTTAAGCATTGGTGATTAAAGATGAAAAATTTATGTGTGCTTTGATGGAATATCTTATTTGAAATATCATTTTGGAATGCTCTACTTTCTTTGGTTTGGACCTTTTCTTTTACTCTCTTTTACCTCACCTTAACCTTACCTCCATTACAACCGGAAATAAGACCTTTTAATTCATGCATTGCTCATAAATATGTTAGTAATGGAGATAAGATTGAAAGGCTTATGGTAGAACATATGAAAAGCAAGCTTATGGTAGAACATATTCATTGATTGAATTTTAGAGATTTAAACCCTAAATACATGAGTGTTGGAGTGTATATCAATGAGAGGACCTATCACTTTGGCGTGACATAGATTTCATTTAAATCTTGGCGATTGATTGAGTTTTGAAGTTTGCATGTAAAATAAATTCATGAAAATTTAAACCATTTATCATTCTTGATTGTATTCTTATTTATAATGCATATGTTTTTGGATATTGAGGAGATTAAGAGGACGATCATAGTTATTTTCAATTTAATTTAATTTATCTTTTCTCGAGGATGAGCAAGAGCTAAATGTGGGGGTATTTGATGTAACCATATTATTTGATAGTTTCACCCACATCTACCTAATGTTTTGTCCATGTTTTATATATAAAATGCATTGATATTCTTTGTTTTATGTTTTGAAGGCACTTTTGGATGAAAGATGCAAAAGCAATAAATTGGAGGTAATTGGCAGATTTGACGTTTAGTCGATGTTTTGTGTCAGAGCGTGAGTTCTAGAGATCGAAATGAAGTGATTCCAATGGCACTAAAAAGCTAACATCCATAGCTTTCTGGAAATGTAATGCAAGAAAAATACATAGAAAAAGATCATGGAAATCACATCCTGCAAAGTCAAATCTAATACGCGAGTGTTGACCTTTGGCCATTCAAAATTTAATATATGAAGCTATGGAAGTCCAATTGATGCAAACTCAATTGTATTGGATTCCTAATTAACTTAAATATACAAGATAAAAATTTCAGACAAAACTGATGTCATATGAGAGAGATATGATTTTTCAAAGATGACAACTGAATTCATAGACAAATAGGTTTCTTGAAGAAACGAGTCCAAATTACATCCCAAGCATCTAAACCGACATTCAAGTTTTTATATCAGCAATTTAGCTCCTCTAAGTCAGGAGCTTGAAGATTTCATGCAAGGCTATTTCTCCTTTTAGGAAAAATAGTTATTGAGTAATTAAATGTAAATGCCACTTAAGGAAGGATTATTTTGTAAAATAGAGACTAGGGTTTCTTAGCATATAAAAGAAAGAGAAAGGAGGCAAGAAGCTAGCAAAATAGAGGGAGAGCTAGAAGGAGGCAGCCAGCAAAGAATAAACACAAATTCTCTCCTCTACAAACCCAAAATCATGCCCTCTTCAATCTTTAGAAGTAGTTGTTCAATAGTTATGCAAGGCTAAGCTCTTTTCTTGGTTGCAAGGACACAAAAACCTTCGGATTTCAAGAGTCATGAGATTTATTCTTCCTTCTATTTTTAGTTTATGTTATGAATGAGTATGATTGTTTTCCTATGCATATTTCCTATGATTATTGTTGATGATTGCTAGAGGACTTTAAGTTATTGTTGTGAACAATCTATTGCTAAGTTTAATATCAAAACCAGAGTTGTGATATATGAACTTGTGTAGCAACTAAGTTTGATAATTGTGGTGAACCATCGTTATTGAACTTAGGAGAACATTTGAACAAATTTACACAAGTTGCGGACAACTTGTATGTTAATCTTGATGAAATTATCTAGCTCTTAAAGCTACCATTAAATTGAATCATTAGTGCGGACACTTTGATTGTTCATTGGTTAGGATTAGTTATAAAAGGCGGATCCGTTAATTAATCCGTTAAGGAAAGATAAAATTTCGAACATAAACTGCATTTTTTGTTTCAAGGATGGGTTCTAATTTCTGTAAGTGGATGTGTGCTTGTGACCAAGATTTATTTTCTTGATAAGTTTGGTTTTTAAATGATTTTGTTTGCTAGTTTAATTACTGCCATAGTTTAGATAATCACAAACCAAACCCCCCAATTACATAACATACAACAGAAAAATCGACTTGAAACTTCCTCGTGGGATCGACCCTTGCTTTCTATACTATCTTGTGTGTTTTAGGCTAAGGTAATTAATTTGTGCAACTGCGACATCGCAACAAATGTTGTTGAGGATAGAGAAGCCACCATGGCTGGGTTTCTTAATGGGTTGAATCGGGACATTGCCAATGTGGTTGAGCTACAGCACTATGTGGAGCTAGAGGACATGGTTCACATGGCTAAGAAGGTGGAGGGACAACTTTGAAAGGGACATGCTCAGCCAGTTTAGTCGGGCTCTTCATCATATTGGAAGCCCAATCTAAAGAGAGAGGGTGCTCTGTCCGGCCAAGATCCTTTGTTCCTTCTAGAACCGAACTACCAAAGGCTAAAAGTTGATGTTCCCTCTTGATGCCAAAGTAAATCTAAAACTCAACCTAAAGCGTACTGTGATGTTAAATGTTTCAGATGTCAAGGATATGGACATTATGCTTTAGAGTGTCCAAACAAGAGAATCATGATGATTAGAGATAAAGGTGATATGGAATCTGAAAGTGACACATCTGATTGTGAAGGCATGCCACCATTGGAGGTAGTGATGGGGATGAGTTAGCATTACTGGATTGGAGAGTCCTTGGTTATAAGACGGACACTTCAAGTTCAGGTAAAGGAAGATGAAATTAATCAACAAAGGGAGAACATCTTCCATACGCGTTGTTATGTACAAAGCAAGGTGTGTGGTTTAATTATAGATAGTGGAAGCTGTGTTAATGTTTGTAGTACCACCCTTGTTAGTAAACTGAATTTGTGTACTTTAAGCATGCTAAACCATATAGATTGTAATGGCTGAATGATAGTGGTGAAGGGAAAGTGACTAAACAGGTTGTGGTTCCATTTTCGAATGGGAAATATGTTGATGAAGTTCTGTGCGACGTGGTACCAATGCAAGAAAGTCACATCTTGTTGGGGAGACAATAGCAACATGATAGGAAGGAAATTAATATTGGGGTTAAAAATAGGTATACCATTGTAAAGATGGTAAAACCATCACTCTTGTACCTCTTTACACCCAAATAGGTGTATGATAATCAAATAAAGCTAAAAAGTGAGCATGAGGTGATGGGGAGAAAATTAAGGTGAGGAACAAGGGAGAAGACCATCAGATTCAGCTATAACTCAAACCACTACAACCAATTCAGCCACCCATCCAAACACAAACAAATATTCAGCCAACACTCCAAACAAATCAAACCATTCGACCACAACTCAAAAACACCCAAATCTGGCGAGAGTGGAGGTAAGACAAGAGGAGTGAAGAAAGTCAGCGCAATTGATGAGAATTGTGTGGAAAAACTAAAGAAACAACCCAATTTTTATGCTAGAAAGGGTGAGATCAGATCTGTATTTTTCACTAACAAGCCAATGATTTTACTTGTGTACAAAGAGTTGGGAAGAATGTTTGCCTTTTATTGAGTTTGCTTATAATAGAACTGTGCATTCGACCACTGGTTTTTCTCCATTTGAAATTGTTTATGGTTTTAATCCACTTGACTCCTATGGACTTAATTCCTTTGCCTTTTGAAGAAAAAGTAAGTTTAGATGGTGAAAAGAAGGCAAAGATGGTGAGACAACTCCATGAGAGAGTTCGATTGCAAATAGAAAAAGAATAGACTTTATGCTTCGAAAGCAAATAAGGGACGTAAATGGTTGTTTTCCAACCCGTGATTGAGTTTGGGTGCATATCGTAGAGAACGATTTCCCTAACCAAAGAAAATCAAAATAACAACATCATGGTGATGGTCCATTTCAGGTTTTAAAGAGAATCAATGACAACGCATACAAAATTGACCTTCTAGATGAGTATGGTGTTAAGTACGCGTAATGTTGCTGATCTTACGTTGATTGACATAGATTTTGATTCGAGGTCGAATCCTTTTGAGGAGAGAGGGGATGATGTGGACCCAGCCCAAAAACACCAGCAAGGACCCATTACATGTTCCAAATGGTCCAATGACTCTGGTCCAAGACAAAGGCATTGAAAGAGGCATTGAATGCATTGGTTTTGAATGTTTCAACCAAGTCGAAATTGAAAGGTCCATTAGAGTATCAAGAGGAGACCCTAGTACATCTTATCCATGTGCAAGAGGGGTCCAACATAACCTTATTTGAGGCCATGAGGTGAGGACAGCAAAGAAAACAAAAGAATCCTTCTACAACTTGGAAACAACATGGGTGGCTACCTTTTCCTTTCGTTTCTAGGATTAAGGGGCTGCATGGAAGGCTATAAATAAGCCTTGAATCAGTTCTATAATATTTTACTTCTTTCTCTTCTTCATGACAGAACATGGATTTAATATTATGGGCTTTGTTTTTTTTTGTTAGCTACTGACTCAAGGCTTGTTTGGGTTTAATTAATACTTTGTTTTCAGTTAGGATCCAAGGCTTGTTTGGATTAAATTATTGGCTTTTCAGTTTAGGGTTTTGGGTCACTTTTGAGTGGACCTCATGATAATTACTTCTAAATTTTTCAGTTTTAACGTGTGAGAGTGATTCTTGCATTCTTCAGTTCTTGAACAAACTGAATCTGACTTATCGAAGATTAAGCGAGCCGATGGCGTCATTCTACTCAATCCAATAGTGTTGGTGCCTTGGGGCGGTTTCTATTTTGTCACCTCCCTATCAGACCTATTTCGGCTTTCTGGGATCAGATCTCGATCTTGATTGTGGGTTGCGTGACCACGTGATCACGAGATTCGCATCAGGAATCGGCAATTAATTTGAAACTGTCTTCGACGCAACAGCATGTACTAGCACAAGATGTAACAGGGAAGGAGATTAAGCATGCTATGTTTAGTTTGAAGAACAACAAAGCCCCTAGTCCGGATGGCTTTAACGTAGGTTTCTACAAAAGAATGTGGCACATGGTTGGGGAAGATGTAATCAACGCTGTTAACTCCTTTTTTCAGATTCATGGAATGCTTAAAGAAATGAATGCCACATCCATTTCCCTTATTCCTAAAGTTGCTAATCCTCTTGAGGTTGACAAATTTTTGTCCTATATCTTGCTTTGCAATCCGAGTACAAATGCATCGCTAAGATTCTAGTTGGGAGAATCAAAATTTGTTTTTGCCATCCTTAGTAGGTCCGTATCAGACTGCTTTTATCTCTGGACGGAGAATCAATGACAACATTCTTTTGTCTTAGGAACTAATGAAAGGCTATCATAAATCTAAGGGGCCTACCCATTGTGCTATGAAAGTTGATCTGATGAAGGCTTATCACTCGATTCGGTGGGATTTCCGTTGGCGCTTCATTAATAAAAAATGGGATTCCCTAGAACAGTCATTGATTGGATCATGGTTTGTGTAACATCATGTCAATTCTTTATCAACATCAATGGTGAGCTTGCAGGTTACTTTCAAGGGGGAAGAGGGCTGAGACAAGGTGATCCACTATCCCTATATTTGTTTCTTCTATGTATGGAAATCCTTTCAGGGCTATTTTGCAAGATGAGTGCCAACCAAGAATTCAAGTTCCACTGGAGATGCAGAAAGACAAAATTTCTCATCTTTGTTTCTTGGTGACTTGATGATTTTTAGCAAAGGAGATGTAAACTCAATTTGTATGATCAGAACTGTGCTCACAAAGTTTCAAGATCTATCAGGTCTAGAGAGGGGGAGCTCCCTATAAAATATTTGGGAGTACCTCTTCTCTCGTCCAGACTAAAGGCTGTTTATTGTAAGGGCCTCGTGGATCGAATCACCTCTAAAGTTCGACATTGGACTTGTAGAACACTCTCTATGCATGCGGGGGTACAACTGATTAATTAAGTCTTATTTTCCATACAGGTCTATTGGGCATCTCTCTTCCTCTTACCTGGGCAAGTAATTAAAAATGTGGAGCAAATTATGAAATCCTTTCTTTGGTCAAGTTCAGATATGAGAACTACTGGCGCTAAAGTGGCTTGGGATCGGGTATGTCTTTCAAAAAGGAGGGGGTTAGGAATAAAAATGATAACAGAAAGGAACAAGATTGCGTTGTTGAAACACATTTGGAACCTGTGCAATGACTCAGATGGCTCAATCTAGTCTACTTGGATCAGATCCAATCTGTTGCGGGGTAGGAATTTCTGGACAATCAAGACGCCACAGAATTGCTCTTGAGCTTGGGGGAAAGATTCTAAAGCTCAGATCCTTAGCATGGCTGAAGATGAAGTACATCATAGGAGATGGAATGACAACCTCTCTATGGTTTGATAATTGGCATCCTCACAGCCCACTCGCAGATTCTTACGGGGAAAGATTCATCTATGATTCAGGTATGGCCAAGAACGCGAAGGTGAATGTGCTAATTCAGAACTCAGAATGGAAAACTCCTACCACCCAAGCTATTGGCTGGCACCCCATTATAGAAGCCATTCCTTCCAATTCTAATCCTAAGATGGGGCAAAAGGATGAGATAGTTTGGTTGGATTCGCCAAATCACAGATTCTCGGTCAAAGTAGCTTGGGAGCAACTAAGAATTCATCGTCAAATGGTTGAAAAACATGACATTGTGTCGTTCAAGAATGCTATTCCAAGACATTCGTTTCTTTTATGGATGGCTGTCCAATAGAAACTCACAACTCAAGATAGACTTCATCGGTTTGGTATACATGGTCTCAATACATGCTCACTCTGTCTTCGCAACAATGAAGATCACAACCACTTGTTCTTTGAATGCTCCTATATAAAGTGATCTGGTGGGATGTTTGTGACAAATGCAACATTCCAAGAATGACAAAAGGCTGGGATGAATGGATTCGATGGGCCCGCATCCACTTGGCATGGCAAGAGTTTCGGTCAATTTTTCTCATAAACTGAGTTTCGCGCTACAATGTATCATGTTTGGCAAGAACGAAATGCAAGGATCTCTGTAGGAATGCCTAGAACTTCGAACTTGGTCTTTAATCAAATCGAATGTATCATTCGTGATAAGGTTGATTTGATGAAGAACGTCCTACCAATAGATGAAAACAAAAGGATCCAAAGAGCTTGGAGGGTTAATAACATAGATTCTTAATTTGATAGTTAGCTGGTTGTATTGGTTTCCCTAACGAATCTAGTGAGGTCCAGTCTTTTGTTCGTTGGCTAACTCGTGGCCATATGTTGTTTTATGTTTCTGTTCTCATTGTAAATCAGGGGTATGCCCCTTATAATCTTTCTATCTTCTTCTTTTAATACATACGTCAACTTATCAAAAAAAAAAGTAACATCGAAACCTACAACTTTTATGAAGACACTTCCCTCAAATTCTATCTTTTTTAATCCCTATCTTATTGTAAGTTTAAGCAATAAAATTGTCCAGTTTTCCAATCTACTCATTTGACAACTATCATCTTAAGCTTCATACAACTTTTATTTCTCAATAAGATCTTGTTAATATCACCATCACCATCACCATCATCATTATTATTATTTCCTACCTAATTAAGGTTCATGACTCATATGTGTACACCAATTAATATAATCCCATTTTGATAAGTAATACTCTTGATACAAGTTTGACTTTAAATACTCTTTCATCTTTGTAAACTCATCATGAAGTTTCTAAATCTTGTCCCCTACTTCATCAACATAACCCATACTAGGAAGTAAAGATGTCATTAGACCTATTTCATCAAATTCTTTCATCTCAATTACTTCATTTTCTTATCCTAATCTTACAATTATGTTTTACAAATTATATTTTAGTCCTTAAACGTGTTGTATGGCATGGACCATGTCCTTCCTTGTCTCTATGCAAAAGTAGAACTCTTTAATTTAATAATTTCAGCTTTAATAATTTTATTTCTTCCATTCCCCTAGATGCATTTTCTACCATATTCATAATCACACAATTCATCATTAACCTTATACCTCATGTTTGTTCAAGTAACAAGTTTCTCTCACCATCCCATTTTCACTCTCTTTTCATCTTATGCAAGGGCACACTTCACCAATCCAACTTACTCTACTTTAAGTCATAGTATATGCCTATTGATTTATTTCAACTTTATTCTTTGAATGTATCCTTATTACCACACATTTCATGCCAATATCATAATATCAACAAATAACATTTACTCTTTGCACATACAATATGCAATCAATCCCAACGGTGAAGATAAATCTCATCATGTTCACTATAATCTTTTGATCGTGTCAAGTTTTTGATGCCGTTACCAGGGAGGTAAGTTACTGTATAAATTATATATTTTATTTTATTTTTCTTTTCACTTTTATTGTATTTCTAATTTTTGTTTCTTTTTTTTTCTTTCTGCACTTGCATGAGAGTTTGGAAACGACATTAAGTGGTAGACTTTGTAGGAAATCTTCATCCTCTTTAGAAAACATGGTCAAGAGGATAATCAGTCACTTCATAATGAGAATAATCGTGTTAGAACACTTAGAGACCAACATGAATCCAACAAGAACAAGTGCACCATCATGCATAGTTTTTCCTCTTGATGCATCCTACTTTAATTTTAAGCCAGATATTATTCAACTTTTACCTACTTTTCATGGCTTAGATCTAGAAAATCCATGCTTGCATTTAAGGGAATTTGAGGAGGTCTGTAACACCTATAATGACTTAAATTGTAGCATGAACATCATCAGATTAAAGCCTTTTCCTTTTTCATTAAAAGATAAAGCTAAAACTTGGCTACAAAATCTGAGGTCAGGATCCATCCGTGCTTGGGATGAAATGCAACAACAGTTTTTAAAGAAGTTTTTCCCTTCTCATAGAACAAATTCTTTCAAAAGACAAAATCATCACATTCTCAAAAGCTAGAAGAAACATTTTACCAGTGTTGAGATGGGTACAAAGACTTGCTTAATACATGTCCTCATCATGATTTTGAAACATGGAGATTGGTTTCATAATTTTATGAAGGGTTAACACCTAAAGATAGGTAAATGATGGAATTGATGTGCAATGGAACTTTTAAAAATAAAAACTTTGATGAAGCAATGAAGTACCTAGATTTGCTAGCTGAAAATGCTCAAAATTGGGACATACAGACACTTGTGAGGCACTAGGTAAAACTCAACCTTATATAGTGGAGGCATGTGCAACCTCAAGGAAAATCATGACCTCCAAGCCAAATTTGCATATTTAGCTAGAAAAGTCGAGATACTGGAATTGAAAAAGAGTGGTCAATTAAAATCTATTCAAGAAATTGTGTCAAATTACTTACCAAAAAAAAAGAAATTGTGTCAAATCTGTGAAACTAATGAATACTCAACCAATGATTGTCTAACTTTGCCTTCTTTTAAAGAATATATTCATGAATAAGCCAATGCTTTAAACAGTTTCCAATAGCCAAATCATGATCCATATTCACAAACATACAACCCTGGTTGGAGAAATCACCCAAATTTCAGTTGGAAGAGTGCTAACAATAATGTACAAACTTCACAACCACCATTTCAAGCACACCATAATTTTCAAAATTCTCATGGATATGCATCTCTTTATATTCCTCTTCTTAGAAGAAATATTGAGGAAACTTTATATACATTCATTGAAAAGCAAGAGATAATCAATACTCAACTTGCTCAAAGCATAACAGATTTTAAAGATACTCTTGCAAAATTCATATCTACTCTCGGGCCAGGGAGAAAGGTAAGTTTCCATCTCAACCATAGCAAAATCCTAAAGGACAATACAATTCAAGTGTAAGCAGCTCTGGAAGCTAACATATGGATCAAGTCCAATCAGTCATTACTCTCCATAGTGGTAAGGTTATTGAAAAACCAATTTTGCATGTTCAAGGACACATATGCATTCTGCAAAACCTGTGAAAATTGTCAAAAGATAGGATTTATTTCAAAACATAGAGTCTTTAGATAATCTTTTATTGACTTTTGAGTCGTGAGCAGGTGGAGATGTGCATCGTGCAATTTATGATTTATAGCTTCATTTTCATAAAGGACATGCTCAGCATAGTCTTGGGAATTTGACTACAAAAAGACCTTGTTTGTCGGGCTTTTAAGAAAACTAGAAGGAAAGCCTATCCCCGACACATAGAGGGTGTTTAATCCGTTCTTGGGCGTAAAAGCAAGAGAAGATGTGAGCCACAATCACAACTACAATTTAAGCCTTAGTTTGTGAGAAATTGTGTCTTTTGGTTTTACTAATAGCATAATATTTGTGTTTTGCTGTTTTTATATTTGTTTAAGTGTGTTTTAGGTTTGTCGTTGAGTCGTTGTTTCGGTGGCGTCTTCTATATTGTATCTTTCTACTTTAAAACATTGAGGACAATGTTTCATTTTGGTTGGGGGAAAGAAGGTAGTAGTTGACAAAAAAAAAACTAACGTGATCATGGGAATTATAAAAACATTTTCCAATGGTTAGCAACGCTCATAACAAGGTTTTACCATACTTTTTGATGTGCATCATGGAGTTATAATCCATCTTGTAAAGTTAAATCTAATATGCAAGGGAATGATTGAAGGGCCTTGACGAGTCAAATTAGAATGATTGAAGCTCGTCAAAGTTAAAAATTAGCAATCAGTTTGAAATTGGTTCAAGGGAACTTAAAGATGGGAAAAGCCCTTAATGGTTCTTTTGATGCTTTGGGCTACTTGAATTTGGGTTGATAATGCACATAAGTGAAGGAATTAATGCTATTTACTGGTCATAACAAGAAATGAATTTGAACCTGAATTTGAAGTCATCCATTGCATGTGAAAACAAGACTAATCTAGGAGAATATCAAGTTCAGAACGTGATCTTTCTAGATTGTCCAACCATATGATTGCATTGGACTTTTGTGCAAGAAGTTATAGCCATTTTAAATTTGATCTGTTAATGTTTCAATTAAAGTCAGAAAATATGTGCTAGTTAAATTTGTCTAGTTACTTTGTCGAAGTCTAATTTTTGGGTTTGACTTCTATCATGTTGAAATTTTCCTAAGTTTGGAGGGATGTTCCAATAGTATCAGAATATGTAATAAAACACTTTTGGCTAAGATTTGAAACTTAATTCACATAATTAAAAGTTGTTCTTCCAAATTGATTTTGTGAAGAACCCTACCTGACTTATCACTATTCAATCACAAAGAGTGTGGCGTCGAAATCCTATATTGATCTTTGTGGCGTCCAGATTGACTTATCAGAGTATCATTCTAGTCTATCCTCCATCTTATTTACCTTAAATCACTATAATCAAACCTAAACACCAAAAGAAAGACAACACAACCAGACTCATCCTTCATCCATTTTCGTCAGATTTATTGTTCCAGATTTTTGAATCATTCACGGCACATCACTTTTCCTATGAAATATTCAGGTATACAAACTCTGCATTATTATCACTTGATTTTGTTCATAAATTCTTTTTTTTTTACCAAGTATTCATAAACCTTTATTTTCAACACACACTTTAACATACGATTGTGGGTTACACATTTGATTATTACATTATTTATATTATTTTGTTAAAGGTAACAACTAAGGGAAAAGGATAATATATAATTTGCAAAAAAAGAGATAAAAATATATAATAAAATAAATAATTAAAATGTAGATAAGTTTGGTTTCGTAGCCTCCCTAACTTAAGCAATTAAGCCCGAAGGGGTGTTTTAACACCTAATACCCTAAACTCAACTTACTTGGGAGCTATTGGCTCAGTGGTTGTTACATGGGTTGAGGAGAAAGCTTTAAGGGAATCAAATATTGCACTATCTACATTTTAGTGTCCGAACCTGAGTTATTAAGCTCGAAGGGGTGTCTCAACACCTAATACCCTAAGACCAACTGGTCTGGGAGTCATTAGCCTAAAGCTCGTTACATAGGTTCAAGATACATTATGTTATAAATCATTGCTTAAAAAAAAAAAGAAGATAAGAATCCCAACCCAAGGAAGGTAACCTTAAACATTAGAACAAAATTTTGTTTTCTTCCATGAAAAGTCGCATAGTTATGTTTTGATTTATTAAGCATAAAATGAAGGTTTATTAATATCTTGTTTAAAAAGTATGAAGCAAATATATAAATTTAATGAGAGGTTGTTTATTTGGATAGATTAATGGAAGTTGAATGATGAATACCTTGCTTTTGAACGTCATAAATTGTTTTAACGCTTTGATTACTAGGGACTAGTAATAAGCTGGTTAGGTGTGTGATTAGTACTTAAAAGTGCATTTTTATCAAGGTTTTATATCATAATATTGCACTTAAAGTATCATTAAATTCCATAACTTAAACATGTTTTATAATAACAAGTCTGATAACATAAGATATCTTTAATTTAAGGTAAATGCTCATTTTGAATGCAGGCATATCTCACAATTTAAAGGATTGATTGATGTGTTTACTTATTTAACTATTGAAAGTGAAAAGACAAAGAGAGGGCGGCTAAGCTTAAAGAAGAGATGCTTGGTTCATTTCAAACTAGAACATCATTTGGTTATTGGATCATAAATAGAGATGTAGAAGATGGATTTAGATCTGGTTTATATGGATGGAAAGCTAAGATATATGCTTAAAACTTTCATGAAAAGTCCAAGATTCAAAACAGCCGTTTTCAAGTTCAAATTGTAGCAACAAAAGAGAAGTCGAAATCTGTCCTGCCAAATCGCATAATTTGTTTAGTGTTTAGCTCATATCACGAGTTCTAGAAGTCCAAATGAGTTCATTCTTATTGTTAGAAAGCTGAGACAAATTCAGGAACTTTCATTAAAGACTATTTGTTCAAATTCTGACGTTAACAAATTACATTTTGTTCAGACAAGAAGATAATGGTTGCCACCAAGTCAAGAGGTGGCCACCCACTCAATAATTAGTCATCAAATCAATAGTTCTGAATTTTAGCCCATAAAATGAGGCATTTGTCATCCATTTAAACATCTTGGTTTTCATATTAAGATCATATTCTTGCTTTCTTTCTTTGTATTTTTGTAATGTTTAAGTTTGGCTTTCATTAATCTCTTATTTATGTTTTTCATCATAACTATGTTCTTAACTAGTTTATTTATGTTTCTCTTCTTCACAATGTTTAGCTAAGTTTATTATGTCAAGGTCAAAAGGTTTCACTAATGGTGTTAGAATAGGTATAATATAAACTCAACATGGATTTCAATGTTATTAACATGTCTTATCTTTTATCTTACTAATTCTTAATACCTTGTTAAATAATTAATCTAGATTTGTGTTGTACAACCCTTGGTACAACAAATACTTGATACTTTCATAGCCTACTGTATGGTATAACAGACACTTGTGCTATAAAAGGAACTTGATTTGTTATTAACATAAGTTAACATCATGAATTCCTGACAATATTTAAAAGTATGGTGTTACTAAAATAAGATAATTAATATGATCATGTTAAAAATTTATAAGGATAAATCATCCGCTTAGAACCTCCTTTATGTGTGATTTCCAGTTGATTAATAAAAAGAGTTTATACTATACTTATTTCTAATACTATTAGTGGATCCTCTAATTTTGACAATTGCTTTTATCTTTGATTAATACTCACATCAATATCACATCTCAAAAGTTCTTTTCAACTCCTTTTCATTTGTCATTGTAATTGCACGAGGTACTCGAGATGGACAAGGAGAAAGTTAAGGCTATCCGGGATTGGCTTACACCAAAATCGGTAAGTGAGGTAAGGAGTTTTCATGGACTTGCTAGTTTTTATAGAAGGTTTGTGAAGGATTTTAGTACTATTGCTGCACCTTTAACTGAAATTGAGAAAAAATACGTTGGATTCAAATGGAATGATGAAAAGGTTATGGCTTTTAATTTGTTTAAAGATAAAATTTGTTAGGCGCCTATTTTAGCTTTGCCGAATTTACGAAAGCTTTGCGTATAGTTGAATGAAATGCGTCAGATATTGATATAGGAGCCGTGTTAATGCAGGACAGGAGGCCTATTGCATATTTCAGTAAAAAACTTAATTGGGTAGCCTTGAATTACCCTACATATAACAAAGAGCTCTATGCCTTGGTAAGAACTTTATAGACGTGGCAGCATTACCTGTGGCCTAAGGAGTTTGTGATACATTCTGATCATGAATCATTAAAGCACTTGAAAGGGTAAGGTAAGTTTAGCAGGAGACATCCCAAATGGGTTGAATTTATTGAAACCTTTCCGTATGTGATCAAGTATAAGCAAGGAAAACAAAACATTATGACTGATGATGTACTTTCGCGTAGGTATGTTCTTTTATCTACTTTGGATGCTAGATTTCTAGGATTTGAACACATAAAAGAATTGTACAATGAGAAACTTCAGCTTTTAGGAAGTTCTATAGACTTGATGGATATTTGTTTAAAGAGAGTCGTTTATGTGTTCCATTAAGTTCTATGTGTGAATTGCTTATACATGAAGCACATGGCGGTGGGTTGATGGAGCATTTTGGTATTGTTAATACTTTGGATGTGTTGCATGAACATTTTTAGTGGCCTAAAATGAAAAAAGATATGCAACGCATATGTGATAAATGCATAATTTGTAGGAAAGCAAAGTCTAGGACTCAACCACATGGCTTGTATACCCTTTTGCTTGTACCGAAAAGAACCATGGTTAGACATTTCGATGGACTTCATCTTAGGTTTACCTAGGTCAAAACGGGGTAGGGATTCCATCTTTGTAGTTGTTGATAGGTTTTTAAAGATGACACACTTCATTCCATGTCATAAAACCGACGATGCAACTAACATTGCTTGATTTGTTAGTTAGGGAGATAGTACAGCTTCAAAGGGTCCCTAAAAGCATTGTTTCTGATAGAGATGTTAAGTTCCTTAGCTATTTTTGGAAGGTTTTACTGAGGCAAATTAAGTACTAAATCATTATTTTCAACTACTTGTCACCTCCAAACGGATGAACAAACAGTAGTTAATAGGACTTTAACACAACTTCTGCATATAATTGGGAAGATTATTTGCCATTTATAGAGTTTGTATATAATTGCAATGTGCACTCTACTACTGAATTTTCACCATTTGAAATTGTGTATGGATTTAACCAAGATTAGATGAATTAGAGGTTGTTTTTCATGTTCCTTAGGCATCCCAAGTATCTCTAGGTCCATCTTGGTCAATATATTCTGAACAAGCCCATTTAATGTCTTTTTAAGCTTCTTTGTTATAGCTCTTGTAATTGGATGGACTAGAAAATCTAATCTGAATGTAGAATTAATTCTGAAGTTTTCTTGCCTTGTTGTGCTCGGTTTCATTATTTTGCATGGATAATTAATGAAGAAAATCTCCCTCTTTTGTACCTGCCAATTTAGTTTCCTTCCTATTCTAGGAGAATCATTAATTAATCCTTCCTAACTTAGGAAATCAGATTTAACAACCTTTTGATCCACCACGAATTGGGCTCTTCTTGGATTTCGATTAGATGAATTAGAGGTTGTCCTTCATGTTCCCTAGGCATCCCAAGCATCTCTAGGTCCATCTTGGTCAATATTTTCTGAACAAGCCCATTCAATGTCTCTTTAAGCTTCTTTGTCATAACTCTTGTAATTGGCCCATTTGGCATCTCCAATGGGTTTTTGGCATCTCCAATGGGTCTTTGCCATGATTAAGCCACTAACATAAGCACATTTTGAGGAATACGATAACGAACAATCTAAAAAGAACTTCTCACGACAATTAAGAAGGCAAAGGGGACCTTTGTCTCAAACTCTTCCAAACAACTATTTTTGGAAACATGGAATGATTTTCTTAAAGTCGTAAAGTAAAATAAATCTCAAAAAGTTATTAAAGGCATAATCAATATCAAGCAAAGGCCTACATGATGGCTCAAATAGGTTAGAAGCCAAACAACCAAAAGGATTCAAGAATTTGATTAAAAAAAAAGAGGATATATATTTCAAAATAGGTAAAATGCATACATAAACATCATAAAAATGTTTGCATGAATTTTCAAGAAAGACTCCTTGAAAGCAACCAAAAAGGTTCAACAAATTTGAACCATAAAAAATTTAGTCCAAGGATGACTAAAAATGCATGGATAAAGAAAATTAGAAGATGGATCATCTAGGAAGAAGGGAGGCCAAAATTCATCATAAGAAGATCTAAAACACCATTATTTATATAAAAAAAGAATCCTAAATATTTTTCACACCATAGGTACCTGAATAGAGACTAAATGCATGCTACCTGAACACAAGCCATCGGCAGGTCATCTAAATAGAGACCACAAGTAGGCTACCCGAACAAAAAACCACTAGCAGTCACCCAATCAGAGACCATGAGTAGGCTACCTAAACAAGACTATGGGCAAGCTACCCGAACAACGACCATGGGCAGGTCACCCAAATAGAGGCCACTAGTAAGTTATTCGATCACGAATCACAGGCTAATCGCTTGAACAAAGACCATTCGTGAAAAATCCTCGATATTTTTCACAATGTATTAGTTTTGAAATACCTAGCATCATTTCTTTTCTTTTCTTTAAAAACTTACTTTCAAATGTCTTTTAAAAGATTTTATATCGTACGTATTATAAAGAAAGGGTAATTATCATAACCTAATTTTGGATCTCCCAAAATTATTTTATGACAAATACTTTTTATTCAACTGTCCAAAAAAATTAGAAAATTAAAAGTATATTTTCGAGACAACAGGAGAAAAGCCTTTCAGCTACAATAGACCAAGATGCTAGAAGAATAGCTAGATTGGAGTATTTTGACGAGATGGGAAGAAAAACTTAATTTAAAATAAAGTTTTAAAGTTGAAATATGATCTAACCAAAATAAAAATAATTAAACTTCTAATAGGTTTAATTGAAGCAAAATTAAGTCCAAGAGTCAGTTTGGGTCCAAAATTGGAAGAATTAATTAAATTTAAAGAATTTTTTAATTTTCTAATGGCTTTTGAAGAATCAAGGACTCAACTGAAAAAATCAAGTTTGAAGGCTTAATTCAGCTCAATTTGAAAATATAGAATGATTAGGGACATAAATGAAACTTTGGAATACCAAATTGGTGCACAATCAGGGGTTCGATTGCAAGAAATTTAAAGTTTGAATGCTTAGGGCCAAATTAAAATAATTCAAGACCAAGGACCTCTCTGCAAAAATCACACAACATTAGGGGCTGCATTGAACCTTTCTAGGGACTATATTGAAAAAAATAAAAGTTCACGACTTAATTGGGGACTAAATTGAAAAAACTGGAAACTAAGAGCTACTTTGTAAAAGGCTACCGGACTTGAAAGATCTTAATTGATTTTTGGCAGGATTTACATAAAATTAATTATTTTTGTTTGGCAGGATGCACTCTAAATGCTCTATCATTGGAATAAAATGATAAAAGGTGAATCGAAATTAATAGTTATTTTTTAATTGAGTTTCTATTACTTTGGTATATTCTAAAACATATATTTTACGTTTAAATTCAATTTTTATAAATGAACAAATCAAAGCCCAATGAAATTCAAAGGAGTCGAAGTTCGATTGGAGACAGCCTGGACACAATTCAAATCATAACTTTCTACTCAGATATCGGATTTGCTTTGATTCTTGTTGCGTTGGAAAGGTGTTCTAAAGGGCTACAAATTAGTCTCTAATAAAAATTTAAAAAAAAAAGAACTCTAAAGGGACGTAGTTGATTTCCCACTACTCGAACTGTTTTGCTTTATCATTCTCAATTCGTTGTTGAAGTATTCTTTCATAGGATTATTTAATTATGGATTCATTCATGCTTTTTTTTAATTATCATAACTCAAATTTTAAATTTGTTGGAAAACAAATATATAATCAATTAAAAAATAAATTAAAAATTGAATTAAGACAACACAAATTGAAAGTTTGAGGGACTAATGAGGATTGAATTATAAATTTGGGAGTCGATTTGGTTAAAAATTGAAAGTTTGGGGACTTAATTGAATTTGGAATTGTTTAATTAATGAAATCATGGACCTAATTATTAAATTTTAGAAGTTCAGGGAGTAAATTGAAAATATCCATTTCAATTAAAAAATGGTGTCATTTCTACTGTTCATCGCCTTCTTCAGGAGACCGATTCAACAAGATGAAATGGCACCAAAACCGGACCACGTCTCCTGCCCACGATCCTGTTTCGAGACCGATTAATAGTCCTGCAAGAGCAGGACTATTAATGGCTTCATTTACTCTCTCTAGCCTTATAAAAGGCTAGAGAAAAATGAACAGAAAGGACGGACACAGACAGACAAAAAAATAGAGAGAAGACGGAGAGAAAAAGCAGGGGTGAAGGCAAACAGAGGAAGACTAAGGGACTGAGAGCAAACTAAGAGAACCGGAGGACGAACAACAGAGGGGACCATAATCACTAGAAGGGAGAAGGTAGAGTAAAACAGAGGAAAGGGACCAGAGAATCTCCTTCAAAACTCCAAAGAATTGGGAGTAAGCTCGAGCGAGTATAAAACAACACAGGAAAAAAAAAACACAGACGAACAGAAGACACAGACTGAAGAGAAAGGAAGAAAACCAGAGAACAGGACGAGCAACACAAAGAATACCAAGCAGATAGGGAGAAAAAGAGAAGCTAAAAGAAACCAAGCAAAGAAAAGCAAGACTAGAGGAAAAGCGCACAAAGAATAGAGGCAGAGGGGAAGAAAGTAGCTTTGGCCAGTCCTCCATCACGTCTTCATCTCTTGACCAGGTAAGTCTTTTCTTCTATTCCTTTGCAATATAATTCATTTGGTACTGTTACTGTGAATTATAATTACATCGTCCATATAGCAAGCGTGCGTGAGCATTTCATGCACGCTTGCAGCCAGCCGGGTCACTGGCTTGGACCAGTAACCAGGTTGGTTGGGTCTAGCCCAACCTGTTTGAGCTTAGCCAAACCCAGCCCAAAAAAACAAAGCTCAAAAAAAGAAAGAACAATAGAGGCTAGGCTTGGGCCTCAGGCTCGTTGGACCAATTTTGATGAGAACCTCGTGATCACGTGGTCACGCAACCCACACGCAAAGACACCAATTCCCGGAAAGCCAAGTAAATCAGGTTTGATAGGAGTGTAACACAAAGATAACTTGTACCTAGGCACCAGCACTATTGGAAACGGAGACCCCCACCCAATGAATATTGATTCGCGAACGAGAAGTATAAGGATGACGCCACGAAGACAGTTGTTCTTCGATAAGTCGTTTTCAGTTCTTTAGAGAACCAAGGAAGGGAGATTATCCCACCAAGACACAATAAGTGTAGCAAGAAGTTTATTGATCTGAAAATTGTGTAGCCTTACATGTATAGTTATGCCTTTATTTATACTGACTCTAGACTTAAGAAAACCCTAATGGACCCCCCTTAGGTGGACTTATATGAAGCCCACTTAAAATTGACCCAAATAAATAATAATAACCCAAAAACTAAGAAGAAAATAATAAAAATAATAAAATTCCGAAAATTATCATGCTAAATATGCTAGAATCAGATTTGTCACCCTTAAGAAGTCTCAAATAAACTAGGAGAAATCTGATTTGGAAAATTTGTGTTGCTGCCCACCTTGATGTCCTTGATTAGCTTGGATTTCCTTGTTTAACTTGGACAAATAAGAAAACAGATTTCCTCATTTGTTGCTGATTTAATTACTTTCCTTCCTAAGTTAGAAAAAGCATTAAATAGTCCTCCTTACTTTAGGAATAAGATATGGCCAACTTCCTTACTTAATTAGGAGAATAAATTGCTGACCTTTTATCCTTGTAGCATTATGAAAACAAGCCTAACAAGGCTGGTATTGGGCCTACACATCAACCCCCTTGTTCCACATGAATTGGGCTCTTCTTGGACTTGAACTAGATGAATTAAAGGTTACCCTTCATGCTCCTTAAATGTCCCAAGCCCCTCTAGGTCCATTTTGCTCCATATGTTCTGAACAAGCCCATTCAATGCTTCTTTAAGCTTCTTTGCCTTAGCTCTTGTGATTGGCCCAATTGGCACCTCAATAGGTCGTTGGCATGATTACGCTTGGTGTTGGGCTGATCCGCATCAAATTTGTTTTGGGCTAGGGATGTGTTTGGCAAAACACACCCTTATGCCTTACCCCTTTTATTCCACCCTTTTTTATTTTGATATCTAGTCAAACAGGTTTTTTTGAATATTAGAAAATTTCAAAAAATATTCGTGGACCTTTCTGAACTTATTTGTAGGTTCCTCGCGTTTTATTTTAGGTATTTTACTGTATAATTGATCTATGGATTTTTATTGTGAAATGCAAGTCCAGTATACGATATATTTTCTCTTAAAAAAATATCTATGCATTGATTTAAATTCATGTTTTCTAGTTTATTCACTAACCCTAGAGTCAGGGATACCATACGTTTTTTTTTGCTACGTAATATTTACCAATGACAGAGTTGGAAGTAGTTGCAGCAGACCATTATAGTATAAACCAATGAACTCTTAACAATTTAAGACAAAACCAACAATGCAGCCTGCCTCAGGCAAGACGCTTATGGGGTGATAATATATTTTTTTTGTGTAACCCTTTCCGTACCACAGAATCTTTGTTGATCGGTTAGGTTTTCTAGTGACTATAATACTACATCTCTAACATTAAACTTCATAATCTACGGTCATGATTTGGATTAATACCTTCTACTCTCTTTAACCAAAACTATATGTGAGATACAATTTGAGATCCCTTATCCCAGCATATTGACCAGGAAGATTTAGCTCCAAAGGTGCAGGGTGTAGTTCTTGTAAGTTGTGGTAGAGGTACAAGAGTCTCTATCTCCGAAACAGGTCCTTGATTGCTGCTTTATTCAATCACACTATGTAAAAGTGGTAACTTTTTTCTACTCTTTTTCTCTCTCTCTACTTTGCATACAAAGGTATAAAGACACTTTAGGTCGTTTTGCTTGTAGGCCTGTTAGAGTCTAAATTTCTTAATCAATTTTTCTATTTCTAAAGACATGAGTGAACACAGAGATCAACCCACTAGGACCCTTTAAAATTACCTCCACCACACATGTATTACCACACCATCATACAATCACTCCTTACTTTTCATGACTAGGAAAATAAAAATCCATATTAAGGAGTTTGAGGAAGTAGTTGTGACTTTTCATACTTAGGGTAGATTCATTAGGTTTATTTTTTTAGAACTATTTAAACAAGTAACCTAAATTTCAGCATCCATTGATTAATATTACTTCTAAATTTTTCAGTTTTAACATGTGAGAGTGATTCTTGCATTCTTCAGTTCTTGAACGAATTGAATTTGACTTCATATTGTTAGTGCCTTGGGGCAGGTTTTCATTGTGTCACACTCCTATTAGACCTATTTCGGCTTTCTACTATCATATCTCAATCTTGATTGTGGCTTGTGTAATCACAAGGTTTGTATCAATTAGTATCCGAGCTACGCTCCGAAACAAAGTCATATCCTTCTCTTATTTTTGTTTTTTTAGTGTTCCTTTAAGTTTTTCAGTGTTTGTATCATTCATCTTTTTGTTTCTTGTGTCTGTGGCATCTAAGAAAAAACACAAAAGGGATTTCATCTTGTTAATGTCTCTAATCATATCAGTAGCATATATAAATAAAGAGAGACTAGACGAAAAACAACTCATAGTGAACCATATGCAAACCGCCTCAAAATCAATTGAAACTTCATATCCTGTCTCTTGGGGGTGAAATTGCACCACATTAAATTGGGCTTATTTTCATAACATTTACTTAAGGTTTCAATTGGAGGTTCAATTCTCTCATAGAAATATAACTTTTTATGAACCATAAGCAAAACACCTCGGAATGATTTGAAACTTCATATTCTATCTATTAAGGGTGAGATCACACCATATATTAAATTTGGGCTTATTTTAATATTTTGTGCTTGAGGTTTTCATTCGAAGATCAATTATATCGCAAACTGATCATACTAAGGGTTTGGATACCTAGACATAAGATAACGACCTAGATTTGTTATTTGTTTGGTATCCAAATACTAAATATTATATTTGAGATCATTCTGATATCATTTAGTCTTGGTTTCAATTCTGTTTAGTAAAAATTACGTAACAGGTCAGATTTGTGTTAAGTTCGAAAACGTGATCCTTACTATTTGTTTTTGTCCAAATATTTTTGTTTCTATTATAATTAGGTTATTTAGGAGTCAATTAGTTGTTTTTGATAATTTTCACTTCTGTTTTATTTCTTGTCTTCGTTTCGTCCATAATTCGTATGAATTTGCATTGCTACTCGCGAACTTATAATCGTATTTTTGTTTTGCTTTGCTATCAGTATATTTATTGATTCTTGAGTTTGAGATTATAATTGGATTGCGCTGCAAAGGCTACTAACTTTGTTTTGTTGATTTCAGTTTCTAAAGAACCAAAAGAAAGCAAGTTCTGAGGTAAAAGACGTAGTGAAAAGCCTTGATTTTTGTGTGAAACACGAGAGGTGTAAGGATATATTTCGTGCTACTAATCAAATTTTGCAGATTTAAAGAATGTCTGAAAACAACAAATCAACGACACGAAACACTAACGTCGCTTTCACGCACAAGCCATAGGCCGTAACTCGAGCTCTTGTTTAGGACATACAAGGATATGAAAGATGAAGTGAATTCAATAAAGTAACAAAATAAAATAAAACCCCTAATATTAAATCCATGTTCTGCCATAAGAAGAAGAGGAGAAGGAAGTAAAATATTACATAACATATTCAAGGCTTATTTATAGCCTTCCATGTAGCCCCTTAATCCTAGAAACAAAAGGAAATCCATGTTTTGCCACCCATGTTGTTTCCAATTTGTAGTAGGATTCTTTTGTTTCCTTTGCTGTCCTCACCTCATGGTACAAATAAGGTTGTATTGGACCCCTCTTGCACATGGATAAGATGTACTAGGATTTCCTTTTTTTTTTGGTAAGTTGACGTATGTATTAAAAGAAGAAGATACAAGCATTATAAGGGGCATACCCCAGATTTACAATGATAACAGAAACATAAAACAACAGATGGCTACAGGCTAGCCACCGACCCTAAAACTGAAACCTCACTAGATTCGTGAGGGAAACCAATACAACCAGCTAACTAACAAATTAAGAATCTATGGTATTCACCCTCCAAGCTCGTTGGATCCTTTTGTTTTCATTTGTTGGTACGACATTCCTCATCAAATCAAGCTTATCACGAATGATACATTCGATTTGATTAAAGACCAAATTCGAAGTTCTAGACATTCCAGCAAAGATCCTTGCATTCCGTTCTTGCCATACATGATACACTGTAGATGCAAAACTCGCTTCATTTACGAAAAAATTGACGAAACTCTTGCCATGCCAAGAGATGGTGGCCCATCGAATCCATTCATCCCAGCCTTTTGTCATTCTTGGAATGTCGCATCTGTCACAAACATCCCACCAGATCGCTTTAGTATAGGAGCATTCAAAGAACAAGTGGTTGTGATCCTCATTGTTGCGGAGACAGAGTGAGCATCTATGGGGACCATGTATACCAAACCGATCAAGTTTATCTTGAGTTGTGAGTTTCTGTTGGACAGCCATCCATAGAAGAAATGAATGTCTTGGAACAACATTCTTGAACCACACAATGTCATGCCATTCAACCATCTGACGATGACGTCTTAGTTGTTCCCAAGCTACTTTGACCGAGAATCTATGATTTGGCGAATCCAACCAAACTATCTCATCCCTTTGCCCCATCTTAGGATTAGAATTGGAAGGAATGGCTTCTATAATGGGGTGCCATCCAATAGCTTGGGTGGTAGGAGTTTTCCATTCTGAGTTCTGAATTAGCACATTCACCTTCGCGTTCTTGGCCATACCTGAATCATAGATGAATCTTTCCCCGTAAGAATCCGCGAGTGGGCTGTGAGGATGCCAATTATCAAACCATAGAGAGGTTGTCATTTCATCTCCTATGATGTACTTCATCTTCGGCCATGCTAAGGATCTGAGCTTTAGAATCTTTCCCCAAGCCCAAGAGCAATTCATGGCGTCTTGATTGTCCGGGAAATTCCTACCTCGCAAACAGATTGGATCCGATCCAAGTAGACCATATTGAGCCATCTGAGTCATTGCACAGGTTCCAAATGTGTTTCAACAAAGCAATCTTGTTCCATTCTGTTATCCTTTTTATTCCTAGCCCCCCCTCCTTTTTTTGGAGACATACCTGATCCCAAACCACTTTAGCCCACAGAGTTCTCATATCTGAACCTGACCAAAGAAAGGATTTCATAATTTGCTCCACATTTTTAATTACTTGCCCAGGTAGGAGAAAGAGAGATGCCCAATAGACCTGTATGGAAAATAAGACTGAATTAATCAGTTGCACCCGTCCTGCATACGAGAGTGTTCTACAGGTCCAATGTCGAACTTTAGAGGTGATTCGATCCACGAGGCCCTTACAATAAATAGCCTTTAGTCTGGACGAGAGAAGAGGTACTCCCAAATATTTCATAGGGAGCTCCCCCTCTCTAAACCCAAGAATATGAATAATTTGTTCCCTCTCAGCATTTAACACACCGCTCAAGAAGATGTCGCTTTTGTTTGGATTTGGATACAGACCTGATAGATCTTGAAACTTTGTGAGCACGCTTCGATCATACGGATTGAGTTTACATCCCCGTTGCTAAAAATCATCAAGTCATCAGCAAAACAAAGATGAGAAATTCTGTCCTTCTTGCATCTCCAGTGGAACTTGAATTCTTGGTTGGCACTCATCTTGCAGAATAGCCCCGACAGGATTTCCATACATAGGACAAACAAATATGGGGACAATGGATCCCCTTGTCTCACCCTCTTCCCCCTTGAAAGTAACCCGCAAGCTCACCATTGACGTTGATAGAGAATTGACATGATGTAACACAAACCATGATCCAATCAATGACTGTTCTAGGGAATCCCATTTTTATTAACATAGCGTCAACGAAATCCCACCGCACCGAGTCATAAGCCTTCATCAGATCAACTTTCATAGCACAACGAAGCGGGTCCCGTAGATTTATGATAGCCTTTCATTAGTTCCCGAGACAAAAGAATGTTATCACCGATTCTCCGATCCGAGATAAAAGCGATGCGATATGGGCCAACTAAGGATGGCAAAACAACTTTGATTCTCGGCTAGAATCTTAGCGATGCATTTGTACAATCGTATTGCGGCAAGATATAGGACGGAAATCAGTCAACCTTGTAGGATTAGCAACTTTAGGAATAAGGGAAATGGATGTAGTATTCATTTCTTTAAGCATTCTACGAGTCTGAAAGAATGATCTAACAGCGTTGATTACATCTTCTCCAACTATGTGCCACATTCTTTTGAAGAAACCTGCGTTAAAGCCATCCGGACCAGGGGCTTTGTTGTTCTTCAAACTAAACATAGCTTGCTTAATCTCCTCCCTTGTTACATCTTGTGCGAGAACATGCTGCTATGCGTTGAAGACAGTTTCAAGTTAATTGTCGATTCCATCACTTCCTCGTTCAGAACCCTAGGCATCTGATCAACACCTAACACACGATGGAAGTATGCAATTACTTCTGATTTGACTGCCTCGTGCCCTTCGACAACCTCTCCATCCTCCCTTGTAAGTGATAGAAGCTTATTTCTATTCTGTCTTTCATTTACTTGATTTGTGAAAGTAGCTAGTATTCTGATCCCCCAAGCTAAGCCATTGTATCCTTGCCTTCTGTGGTGAAAAAACTCTCTTCAGCCCGACGGTAGAAGCGTATTTATGAACAAGCATCCCTTTCCGCATGCACAAAATTGGATTCTCATGCGCTGTATGCAGAGCTTGTTGAGCCTTATCCATTTCATTTTTTGCATCTTTCACTCTATCTCGAAATGTTGGAGAAGTGAGCCACATTGAAAAGTTTCAATTCCTGCTTTAGCTTTCTTAGTTTGCAACACAGCTGATACATTGGACAACCCCCCGAATTCTGATCCCATACCTTCTTCACCAAGGGCATGAACTCGTCATGATCCATCCACATATCGAAGAATCTGAATGGTTTCTTTATGTTCTGATCATTGCCAATAACCTTTACCACCATAGGAGAATGGTCTGACATACCCGAAGGCAAAAATCTCGCTTCCGATAATGGAAATTTCAGATTCCACTTCTCATTGACAAGCACTCTATCTAGTTTCCACATAATCAGATTCTCAGGACATTGGTTCGACCAAGTATAATGCATACCTGAATACCGAAGATCATCTACTTTTGCTTCTCGAATACATGTATCCAATCTGTCTATAGTACCAGCCCACGTAATAGACCCTCCTAACCTGTCCGACTGGTTGCGGATAGCATTAAAATCACCCATAAGAATCCACGGGGTTGACTCCCATCCATCACTACGACTCACAATATCAGACCATAATGCCTCACGTAAGGAAGCATTATTGTCTCCATAAATAATTGAAGTATTGAAACTGATATTGGTAGCTAATATAGTGACAGAAACATGAATAGCCTGGTTTGACATTCCAAAAACATCTACCTTCACCGTATCAGCATTCCAACAAACCCAAATACGCCCACGACAAGAGAAATCATAATTATACAAGAAGGACCAAGAACGCAGAAGAAGTTGAGAAACATTATCTTTATTCTTGTCTTTAACTCGAGTTTCAACCAGACCAAAAAAAGCTATCCTTTCTTGATGGATGAGCCGACGCAATTCTGAATGCTTTATAGGATCATTCAAACCTCTAATATTCCAACATCCAATAATCATAGGAAATAGAGAGGAGTACAAACAGCAACACAAAGATTACCTTGACGTGTCTCCTGGAGAGGAGCCAGATTTCTTATGCTTTTTTGAAGAGGCTTTTGAACCCTTTTTCTTTTTCTCTAGAGAGTCTCTAGCCTTAATTGCTAACTGATTAACAGTTTCCCTTTCGGTGGAATTCAGGGTTTGAGGGGTTGTCAGGATCGTTGATGTTGACTCCTTATCGGTTTGTTCCCCATCTGTATCACCTCTCATTGCGTCCATATCTTGATCTAAAGCAGTACTTGCAGCCCCTTGCTCCTCGATTCATGTCTTCTCGTAAACTCTTCAAGACAAGAGGAGAGGAAGGATTTTCATCTTCATGACAAGCAAGATTGTGCACATCCGATGCCGCATGATCAATCATCTTACAATCGGACATATGTATACCAGATGTTGAACAACCATTCTCATTACAATTACCCACTTTAGATGCCAAGGGGCATTCTCCCCACTCACGGAACCCTTGTTTCGTTTACCAACTACCCGCCACCAAACTGATTCTGCTTGTTATCCGCAGATTTAGAGTTCATAGCTCCTAGATTCCTCTAACCCTCTGCCACCACTTTAAGATTATCAATGTTATTAGTAGCACATAGCGCTGTGGTGTGTCCAAAGACATTGCAATTACTGCACTTCGACGGTATCCATTCGTACTCAACTGAAATTGGTATGAATAACCCATTTGGACAGCGAAGATCATATTCCTTAACCAACATCTTCGAAGCATCTATCTCAACGCAAACTCTTCCGTAACTAAGCCTTTTACGCAACAATGTCGTATGATCCGCATGAAGGGGGACTCCAATAGCACTCGCTACACAGCTCAACCCCTTAATAGTCCAATACTCGAGAGGGACATTATACAGCCGAACCCATACCGGAACTCTGGCCAAATCCTCTTTCAAAAATTGCATGTTCGGCTGCCAACGTTTAAGCACCAAAGGCCTGTTGGCCATGTGCCATGGGGCTCGTTCCAGCACATTAGTGGCATGATCAACAGAATCAAAATTGAAGATGCAGAAACTGTTATCCGAAGACAAAACTTCTGATAGACCATAGGAGCTCCATATTCTGTTGGCAATAGAATTAACCACGGGATACAGTAATTTCTGCCCCACAAAATGACCAACTAGGGTGGATTTCCAAAATTCGCAGCCATCTTCAAACACATCAAGTGGAGGAGCTACTGTCACACGACCATCCGTCATAGTAGGGGGAGCAAAGTGCAGATTACGGACTGAACTAATGCCGAAGGTCTTGCTACCCTCATTGTCATCAACATCAGAACCCTTCAAAGCAGTTAAAAAGTTCAATTTGGGTCTAGGTTTTAGTTGTTCTTGTTGATGAGACCCTACCTTCACCTCATCAACTTTAGAACCCAACACATGGTTCATTTCTGGAACAACATTAGGAGCTTGGACAGTAGAGAGGTTCTCTATACTAACATCAGAATCAGCTTTGAAATTGAGAAATCCTCATCCCATGGCTATTCAACATATCTTACAATTCTAATCTTAATGTATGTCCGGACTTAACTTGATTGTGTTGTTCAAGTTTAGAGCTAACCATTGGAACATTTTCCACAGAAAAGAACATAGAGACATTATGGTAGCATACAAATACTAGAGAGAACAAAATTCTAATAAGATAAACTGAGTCCAAGAAGCAACCTAAACTCAGAAATAACAGCAACCTAACTCATAAACAACAAGATGCAGAATAGTTCATGAAGGAAGGAGAGAATTACAAAATTACGAGGCCAATATCTCCCAGCACACTGATTATAACAATGATCCGTTCGGTCAAGATTTAGAGTGGGTTCTGAAGAGCAACATACTCAAAAATGGTAACGATCCAACGGTGAACAAAGGAGATCAAGCTATGTCAGACCACTCTGAACTAGCAAGAAAAGATGAAACTTTTCCAAAGAACTGTGATTTAATCTTCACATATGGTAAAGGCCTTCATGTCTATGACAATCCATTCACTATGCTGCAACTTCACCACTTCTCCATAGTTCCAGAACTGAAAATGCAGAATAGTAGAAATATTGCGAGATCAATATCTCTTACCTCGTTGATTGGATAACAAATCCGTTTGGTCAATGTTGAGAGAAGGTTGGAAGGAACAACATAGTCAGAAATGAGAACAATCCAACGGTGGACGGAGTAGATGTAGCTCCGACAGCACCACTCTCTCTCTCTTCTCTCTCACACTCTCTCTCTCTTATTTCCTCTGATAAACTTCGTTTTCCACTCTCTCTCACAACAATATAGCCTTATCCATTTCGTTTTTTGCATCTTTCACTCTATCTGAAATGTTGGAGAAGTGAGCCATATTGAAAAGTTTCAATTCCTGCTTTAGCTTTCTTAGTTTGCAACACAGCTGATACATTGGACAACCCCCCGAATTCTGATCCCATACCTTCTTCACCAAGGGCATGAACTCGTCATGATCCATCCACATATCGAAGAATCTGAATGGTTTCTTTATGTTCTGATCATTGCCAATAACCCTTACCACCATAGGAGAATGGTCTGACATACCCGAAGGCAAAAATCTCGCTTCCGATAATGGAAATTTCAGATTCCACTTCTCATTGACAAGCACTCTATCTAGTTTCCGCATAATCAGATTCTCAGGACATTGGTTCGACCAAGTATAATGCATACCTGAATACCGAAGATCATCTACTTTCGCTTCTCGAATACATGTATCCAATCTGTCCATAGTACCAGCCCACGTAGTAGACCCTCCTAACCTGTTCGACTGGTTGCGGATAGCATTAAAATCACCCATAAGAATCCACGGGGTTGACTCCCATCCATCACTACGACTCACAATATCAGACCATAATGCCTCACGTAAGGAAGCATTATTGTCTCCATAAATAATTGATGTATTGAAACTGATATTGGTAGCTAATATAGTGACAGAAACATGAATTGCCTGGTCTGACATTCCAAAAACATCCACCTTCACCGTATCAGCATTCCAACAAACCCAAATACGCCCACGACAAGAGAAATCATAATTATACAAAAAGGACCAAGAACGCAGAAGAAGTTGACAATTCTCATGTTTCTTTAGTTTTTCCACACAATTCTCATCACCCTTACTGACTTTGTTCACTCCTCTTGTCTTACCCTCCACTCTCGGCCAGATTTGGGTGTTTTTGAGTTGTGGTCGAATGGTTTGATTTGTTTGGAGTGTTGGCTGAATATTTGTTTGTGTTTGGATGGGTGGCCGAATTGGTTGTAGTGGTTTGAGTTTTAGCCGAATCTGATGGTCTTCGCCTTGTTCCTCACCTTGATTTTCTCTCCCCATCGCCTCATGCTCACTTTTTAGCTTTATTTGATCATCATACACCTGTTTGGGTGTAAGAGGTACAAGAGTGATGGTTTTACCATCTTTTACAATGGTATACCTATTTTAACCCCATGATGAATTGCCTTCCTATCATATTGCCATGGTCTCCCCAACAAGATGTGACTTGCTTACATTGGTACCATGTCGCACAGAACTTCATCAACATATTTCCCAATCGAAAATGGAACCAGAACCTGTTTAGTCACTTTCACTTCACCACTATCATTCAGCCATTGCAATCTATATGGTTTAGCATGCTTAACAGTACAGAAATTCAGTTTACTAACAAGGGTGGTACTACAAACATTAACACAGCTTCTACTAATTAAACCATACAACTTGCTTTGTACATAACAACGCGTATGGAAGATGTTCTCCCTTTGTTGATTAATTTCATCTTCCTTTACCTAAACCTGAAGTGTTCGTCTTATAACCAAGGACTCTCCAACGGGTAATGCTAACTCATCCCCATCACTATCCTCCAATGGTGGCATGCCTTCACAATCAGATGTGTCACTTTCAGATTCCATATCACCATTATCTCTAACCATCATGATTCTCTTGTTTGGACACTCTGAAGCATAATGTCCATGTCCTTGACACCTGAAACATTTAACATCACGGGTACGTTTAGGTTGAGTTTCAGATTTACCTTTGGCATCAGTAGGAACATCAACTTTAGCCTTTGGTAGTTTAGTTCTAGAAGGAACAAAGGATCTTGGCCGGACAGTACCCTCTCTCTTTAGATTCGGCTTCCAAGATGATGAAGAGCCCGAATTAAACGCTGGCCGAGCATGTCCCTTTCGAAGTTGTATCTCCACCTTCGTAGCTATGTGAACCATGTCCACCAGCTCCATATAGTGATGTAGCTCAACCACATTGGCAATGTCCCGATTCAACCTATTAAGAAACCTAGCCATGGTGGCTTCTCTATCCTCAACAACATTGGCCCAAATAATTGCTATCTCCATCTCTTTGTGATATTCATCTACTGTTTTATAACCTTGATTCAGACCTTTGAGCTTCAGATGTAAGTCTCTGTAATAGTGGTTTGGCACAAATCGTCTCCTCATTAAGACTTTCATCTCCCCCCAAGTCTGAACGGGTCGGTCTCCTCATTAAGACTTTCATCTCCCCCCAAGTCTGAACGGGTCGCTCCCCATTTCTCCTCCTACTGATTACAATTTGATCCCACCAAATCAATGCATACTCCGTAAACTCAGTTATCACCAATTTCACCTTCTTTTGTTCAGAATAGCTATGGCAATCAAAAATCCAATCTACCTTTTTCTCCCACTCTAAATAAGCCTCGGGATCGTTTTTACCTTGAAAGTTAGGAATTTTCAGTTTAATGGTATCGAAGTCCCCATCCATATCTTCATAAGTGCCCATGCCATGGAAATTCACATTCCTCCCGGCCCTGTTCGGTCCAGACCTGATTCCTTGGCTAGCAGATGCAAAATCATAGTCATCTTCACGTGCATCTGCGTTTTCGTCAACAAACTCTTCAAAATCAGATCTAACATTCCGTACGGCCATACGGACCGTATTTGCTCGGCGATCAGCCCCATTATTCTGTTGCTTTATTGAATTCACCTCATCTTTCAGATCCTTGTACGTTCTAGACAATAGCTCAAGTTGCTGGCCTATGGCTCGCAATTCGAAAGCTACGTCATCGTTTTGTGTAGCTGATTCGTTGTTTTCAGACATTCTTTGAATCTGCAAAATTTGGTTAGTAGCACAAAATATATCCTCACACCTCTCGTGTATCACATAAAAAAAAATCAAGGCTTTTCACTCTAATATGCTCACAATGCCTTTTACCTCACAACTTGCTTTTTTTTTTGTTCTTTAAGAACTGAAATCAACAAATCAAAGCTAGTACCCTTCGCAGCGCACTCTAATAATTTTCAGACTCAAGAATCAATAAATATACTGAAAACCGTGATGTGCATCATGGGAATTATAATCCATCTTGTAAAGCTAAAACTAATATGCAAGAGGATTCAGATGGTCCAATGACAAGAGCGAGAGCGAAACAACTACAAAGGGCCTTGACGAGTCAAATTGGAATGATTAAAGCTGCGTCGGAGTTAAAAATTAGCAATCAGCTTGAAATTGGTTCAAGGATGTTTATTTGCCTACAATTGGAACATGGAGATGAGAAAAGCCCTTAATGGTTCTTTTGATGCTGGGCTACTTGAATTTGGGTTGATATGCAAATAAGTGAAGGAATTGATGCTGTTTATGGTCAGAACAGCAAATGAATTTGAACACGAATTTGAAGTCATCCATTGCATGTGAAAACAAGACTGATCTAGGTGGATTTCAAGTTCAGAACATGTTCTTTCTAGATTGTCCAACCATGATTGCATTGGACTTTTGTGTAAGAAGATATGGTTGTTTTAAATTTGGTCTGTTTATGTTAGAAAGGTCAAAAAACGTGTGCTAGTTAATTTGTCTAGGTTAGTTTGTCAAAGTCTATTTTTTGGGCTTGACTTCTGCCATGTTGAATTTTTCCTAACTTTGGAGGGATGTTCCAGTTACAAATATAGTATCAGAATATGTAATAAAGGACTTTTGGCCAATATTTGAAACTGAATTCACAGAATTACGAGTTGTTCTTCCAAATTGATTTTGTGAAGAACCCTACCTGACTTATCACTCTTCAATCACAAAGAGTGTGGCGTCGAAATCCTAGATTGATCTTTGTGGTGTCCAGATCGACTTATCAAAGTATCATTCTAGTCTATCCCCCATCTTATTTACCTTAAAATCACTATAATCCAGCCTAAACACCAAAAGAAAGACAACACAACCATCCTTCATCCATTTTCGTCAGATTCATTATTGTCGATTTTCGAATCATTCACGGCACATCAGATTCTGAGCAGTGTTTGGGCTGGATTGCAGGACGGATTCTGACTTCTCTTTTGTGGCCAAACTTTGAATTTGAAAACAGCAGATTTGGATCTTACACTATTCATGAACATTGTTGTCTTATTTCTTAGCTTTCTATCCATATAAATCAAATTGAAATTCAAGATCTACAGCTCTAGATATGACCCAATAACTGAACAGTGTTCCAATTTGAATTGAATCGGTATCTTCTTTCTAAGCTTAGTCTTTTCTTTGTCCTTTCACTTTCAATAGTTAATCACATCAATCAATCCTTTGAATTGTGAGATACGCCTGCATTTAAATGAGCATTTACCATAAATTAAAGCTATCTTATATTATCAGATTTGTTATTATAAAGCATGCTCTAGTTAAGGAGTTATTGATACTTTAAGTGCAAAATAATGATATAAAACCTTGATAAAAATACACTTTTAAGTACTAATCAGAAGGAGAACCCAGATCTGCCTCCAAAGCAGTTAAAATTGTTTATCAACAAACCAGACCTCTTACCCTACAGGGTCTGTCGTGACTCAGTCTCGGTTGGTGACCTATAGCTGGAGTTCTATAACTCCAAATTGAGCAAAAACAATTTTCTTAGTTAGTCGACATCTAAAACTACAATTGGCACCTTCAATGGGTCATTGGCATGATTTTGTTTTGTGGTAAGTTGACGTATGTATTAAAAGAAGAAGATACAAACATTATAAGGGGCATACCCCAGATTTACAATGATAACAGAGGTCATTGGCATGATTACGCTTGGTGTTGGGCTGATCCGCATCATCCCCTCTCTCTTCAAATGGATTCGACCTCGAATCATCACCTACATCAAACAGAGTAAGATCAAAAACATTAAAGGTAGCACTAACACCATACTCACCTGTCAAATCAACTTTGTAAGCATTGTCATTGATCCTCTCAAGGATCTAAAATGGCCAATCTCCTCGTGGTTGTAGCTTTGATTTCTTATGGGCCCGAAATCACTCCTTGTGCATATACACCCAAACCCAATCACCGGACTATATCACACAAAATCTCATTGAAGCGAACCTCGTGATCACGTGGTCATGCAACCCACACTTAAAGACACCAATTCCCAGAAAGCCAAGTAAATCAGGTTTGATAAGAGTTTGACACAACACTATTGAAAACGGAAATGATGTGCCGTGAATGATTCGAAAATCAGCCACAATGAATCTGACGAAAATGGATGAAGGATGGGTCTGGTTGGTTGTCTTTCTTTTGGTGTTTAGGCTGGATTATAGTGATTTTAAGGTAAATAAGATGGGGGATAGACTAGAATGATACTTTGATAAGTCGATCTGGACGCCACAAAGATCAATCTAGGATTTCGATGCCACACTCTTTGTGATTGAAGAGTGATAAGTCTTTGGGTTATTATTACTTATTTGGGTCAATTGTAAGTGGGCTTAATATGAGTCCACATAAGGGGGTCCATTAGGGTTTATTTAAGTCTTGAGTTAGTATAAATAAAGGCATAACCAGACATGTAAGTTAGACAATTCAGATTAATAAAACTTCTTGTTTGCCACACTTTGTATGTGTGTGTGTTGGTGAGATAATCTTCCTTCCATGGTTCTCTAAAGAACTCAAAATGACTTATCGAAGAACAACTGGCTTCGTGGCGTCATTCTTATACTTCTCGTTCGCGAATCAATATTCGTAGGATGGGGGTTTCTGTTTTCAATAGTGTTGGTGCCTAGGTACAAGTTATTTTTGTGTCACACTCCTATCAAACATGATTTACTTGGCTTTCCGGGAATTCGTGTCTTTGTGTGTGGGTTGCGTGACCATGTGATCACGAGGTTCGCATCAAATTCTCTGTTCCAAAGATAATCTTTTGTGCTCATTGATCAAATACATGTACTTCAGCTTCAGATTGTCTTCTGACAGAGATAATACCTAATAAGACAAGCAACGTCATCATTGGAAAATTTACTAGACATCTTCAAAATCATGAAGATGGATAAAATCAAATAACAGCATTAAGATTTCGACTAGTACAAAGATAAATAATATTTTTTTAAGATTGTAGTTGTGGTAATTTTTTAAAGTGTTTTTTACTTGAAAATATATTAAAATAATATATTTTTTTATTTTTAAAAATTATTTTTTATATAAGCACATCAAAAGTATCTAAAAACATAAAAAAAATTTAAAACAAAGTAAAAAATAAAAACAAAATTCAATTTTTTATAAAAAATATTTTTTAAACACAAAAACAATCATGACATAACCATAAAAAAAAACCAACCAAGTTTCTGTAGGGAACAAGAAAATCATGTCAAGCATAAGTGGGGAGAACTTTTTAATGTGGATACAAAAGTAAGCATATTAACCTGTAAGACTGGTCAAGACTTCCAAGAAGTCAGAATTACGCATTCCAATACTCCTGAGGAAATTAATCATCGGGACAAATCCATCATCAATGCTGTAATGGAGGAGCTGGGGATGTTTTACTACACTATCTCTGGATGCTCCCAAATCCTTTGAGAGAAAAAGATAGCGAGCATTCCATGATATCTCAATCCGCTGAACCAGGATTTGAGGGCTCAGCCGCACAACTTTGCATGTGTATTTTCCATTAATTCCAACCTCCTGACTGAGGGTCTTGAGACCAATACTCAGAAGGTAATCCAACCTCTCCTGCGCAGAACATACATTTATTTGAAGGGGGATGTGGGGGGGGGGGAGGGGGGGATGTAGAGAGGTTTTTTTAATGAAGAAACAAATAAGAAAGGGGAGAGGGTGATGCAGGCTAGAACGGAACTCACACGCGTTCCAACACACAAGGGTTTCTGCGATCTGTAATTCCGCAGAAAAACAGAAAGAAGAGAGATTTTTGAGTTAACTACTCAAAGAAGTTTTTTTATCTTTATTTCCCCCCCTGTCGCAAAGCGATTACCATCAAATAAATAAAGGAATTGACCTCTTAGGCTTCAAAAAACAACCCCCTTAGATCAGGAAACAATCCTGCATTAACTAGGAAATAAAAGCTGAATGGAGAAACGGAAAGAAAATTAAACTCTTAGACTCTTAAAGCAAACAACCCCAAATTAATTAGGGAAATAAAAGCTACATGAGGAAACGGGAATGAAACTCCAATCGTTACATAAGAAATTTAAAGTGCCAAGTTGTGAAATTTATGACTCAGCAATGTCAAGCTTTTTTGTTGTTTTGGGTGTCTTAAATATGAGGCTTGCTACCCGGTCTGCATCATCTTCCCCATGCTGAGAAGAATTCGGCCACGAATTCAAGAAATCTGCATCCTCTGACGACGAGCCCCCGTGGAAAGGGACCAAGTGCTTGACATTAAATACATCTGCTGTGCGAATATGACTAGGCAGCTTGAGGCGATAAGCATTTGAATTAATTTTCTCAATAATCTCCACTGGACCAATTTTTCGTGGTGACAGTTTATTGTAATCACCTATAGGAAAACGATCCTTGGTTAGCACCACCCAGATAAAGTCACCCACTTCAAAATCGACAAGTCGCCGCTTTTGGTCCGCATCTTGTTTGAATTTCGCAACAGATTCCAGCAAGTTCTGTCGAGTAAGGTTGTGAACGTCCTGCAGTTGGGTGACAAAGTCCTCTGCTTTGTGATTAATTTTGGTGTTGCTTGGTAGATTAGCCAAATCAAGTGGACACCGTGGGAGAAACCCATACACAATTTCAAAGGGGCTGAGCTTGGTGCTACGATTGACTGCATGGTTATGAGCAGACTCTGCTTGGCCAAGTTTCTTGTCCCAAGATTTTAACAGATCACCTACCAAACTGCGAAGGAGATTTCCCAATGACCTGTTCACTACCTCGGTTTGCCCATCTGATTGAGGGTGATAAACACTACTAAAATTCAAGCGAGTATTGACCATCTTCCAAAAACTCCGCCAAAAATGGCTTAGGAAAGAGTGTCCCTATCTGATACGATTGACTCTGGCAGCCCATACAACCGATAAACTTCTCGAAAGAACAACTCAGCCACATTAACAAGATCCTCGCCGTTTTCCTACACGGGATAAAATGAGCCATTTTTGAAAACCTGTCTACTACCACGAAAATAGAGTCAAATCCCCGTTGGGTACGTGGGAGACCTAACACAAAATCCATGCTGATGTCGGACCATGGCCGTATTGGAACAGAAAGTGGCATGTACAAATCGGCATTGGTAGCTCCCCCTTTGGCAACTTGACAGACCTGACATCGCGCAACAAAACGCCCAACCTCTTTACGCAGTGATGGCCAGAAATAGGACGCAGCCACCAGCAAATAAGTTCGGTCTCTTCCCACATGCCCTTCTCCGTGCAACTCTTGTATGATCTTGGTCCGTAGACTACAGTCAGGTATACACAATTCGGTGCCCTTGAAAAGAAACCCGTCTTGTAGGACAAAATCACTTTGTTGGTTGTTCTGAATTTTCTCTATCACAACAGCAAAGAAAGGGTCAGAGACATACAACTTTTGAAAGGAATCGAAACCCAATACTTAACACGCATGTCAACCAGCAAATTTTTTCGACGACTGAGGGCATCAACCACTCGATTCTGTATGCCCGCCTTATGTTTAATGACAAAAGTGAATTGTTGTAAGTATGCAGCCCAAGATGCATGTCGAGATGAAATCTTATCTTGACTCCCCATGTGTTTAAGGGCATCATAATCAGTGAATAAAACGAACTCCTGAAGAAACATATAATGCCGCCAATGCCTTACTGCTTGAACCACTGCATAGAATTCAATGTCATAGGTGTTGTACCGTGACTTTGCCCCTGAGAGTTTCTCACTGAAGAAGGCGACAGGCCTGCCATTTTGGCTCAGAACCGCCCCGATTCCTAGCTTTGAGGCGTCACAGTGTAGCTCAAAAGGATTTGAAAAGTCTGGTAGGACAAGTCTTTGGGCGAGGGTCGGTCGTTGCTTGATTTCTTGGAAGGCTATCTCGGGCTCAGGTGTCCATGTAAACTTGCCATTGCTCCTCATACAATCGTCCATCGGGGCCATTATGCCACGAAGTGTGGCATGAAACGACGATAGAACGAGGCCAACCCATGGAAGCTTCGGACATCGGTCACATTTTGCGTATGTGGCCCTTTGTTTAATGGCTTCAATTTTTGAATTGTCTACTGAGAGCCCTTCAGAAGAAATGATATAACCCAAGAACAAGACCCGATTAGTTAAGAACACACACTTTGTTTTTGCTGCGAAAAACTGCTCCTTGCGTAACACACCCAAAACTTCCCGAAGATGTTGTAGATGCATCCTAGGATCAACACTGTAAATTAAAATATCATCAAAATATACCACCACGCTCTTACCAATGTAGAGCCGCAGGGCTTGATTCATCACCCGCATGAATGTGCTTGGGGCATTAGACAACCCGAACGGATGACCATCCACTCAAAAAGTCCTTCTCGAGTCTTGAAGGCTGTTTTCCATTCATCTCCCAGTCGAATACGAATCTGGTGATATCCGCTCTTCAGGTCCAACTTCGTGAATATGGTGGCCCCACTCAACTGATCCAGTAAGTCATCTAACCGTGGGATTGGAAACCTATAACGAACCGTAATTTTATTGATGGCCCTGCTGTCAACACACATTCGCCATGTCCCATCTTCTTTGGGGTCAGAAGGGCAGGTACTGCACAAGGACTAAGGCTCTCTCGAATATGTCCTTTTGCTAGCAATTCCTCTACTTGGCGCCGTAATTCTTCATGCTCCTTCGGACTCATCCGATAATGTGGTCTGTTGGGCAAATTGGCACTCGGCACCAGATCAATGTGGTGCTGAATGTCCCTTGATGGGGGTAGGCTTTCAGGAAGCTCAGCTGGAAATACATCTCCAAACTCCTGCAATAATGGTTCAACGCTGCCTGGAATAATGTTATCCTCAACTTCCATTCTTTCGATCAGTATGTAAACCATTCTAGATTCCCTAATTTCCGCTTCAAACTTAGCCATTGTCAATAAATTGTTGTTTTCTCCTTTTGGAATGCCGCCTGTAACTTCCTTTTTTGGTACCAACACAATCCTGATTGAATTAAACATGAAAGTGCACGTATTCAAGAACCCATCATACATCACACATCGGTCATATAACCATGGTCTACCCAATAATAGATGACAAGCGTCCATGGAAACCACATCACACCAAACCTGATCTTTGTAGGTTGCGCCGATTGAAAAAGACACTAAGCTGCGCCTTGTCACTGTAACATCATTCTTCTTATCTAGCCATGTTAGTTTATATGGTCGCGGATGTGATTCTGTTGCCAGGTGTAGCTTACGGACCACCTCTTCGGACACTACATTCTCACAGCTACCTGAGTCAACTATGAATCGACAAACCTTCCCGCTAATTGTGCAAGTGGACTGGAATACATTAGTGCGCAACCAATCATCTTCTACTCCACCGGGTGCTAAGCAACTACGTCGAATCATTAATACCGGTCCAGTATCCCCCTCTAAACACTCTTCAATTATCTCTGTGCTATTATAGGTTGTTCCAGGTTTGATTTCCACACCTTCCCCTCGGCAATATTCCACGTGCTTCTTGTGAATCATTAATAAGGGACCATGATCTCCCTCTAATCGCTCCTCCTCATCATAAACTGGTTCTGTTTCAACATCGCCTTCCTGCTCCCTGATGTTTTCTTCGACGTCCAAAAATAATCCCCTCCGTGGTCCTTTCATACATTCTGCGAATCTGTGTCCTGGCTCTCCACAATTAAAACAACGAAAACCTGTGGTCGGTGCCGTTGTGTGAGTGGGCATAGTGGGTTTGGTAATAGTAGATGGTGGAATGGTTGCTCGTCACATGTACTGGAACCCCCGAAACTCATGTTCCCTGTTCGTCCGCTGTTATTGCTCGTACCTGCACCCGAACCTCCAAAATTTATCCCTCCCGAATTTTTGCGCACCTGTTGTTTTTCTAACTGCACTACTCTCTGGTGAGCATCAGACACACTCAACACATCAAACATATTAAGGACATCTTGGAATTGAATCCGCAATCCCCCCATATATCGCGCCACCCGCGACTCCTCATCCTCTACAATCGCATCTCGTGAAACTAATTGGCAGAACTCCGTAGTGTAGTCATCAACTGATCGGTTGCCCTGTCTTAGATTTTGTAACCATTGGTAAAGCGTCCATGTGTAATTGTATGGTAAAAACGCAAAACGTATGTGTTTTTTCATCTTGTCCCAACACGTGATCTTTCCTTTCCCTTGTAAAGCCCTTGTTTTCTTTACCTATTGCCACCAAGCTCCAGCCCGACCTCTGAGCCTTGTTGCAACTAGGGCCACCCGTCTGTCTTCTGGAACTTGCTTAAATTCCAAAACTTCATCTACGGTATTGATCCAGTCGAGGTATTCATCCGTTTGCAAACCACAATGGAACTCTGGTATGTCGATTTTGAGGCCTATCTCCCAACGCCTTGATTCATCATTCGCTGGTCTCCTCTGTGCTAGTTGAGGGGCGAATGGATTTTCATCACTTTCGGACTCCTCTTCCACGTTTTGTGGATTCGGATCTTGATGTTGAGCCATCGACACTGCTAACTACCGTGTTAACGTCTCGACTTGCTGTTGTAATCGTGCAATCTCATCGCGCTCGTAGACTTCATCCAACGGTTGTTCACGAAGGTTCGGCAGGTTCGCACGTCTCTTTGGTGCCATAACAACGATTACTAATTTTAAAGACGATGATGCAACTAACATTGCCAATTTGTTCTTTAGGGAGATAATACAACTTCATGGGGTCCCTATGAGCATTGTTTTTTATAGAGATGTTAAGTTCCTTAGCTATTTTTGAAAATTGTTATAGGGGAAACTAGTTACTAAACTATTGTTTTCAACTACATGTCAACCTCAAACAGATAAACAAACCGAAAAAGTTAATAATAGGACCTTGACATAACTTCTGTGAGCTGTCATTTAAATGAAATTAAAGAATTGGGAAAATTGTTTGTTATTCATAGAGTTTGCGTATAATCGTAGTGTGCATTCTACTACTGAATTTTCACCATTTAAAATTGTGTATAAATTTAACCCTTTAACTCTCATAGATTTGATTCATTTACCTGTTGATGAAAGGGTTAGAATGGATGATAATCGTAAAGCACAAGTGGTGAAGACACGCCATGAGAGTGTGCGACAACAAATTGAAAAGAGAAACCGTGTGTACGCAACCAAAGCCAACAAGGGGAGCAAACATTTTGTCTTTCAGCTCGGCGATTAAGTTTGGGTGCATATGCGTAAGGAGATATTTCCGACCCAAAGGAAATGCAAGCTACACCCATGAGGAGATAAGCCATTTCAGATCCTTGAGCGGATCAATAACAATGCTTATAAATTTGATTTGTTAGGTGAGTATAGTGTTAGTGCTACCTTTAATGTTTATGATCTTACTCCTTTTGAAAAGAGAAGGGATGATGTGGATCAGCCCAACACCAAGTTTAATCATACTAAAGACCCATTGGAGGTACTAGGTGGGTCAATTACAATAGCTAGGACAAAGAAACTTAGAGAGGCATTGAATGGGCTTGTTTAGAACATATGGAGCAAGATGGACCTAGAGGAGCATAAAGGACACACGGTTGTCATATCTGATTCAAGTCCAAGAAGAGCCTAATTCTCGTGGATGGGGTTGCCATATCTGATTTCCTAAGCTAGGAAGGATTAATTAATGATTCTCTTAGTTTGGGAAGAAAATTAAAATGACAAGTATAAAAAGGGGAGATTTTCTTTATTAATTGTTCATGTAAAATAAGGAAACCAAGCACAACAAGGCAAGAAGACTTTATAATTAATTCCACATTCAGATCAGATTTCCTAGTCTAGTTGAGACTTCTAGTGGCAAATCTGATTCTAGCATATCTATGATATTAATTTCATATTTTTGTTTTTTTCGTCTTTGGTTTATTATTTCTTATTTGAGTCCATTGTAAGTGGGCCTCATATAAATCCACATAATGAGGGTCTATTATGGTTTATTTTAATCTAGAGCCAGTATAAATAAAGATATAACCTAACGTGAGGGGGCTATGAATTTTTTAGATTAATAAACATAATGTGCCGCAACTTTGTGTGTGAGTGGTGAGATATTCTCCCTTTCTTGGTTCTTTAAATAATTGAAACGACTTATCGAAGAACAACTAACTTCGTGGCATAATTCTTATACTTCTCGTTCGCGAATTAATATTCGTTATGTTGGGGTTTCGATTTCCAATACTGTTGGTGTCTAGGTATAAGTTATCTTTGTGTCACACTCCTATCAAACTTGATTTACTTGGCTTTCCGAGAATTTGGTGCCCTTGTGTGGGGGTTGCATGACTATATAATCATGAGGTACGCATCGAAGGATTCAGAGGAGAAAGCCATATCCTCATCACAAGGTATACCCTTAAGCTTTCATGAGGGGGTGCAACTCATTGAGCACACCTCTGCTTTTTTTTTTGTTTTATTATGCATGTTAAATATTGGTAATAGACATTTATTATGCATTCCCTTTTAGGCTACTTGTTCATTATTAGCTTTGTTTGCCCTCTTTCAAATGGTTATTGAGGACATGATTTAGTGTGTATATTTTGTTTCAAGTTTAGTTGAATGATTAAATATGTTCATTAAAGCATTAAATGTTAATATAGAGTAATGTTTTAAATACTTTGATGTTAAGATGATTATTTTTAAAGTTATGGCAATGTGTTTTAATTTTTGAAGTTGTTATGGTTTAAGTTGTTTTAAGATAGCCTGATGGGTTTGTTAAGGTTGTAAGCATGTTGTTTAAGCATCAGGACATTGAATTTATCCAATAGAACAGTGTTTTTATGTAAGGATATGTTATTTTTGCTCACTATTTTACTTGACTTTGCTTACTCATTTTTCTATTTAATTTTTGTTTCTTGTTTGTTATGATGATTGAAGTAGGTTGTATTAAGAATGTTTAAGCTATGTTTGCTAAGTTTAGTTGCTATTCTGGGTTATATTGCATTTTTTATGGGTTTAAGTTTTTGTTTTTAGGATTCTGGGTTTATAAAATGTCTGGGTCGGTGTTCTTGCCATGAACTTTACATTAAGTCTTTGATTTTGGTATTATTTTGGTTGATTGATGGTTCTTACATGTGTGTGCATACTTGTTGGTCGTTAATATGAGGATTTCATGGCTTAAAACACATCATTTTTATGGTTTTAATCTTCATTTCTGTCTTTTTGCATAAAAACAAATAATCATGACTTTTGTTAGATTATTATGATGATCTAGCCCCCACATATTGTTTGAATCACGTTTTGAACCTTCCTCTCGATATTGAAAGCTTAATTGCTACAATTGTCAATAGCAATTTACATATCCGAAGCAGCTGATGCTTTCTCCCAATTAGTGGAAAATCTGCTCATACTCTAGAAGTGGTAGAGCTCTCAGAAAGAAAGACCTTGTCCTCTGCTCCAGTACTAAATTCAATAAAAAGGGGAGCTTCTTCGTCTTCTCCGCCCCCCCTCTTCTCCTAACATCAGTGTAGACAACGGCCCTTTTCTATCACTCTTGCAGCAAGAACACATTCTGACTTGAAAGAAGGAAATAATAAAATGAACTTCCCCTTTTAGGTGTTTTGGTCACTGCATCTCCGATCATTGATGGTCCGACTTTCTGCTTTTAATAAAGAGGGCTTAGTGAAAAGAAAAGGAAAAGAGTGACATCCCTTATGGTCGAGCACTCAAATCGACTCTATCGGTCGAGCACAAACTGTCATTTCCCTTTCCCTTGTCACTCGCGTGATTCGAATCAATCAAGCTACTTTCCTTTAGTGGATCTATTTCTGCAATTGCAAAAGCGTACCAATATAAGATCCTCTATCCGGGGTCACTCTCACTAGAAGTAGGAGCAGCTACGCTATCGTATTTTGACCCTCTCCCGAGAAGAATCATTGCCTCTTCCATCTATCTTGCGTTGTTCCCGCATTCTATTCTAGTTGGGAGTTTCATTGCAAATAATGCTATCTTTTGATTAGGGGATAGGCATCTACCTTGAAAGCGAGAAGGTCGGATGCAATCTAATAGTAAAATATCTGTATGATTAAGCCACGGGTCTGATCTAAATGACTTTTATATATCTCTAAGAATCTTAAAAGTTGCTTCATATCTAGTAAAAAGCATTCTATTCATTTCATCTCCTTCAAAAGAGATACCTGTTTATGGTACCATCGAAAGAGAGAGAAGCTTAAAGTAGGAGTCGATCGTAGGTTGCTGCTGAAAAACATAATAGGCTAGCGCGGATCGCTTCCACAACAACTGATACTGAAGTCCACGCAAAATTTGATACCTCAGTTGACGAAAAGAGGGTTGGAAACTGATCCTAGTAAGAAAACAATGTGTAATTGGCACGAGTCGGCTTGAATTAAAGCTCACAACTACTCTTTTTATAATTTGTTCTTTGTGTTCTTAGTGTTTTTCGACAAGTTTCAAGCATTGTTTCTCCTTTTGATCTTCGATCCTTGTTCTTTCTCTTTTAATTTTGGGTTTTGTTTTTTGGCTTGGAATTTGGGTTAGGAAGCCCAGCAGCCGACGTGGCTGGGTTGAGTCTATCAACTTAATGTCATCTTTGGCTGGATGAAATTTTAGCAAAGGAAAAGGTATCTTTTTGTCCTTAAAGCATGTTTGCCAAACATGAACTTAAGGTATTTTTTAAACCTATGATTTTGGATAAGGTTATGTTTGGCGAACATGCATTATTCAACTTTTACCTTCTTTTGATGACTTAGATCTACAAAATCCATACTTGCATTTAAGAGAATTTGAAGAAGTTTGCAACACTTATAATGACTTAAATTGTAACATGAACACTATCAGATTAAAGTTTTTTTCCTTAGAAAGATTACCAAGAATGATGTTATAATTTGGGGTTGTTACACCCCTATAATACCTAAACATGATATTCCTTTTGTTTTATGTAATAAAGTACCCTAAAAAGCATAAAACAAGTATTTCACTGCAATTTAATGCATAAAATCTCATTTCACCACTTCCTTCTTTTATTTCCTATTTAGCTGAAGTTTTCATTTAAGAAAATCATACGTGAACCTTTATTTTTTTTTTTGTCAATTTTCTATACATTTTCTTAAGCACACACACACATATTTAACCTTTTCAAAACAACACTTCAAGAATTCTCCATACTAAAGATAGTCAACTTTCATGCATTTCTATATTTCCCAGCTAATTATCACAAATTCAAAGGAATCTTTTCCATAATCTTTGAACCACTTTGGAAGAGCCTCTGCACTTTCTCTTTATTTTTTTCTTCACTCTCTAACGGGCTCTTCCAATTTGCTATTGGTAAATTTTACTAATATAAGATTGTATTGGTAAAGGCAAATTATGTTTGATATTGTACTAATACAAGATTACACATGTCATCATGGTTACATCTCTGTTCAACATTCAAAACGGGTCCAACCTTCGTTAATTTATCCATATCCTTGATTTTTCTCATTATAACCCATCTAAATTATAGGTTCTTATCCCTAACTCCTCACAAGTTAAGCAATCAAGAACCACATAATTGTTGATCCTGATTTGTCAACCCCTATAGGCACTTTAATCTCTTACCAATCCAAAAGGCTTTATTTTAAAGATTAACATCATATGACTGTTATCAATACTACCATTTTCATTTTTGTTACCTTCTTCATCCTTTGCATTTCATAAGTCCACTAAACCTTATCTAATAGCTTTGATACCAAATGATCATATAACATGCGTGTTATGTCAAAAAGATGATGAACCAATGCTTAAAATTATTTTATAATAAGGGGTTGATTGGAAACTTAATACTGAATATTGCTTGGTGTGTCTATAAAAAAGAAATTCATATATGATCATTTGAACCATGTGTTCTGGAGATAAATGAATAAATTAAAAGGTATAAGTTGAGAACAAAAAAAAAAACATGATGGCTGAATCATTTTTTGGAAAAATATCACATGAAGTACCATATCAAATAGTATTTCAATCAACAATGTTTGGGATAAATGAAGGTTATGAATAGAAAGGGATGTTACGTATGTAAAGCACAAGATGATACACCTCCTGTGAAGTGATTGATAGGGATGACGTAGCTTATAAGTCATGTGATGAGGGTGAATTATGATAATTGGCATAAATGAAACTAGGAATATCATGGTAGAATGAAAGTGAAGAGGGTTTAGGTGGATTTAGAATTATATAAGTTTGAAGGACCAAGGGTGGTTATCATAGCTCGAAATCCTAGGAATGAGAATTGAGGTAAAGGCCCAAAAAAAGGAGACAAGGTGTGTTGTTTTGATAATATGTAAACTCAAGATGGTAACTTAGGCTTTTAGCCTATCAATTCTAAGGTCTAGGTTATATGTAAACCCTATTTTTTTTTCAAAAAAAAACGAGAGAAATAAACTAGCTTATATTAAGTGGAAAACATGAGAGAATTGTTCCAAGGATAACCAAAAAAGGGTGCTAGGATAAGAACACCCAGCATCCAAACATAACCCACCATATTTAAATCCATAGAGAGGAAAAGAGATGACTTTTCCTCTCATCCAAAGCTAGCAACAACACTAGCTGCAGCAGCCCCCCCCTCTTGCAAAGAAACTATCATCCAAACCATCCTTGCATGTACCCCTCTTGAATACTTGAGTGAGAAGGGAGTTGAAGACTGAAAAGAGAACCGAAAACATGAAGAGAGGAAAAGGATAGAAGGCCGGCTAGAACAATAGAGGAAAGAGAGAAAAATCGAGAGAGGGAGGAGGAAAACCATTAAAACCTTCCCCAAATCATGTCTAAAAATCATGTGGTAAGAGTAAACTCGCTCTCCTAGTTATTTTAAGATTTTGAAACAAGATGAAAAGGAAACCTCAAATAGCATCTTTCTTGCACTTTCAATTTCAGAAAGATTGGGAAAATGGGGATAAAAAGGATGTAGTTTCAGAATCTATAACAAAAACAATTGATGCATATTGAAGAACAAACCCTAACTAAAGGCCAGCCTGTTGAAAGAATGAAAGAAAGATGGAATGAAATGAAATTAAATGTGCCAATTATGATCTTGTCATGTTGTTAGGAAAATACTTGAGTTGAAATAGAACTTTACATATGCCAATACATTGTTAAACATCATGAATTGAAGAACTAGCTTGATTATAAACTTAGAAGATTGATGTGTGAATTGATGCACGATAACATAGGCATGTTTATTATAAAATGATGATTACATGAGTAAACTAGAAGAGGAGGGGATACCATATTTGACCAAGAGGATGAACAATGAAGGGAACCTTTGTATGATGAACATCCTTCGAGAACCAAAGTAAACGGTAGAAATTGAACTCATGTGTAATCCGAAATTAATTATTAGCTTATGCTTTATGATTTGGAATGGTATAATTAAGAATGATGAAATGAACACTTGATGTCAATGTCCCATGTTTGGGCCATAATGGAAGCTTGGATAGGAGAACCCTTGAAACTGTGCATGTTTGAACTTAATTGCATACTACTTGACAACATTGAGATGGATTGATGAGATTATAGAAAGGAATATGATTCTTGAACATGTTTGATAATAATTTGTAAGTTAGAATGCCTAGAACACCTTATGCCATGCTATAGTGAATGAGAATTGATGATACCACATGAAGAACTCAAAGTATGCTTTTTAAGGAAGTGACATGGGCTTCGCCCATCCTAGAAGAAAATAACAAAGAAAGACCTCTATGAAGACAGTGGTGATTAATAGGTTCTCTTTAACAATGTTGATGAATGTGTGATATTGTCATGAAATAGAAACATTACATGTTGCTTTGTTTCATAAACTTTGAGAATGAAATTAGTTGAGATTTATGTCCAAAACTAGGTTGAAGCATGGTTTTAAGAGGAAAACTTGGTATTGTTCATATGCATGAACTTAGGGAAAAGAAACGTCAAAGGGACTTAAATTCATTGATGATTTTTAGTGTTAGAATGACTTAGTTTTTATTGATACCTTTTTAGCGTCAGAACGACTTAGTTTTTGTTGATGATTTTCAGTGTCAAAACGACATAGTTTTTCATTGATGATTTTCAGTGTCAGAATGACTTAATTTTTCATTAATGATTTTTAGTGTCATAATGATATAATTTCCGTTGAGGACCTTTATTAAAATTAGGGATGGATGTCTTGTTACAAAATTATCACTATACAATTATACAAATATGGGAGATGTTTGAATGTATCTATGTTATGGTATATGTGTGGAAATAGTCTTTGAAATTACCTAAATAAAATACTGAGTAATGGTCATTTTTTGTATAAGGAGGCGCGATCGGGATCAGATCTTTGATCGGGAGATGACACACTATGAGCGGGGCACATAGGTGGTTTCCACCTTTAATTGATTATTATTAAATCCTCAAAGTATTTATACATAATGCTGCTACTCGATTTCAATTAATTAAAATTACTCATTAAACGCAATGAATAATGATATGACTAGTTTCGACTAATGGTATCCATATTGGATAATCGGGATTAAATGATGTGATTAGCTTTTGGCTAATGGTATCTCTATTGGATAACCATGATTAATTGATGAGATTAGCTTCGGCTATTGTTTTCATATGGATTAATTAATGAGATTAGCTTCGGCTAATGGTATCCATATTGGATAACCGAGATTGATTAATGAGATGAGCTTCAGCTAATGGTATCCATATTAGATAACCAGGATTAAATGATGTGATTAGCTTTGACTAATGGTATGCATATTGGATAACTGAGATTCATTAATGAGATTAGCTTTGGCTAATTAGTATCTTTGTTTGATAACTAGAAAGGAATCGTGAAGTTAGCTTTAGCTGTTAGTATCCATGTTGGATAATTGAAATGATTGAATAAGACTAGTATTGATGCGAACCTCGTGATCACGCAACCCACATGCAAAGACACCAATTCCCGGAAAGCCAAGTAAATCAGGTTTGATAGGAGTGTGACACAAAGATAACTTGTACCTAGGCACCAGCACTATTGGAAACAGAGTCCCCCACCCAACGAATATTGATTCGCGAACAAGAAGTAGCCCAACAACATCAATTTACATTAATTTCTTCACTTATTTACATTATCAATCTAACCTTAAGTAGCCCAACATCAAAAGAACCATTAAGGGCTTTTTCCACGTCCAAGTTTTAATTGTAGGCAAATAAGAACCTTTGAACCAATTTCGAATAGATTGCTAGCTTTTTATTTGCATTATCAATCCCCTTTGCTGTTGTTTTGCTCTCGTTCTTGTTATTGGGCCATCTGAATCTTCTTGTAGATTAGGTTCAGCTTTATGATATGGATTATAATCCCCATAATGCACATCATCAGCCCCGACACCAATCAATTTGATGCTTAATTCCTCGAATAGGTTGTAACCCTTTAGTTAATTCATTTGGAAACACATCTTTAAATTCTTCAAGAAATTCCTTAATCTGTCTTGGTAAATCCAATCCTTCTACTTGTAGTAATTGCTTTGCCCAGATCATGAAAACAGCCCCCGCCGAAGCTAATGCCTGTTTAATGTCTCCTTTTTGGCTAACAATCCCTTACGTGATTTCTCCTTTTGTTTGATGTCACATCGTTTGAAAACCATAACTTTTATTGAAATGGGCATTTTTTTAGTAATTTTATGTTTTCAACACCTTTTTTTTTTGGTAAGTTGACGTATGTATTAAAGAAGAAGATACAAACATTATAAGGGGCATACCCCAGATTTACAATGATAACAGAAACATAAAACAACAGATGGCTACAGGCTAGCCACCGACCCTAAAACTGAAACCTCACTAGATTCGTGAGGGAAACAAATACAACCAGCTAACTAACAAATTAAGAATCTATGGTATTCACCCTCCAAGCTCGTTGGATCCTTTTGTTTTCATTTGTTGGTACGACATTCCTCATCAAATCAAGCTTATCACGAATGATACATTCGATTTGATTAAAGACCAAATTCGAAGTTCTAGACATTCCAGCAAAGATCCTTGCATTCCGTTCTTGCCATACATGATATACTGTAGCTGCAAAACTCATTTTACGAGAAAAATTGACGAAACTCTTGCCATGCCAAGAGATGGTGGCCCATCGAATCCATTCATCCCAGCCTTTTGTCATTCTTGGAATGTCGCATCTGTCACAAACATCCCACCAGATCGCTTTAGTATAGGAGCATTCAAAGAACAAGTGGTTGTGATCCTCATTGTTGCGGAGACAGAGTGAGCATCTATTGGGACCATGTATACCAAACCGATGAATTTTATCTTGAGTTGTGAGTTTCTGTTGGACAGCCATCCATAGAAGAAATGAATGTCTTGGAACGACATTCTTGAACCACACAATGTCATGCCATTCAACCATCTGACTATGACGTCATGTTTTCAACACCTTACAAGCTAAAGCAAAAACCATAACTTTTGTCGAAATCAGTATTGTGTTAGCGATTTCGACAACCTAAAGCCTACCTATTATACTTTTTAGGGCCTCACGGTATGTTTATGCATGCTTGTGTGAAAACCATAACTTTTGTTTAATAGCATATTTTAGTAAATTTATGTTTTGAATGCCTTAACGCCCTACCTAAGGCTTGTTTTGGTGTCTTGCGATATGTTTTTGCATGGCCATATAAAAATCATAACTTTTGTTGAGATGGGTATTTTTGTAATATTACACTTTTGATGCCCTACTGGGGCAACCTAAAATGCTTTTGGGGCGTCACGATATGTTTTTGCTTGCTCGTATGAAAACTGTAATTTTTTTTATCTAAAAGGTCATTTTGGTAATTTTGCACGATATGTCGAAATCAATATTGTGGTAAGTTGGCGATTTCGACGACTTATCGACCAACCTATTATACATTTTCACGGCCTCACATTATGTTTATGCCTACTTGTGTGAAAACCATAACTTTTGTTTAATAGAATATATTAGTAATTTTATGTTTTTAACGCCTTAATGGCCTACCTAAGGCTTGTTTTGGTTCCTTGCAGTATGTTTTTGCATGCCATACAAAAATCATAATTTTTGTTGAAATGGGTATTTTTGTAATATTACACTTTTTATGCCCTAGTGGGGCAACCTAGTACACATTTGGGGGCGTCACGATATGTTTTTGCATGCTCGTACGAAAGGTTAATTTGGTAAATTTTACACTTCAAACGCTTTATCGGGCAAGCTAGGGCAGATTTTGGGTCATCACGATATGTTTTTGCAACCATTTTTGCCCGCCCATGCAAAAATATTAAATTTGTTGAAAAGGGTATTTTGGTAGTTTTTATTTTGACGCCTAACGAGGAAAACCTATAACACCTTTTGGGGCCTCACGATATGCTTTTTCTTTCCAGTGCAAAACCCATTACTTTTGTTTAATTGAGTATTTTATTAATTTTGTGCTTTAATATGCGTTTTGGGACCTCACGATATCTTTTTGAATGCCTGCATGAAAACCATAACTTTTGATGCAACGGGTATTTTGGTAAATTTACCCTTTTGATGCCCTACCTGCTAACCTAAGGCACAATTTCGGGCCTTATTATAAGTTTTTGTATTCCCTTGTGAAAACAAAAACTTTTGTCTAAAAGGGTCTTTTGGTAATTTTTTGCTTTCAACTCTTAACTGACCAATATATGGCATGTTTTGGGGCGTAACAATATGTTTTTGCATTCTGGTGCAAAAACCTTGCCTTTTGTTGAAAGGGTATTTTTGTATTTTTATGTTTTCAACGCACCGCCGGCTAACCTAAGGCGTGTTTTGGGGACTCACGATATATTTTTGCAAGCCCGTGTGAAATCCATAACTTTTGTTGAATTGAATATTTTGGTAATATTACATTTTCGACGCTTTGTCGGGGCAGCCTATAACATATTTACAATGTGCCTTTTGTGGCGTCACAATATGTTTTTGCATTTTTTTTGGTAAGTTGACAGATATATTAAAAGAAGAATATACAAAAATTATAAGGGGCATACTCCAGATTTACAATGTGCATGAAAACATAAAACAACAAATGGCTACAGGAAGCCACAAAGCAGAACATCTCGACTTAACTAGACTTGTTAGGGATACCAATACAACCAGCTAAATATCAATTTAAGAGTCTATGTTATTGACCCTCCAAGCGCTTTGGATCCTTCTGTTTTTAGCTGTTGGGAGAGCGTTCCTCATCAAATCAAGCTTTTCACGAATGATACATTCTATTTGATCAAAGACCAAATTTGGAGTTCTAGACATTCCTGAAAACAATATGTTTTTGCATGCTTGTGTGAAACCTTAACTTTATTTTAAAAGGTCATGTTGGTAATTTTATGCTTTCGACATTCTGCTGGGCAACCTTAAGGAAACTTTTAGGGCATCATAATATGTTTTTGCAAGCTTCCATGAAAAACCGTAACTTTTATCAACTTAGGGATTTTGATAAATTTACCCTTTTGTCAACCGTAACTTTTTTTTTTCACAGCCCACTCGCGGATTCTTACGGGGAAAGATTCATCTATGATTCAGGTATGGCCAAGAACGCGAAGGTGAATGTGCTAATTCAAAACTCATAATGGAAAACTCCTACCACCCAAACTATTGGCTGGCACCCCATTATAGAAGCCATTCCTTCCAATTCTAATCCTAAGATGGGGCAAAAGGATGAGATAGTTTGGTTGGATTCGCCAAATCACAGATTCTCGTTCAAAGTAGTTTGGGAACAACTAAGACGTCATCGTCAGATGGTTGAATGGCATGACATTGTGTGGTTCAAGAATGCTGTTCCAAGACATTCATTTCTTCTATGGATGGCTGTCCAACAGAAACTCACAACTCAAGATAAACTTCATCGGTTTGGTATACATGGTCCCAATAGATGCTCACTCTGTCTCCGCAACAATGAGGATCACAACCACTTGTTCTTTGAATGCTCCTATACTAAAGCGATCTGGTGGGATGTTTGTGACAGATGCGATATTCCAAGAATGACAAAAGGCTGGGATGAATGGATTTGATGGGCCACCATCTCTTGGCATGGCAAGAGTTTCGTCAATTTTTCTCGGAACCGAGTTTTGCAGCTACGATGTATCATGTATGGCAAGAACGGAATGCAAGGATCTTTCTGGAATGTCTAGAACTTCGAATTTGGTCTTTAATCAAATCGAATGTATCATTCGTGATAAGCTTGATTTGATGAGGAATGTCGTACCAACAAATGAAAACAAAAGAATCCAACGAGCTTGGAGGGTGAATACCATAGATTCTTAATTTGTTAGTTAGCTGGTTGTATTGGTTTCCCTCACGAATCTAGTGAGGTTTCAGTTTTAGGGTCGGTGGCTAGCCTGTAGCCATCTGTTGTTTTATGTTTCTGTTATCATTGTAAATCTGGGGTATGCCCCTTATAATGTTTGTATCTTCTTCTTTAATACATACGTCAACTTACCAAAAAAAAAAGTCTAATTTTTTAGGGGCCTCATTGTATGAGTTTTCATACTCAAGCCAAAACCTTAACTTTTGTCTAAAGAGGATTTTTGTAATCTTGCACTTTCTACACTTTACACATAAACCTTAGGAATGTTTAAGGGCTTCACGATATTTTTTGCTTGCTCGTGCGAAAGCTTTAAATTTATCAAAAATGATATTTTGATAATTTTGCTCTTTGGAAGTTCTCTCGACCAACTTAAGGTATGTTTTAGGGCCTCACAGTATTTGTTATGTTGGCTCAAGAAAAAACATTAACTTTTTTTTTAAAATGGGACCAAATGAGTTATTTGGGGCATCTTTATATGTTTTTACATGTTGAGCAAAAACTCAACTTTTGTTGATAAAATTATTTTGATTAATTTGCACTTTTGACACTCTACTGGAGCAACCTATGGTGCCTTCTACGGTGTCGTTGTATATTTTTTAATGGCATGTCAAAAACTGCAACTTTTGGTGAAAAGGGTATTTTTGTAATTTTGTGCTTTCAAAGCTCTATTAGGCAGGGCACCTTTTAGGGTATCAAAGATGTTTTCGTTTGGCCTTACATGGTTCTGCTTGGTTTTCTACGTGATCAGCTTTAATGAAGTCTTACTGCTTTTTCGGCTGGTAGTGTGCACTATTGGTTCTCTTGTTTACTTGCTTGTTTTCTTGTGGTCCCTATTGAATATGGGTGGCTGCTTTTGGGTCCTTTTGGCCGTTTAATTAATGTTGTTTCCTAGCAAGCTTTGATCCCTTTTCTGCTCTTATTTTTTTTGTTTTAAGGTACGTGTTACCCTCCTTTTTATATATAATTTGTACTTGCTATTTTTATGGCATGGTTACTTTTGATCTTAATATATTCTTACATTTGATATAAAAAAAATAAGATCTGACCATGAAAATCTGAAAAGAGATCTAATAGGAGCATGACACAATAGAAACTTGTTCTAAGGTATCAGTACTATTAAGTTGAATGATGCTGCGAAGCCAATTAATCTTCTAAAATTCAAATTTAGTTCGTTCAAGAACAAAAAAATGCAAGAATCTCTCTTGCACGTTAAACTGAAAAGTTCATACATATTATTGATAAAAAGTCCTAAGATTTAGGCTTACATGTGCTTAAATAGTTTTGAAAATTAACCCTAATGGATATACTCTTGTGGGCTGAATTGACCCACTTACAAAAACTGACTTAAAACCTTTACTAGTAAGCTCAAACCCTGATCCAAATAAGCCTTAGATCCTAGTTGAAAATAAATTATTAATTAAGCCCAAACAAACCTTAAATTGTAGCTAGCAAAATCAAAATAAAGCCCATAAATCCTAAGGTTTGATATATCGTGACAAGATAACAAGAAAAAAAAACATTGCAGGTCTGATACAAGATGTATTTTATAGCATATAATATTGTCCAATAATCCTATCAACCAAATGAGAAGTTATCTCCTCCTTTGGTTTCCAAGTTACAGTATGATTTTGATACCAACCTAGTATTTATCGTTCTTTTGGAAGGAAAAAGATGCTACCTTTAATGCTCCTCTTTGCTACCTCTTGGTATCCTTCCAATACTAGGAAACATAATTAAGTTGCTGAATTATTCTCCATGCATAACAAGAAAACTTTGCTACCACATGTGTTTCCTAAATTAACATGGATTCCTTTGTGTTTCTTTGCTTTGTTTTCTCCTTACTAAACAAGAAAATAAAATAATAAATCCTAAATTTAAAGGAAATAATTAATGATCCCACACATAATACGAATCCACAAAACACGTGGAAACATCACAAAACAAGGCTGGCCGAAATGATACAAAATCAGCATTATTGTTGTCGAATCTTCATGGCCTAAATAAGGGTGGATTGGACCCTTTTTATACATGAATTTAATGTACTAACGCCTCCTCTTGATGCTCCAAGGATCTCCAAGTTTAGCCTTGGCTGAAGGATGCGATCCAACCATTAAAGGATCCAATGGAGGTTCTAGTTGGTCCAATTACTAGGCTTAGGGCTAAGAAGTTCAAAGAAGCTTTCAATGGACTTATTAAAGATACAAGGGCTAAGGTGGATTTCAAGAGGATTTGTAATAATAAAGAGTAAGCCTTGATTAATCTGATTCATCTTCAAGAGGGGCTTGTTGGTGGAACGAAAACCATTACACAAGGATTGGGAGAAGAAGACTAGATTCGGACTTCCATACCTTTCCGATGGTATATTGCACGCCTTCTAGATCATTAAGACAAGAGAGAACCATCTATTTTAAGTTGCTGCCAGACATACTGCAGAAACAACTAACGTGTCTTATTTAATTAGTTGGGCTATCGAACTTTATTTATTTTGAGAGGAGACATTTTGTTTGGGTTTTAGACTTGTTTATTTTAATTAGTTTGGGCTAATTTTAGCTTGGGTTGATTATTATTTAAATTGGGTTTATGTGAGAGACCCACTAGGAAAACTAGGGTTTTGACTTCAAGTTTAAATACTCTTTAGGAATAATTTCAAATTAGACTTTGGATGATGATTTCAGCATTGTAGCCAACTTTTTGGTTGCTCAATCTTAGTTCTTGATTGAACTTTCAACTCTTCAAAGAATTGACATTTCTTTGTTGTGAACTTATACTTTCTTTGCTCGTCTCCAGGTGTAGGCATTGTGATCGAGTTGGTTTATAGTCTTGTTGCCTTCGAGCAAGTCTTTCATTGTAAGAAGCTCATTCAAATCTCAACAAACTTGGATTAGATTAATCTTGGGGTCGCGAATTCCATTAAATTTTGCTAGGGTTCGCATCATCAAAACTTGCACAACCAGCCCATTTAATGCTTCTTTTAATGCCTTCATTTTGGACCTTGTGATTGGCCCATTTCGAACATGTAATGGGTCTTTGGTTTTCATAGGCTAATCCACATCATCTGCTTTCTCCTCAAAAAGATTCGACCTTGAATCAAAACATGTTTCAAACAATGTAAGATCATCAACATTAACATTAATACTTACCAAAAAAAAAAGATCATCAACATTAAAGACACTAACACCATATTCACCTAAAAGATCAACTTTATAAGCATTGCCATTGATCTTCTTTAAAACTTGGAATGGATCATCACCACGAGGCTGTACCTTTGATTTCCTATGGTCAAAAAACCGTTTCTAACACATGTACACCTAAACCTAATCACCAGGTTAAAAAACATGTTACACCCCTTATTTGTTATAGAAAAGTTAGTGGTTGAATGCACAATTCTATTATAAGCAAACTCAACAAAAGGCAAACATTTTCCCCAACTTTTCAGGCTCTTTTGAGTAACAACAAGTAAAAGTTGTGATAAAGTTCTATTCACTACCTCAGTTTGTCTATCTGTTTGAGATGGCAAGTTATTAAGAATAAGAGTTTAGTTCATGCAACACATCCAAAGTTTTTGCGATGCACTATTAATAGATTTGTTAAACATCTCTTTTCATGTTTGGCCAATAGAAATGCTTATGCAACACTTCCAAGTTTTTGCAACCCTAAAATGGCTCGTTAAACCATGTGCGTAATGAATAAACAATTCATGCAAAGAGCTAGTAGGAAATCACAATCGATTCTCTTTGAACAAGTGACTATCCATAAAAAAAAACTTACCAAAAGCCGAATATCTACATACATTGTATATTTTGGAAAAGTCATAATCATTAGCATACAATGACTTCACATATTCAAAGCATAGGAATTTAGTACTCATAGTGTTTCGAAGAACATACCTGCGCAAAAGTGCTTATTATGTTCTCTTTACCTTGCTTATACTTGTTTTCTCATTATGACCTTCATGTCACCCCTTGACTCTACAGGTCATTCACCATTCCTCTTTTTGCTCAAAACAAACTGATCCCACCATATTACTGCATGATCTGTAAACTCAATGACAACGAGTTTTACCTTTTCATGTTTTGTGTAGTGACGACAGTCAAAGATTCAATCAATCTTCTTTTCCCACTCTCCACCTAAATCATCATGATGCCCAAAATCTCTGGAATTCTCTCTCTGGCAAAAAACTTGTTTTCTGTAAACTCAATCACCCCTTATCTTTTGTTACAAAGATGATTTTTTTTAATTTTGCACTTTTTACGCCCAACCTCAAACCATAGGCATGTTTTAGGGCTTCACTATGTGTTTTTGTCAAAAAGGTTATTTTTATAATTTTATGCTTTTGATGCCCTACCGGCCAACCTAAAACACCTTTTAGGTCCATGATCTATATATGCATGCCCAAGCTAAAACCTTAACCTTTATTGAAAAATGGTATTTTGGTAATTTTATGCATTTGACGCCCTAACAGCCTATCTAAGGCTTGTTTTGAGGCCTTATTGTATGTTTTTGGTTGCCCGTGCATTTACCATAATTGTTGTTAAAATGGGAATTTTTATAATATTGCACTTTTGACGCCCTATCGGCAACCTTATAGCAATTTTAGGGGCCTCACGACATGTTTACGCATGCTTGTGCTGAAGCTTTAACTTAAAAAAAAAAATACTATTTTGGTAATTTTGTGCTTTTGAAGCTCTTTTGGCCATGCATAAACCAAGGGCACGTTTTAGGGCTTCACGGTATGTTTTTGCATGCTCGTGCGAAAACCATAACTTTTATCGAAATGAGTATTTTGGTAATTTTGTACTCTCAACGCCTTACTGGGTAATGTATAACACCTTTAAAGGCCTTACGACATGTTTTACATTACCAACATGATTTAAATGAATATTTTGGTAATATTACCCTTTGGATGCCCTACCAGCAAACCTAGGGCACCTTCTAGGGCCTCAAAGTCTTTTTTTTCTTGTCCAAGCTAAAAACCATACCTTTGTTGAAAAGGATATTTTGGTAATTTTACATTTTCAACTTCCTAATGGACTACCTAAGACTTGTTTTACGGCCTCATAGTATGCTTTTGCATGCCCGTGCAAAAACCTTAAATTTTGTTGAAAAGGGTATTTTGGTAATTTTGCTCTCTCAACGCCCTAACAGCCAACGTAAGGCACCTTTCGATGCTTTATCGCCTTTTCTAAGACATGTTTTGCATGCTTTACCAAAAATCATAACATTTGTTAAAATAGGTATTTTGATAATTTGATGCTTTTGATGCCATACAAGGCAACCTAAAGCACCTTTTAGGGCATTACAAATGGTTTTGCATCCCTACATGAAAACATATATTTATGCATCCCAAATTACTAGGATGAAAACACCAATTTTTTTTTTATAATCCATTAAAATTTCATCAAAGCCTCCCCTATACCAGGAAGGGAGGTCCCAAGTTATAGATTGTGTTCTGTTACACTTGTATACACAATTTTCATTCCTGATCTAATCATCCTGGATCTCAAAACACATCAATGGTACTAATCATTTCACAAAGATATTCATAAACTTGCTCATAAATAGTTATACAATTTAAAGAGGGATAAAAGTAAAACATATGCATATAAGTTATAAGAACATCATAATAGTAAAATTTATTCATATTCATGCATCAAAAGAATATTTTTGATGTCATTATTACATAATTAAATAGATTACAGTTAATCCCAAAATAATACATATTACTTCTTTTCTATAATAACAACATAATAAGCAAAGGACTACTCCTAACATGAATGGGAAGGCCCTGAAAAGAACAACATAATTATTATGAAAATGAACTATAATAATATTTAATATTTTAAAATAATAACATTACATCCCTTTGTTTTCTTTTTATTTTTATTTTTTACCCAAATACGACAACATTTGCTTATAATGGAAATTTCTTTTCTTTTCTTCTTTGCACTTCACCCTAATATCCTATATTATTCATTATCTCCCAAAATTTGAGTACGAATTGTGACTTCATTGTCAGTCATTAATAGGCAAGTTCTACTTTCATTTCCAAAAGAATTTATAAAGAATACAAAAAAATTACTATATCACTAATATTGTTGGTTATCCTTTTCTTGATATCTAATCCAATTCTTTGAAATCCACAAATAATATCAAGGTAATCTTTTTTATACGATCCAAGTAATGAAAAAACAATCAGATTCGGATTTTGACATAAAATATGTAACCGTACAGTTTTATAGAAATATTTATAATTCTCAATTCGACAGCCGGGTTGAAATTTTACGTGGAGTCTCCTGACATGTCTTCTTACCTTGGATTAAAATTTCAAGTCAATCGAAGTCCAAAAAGGCATTGCAATACTGGTCAACAAAGGGTGTATAAATTTTGTTATTTACTTTGTTTTGACTTGTGGACTTCCTACTGGCTCGGATGTTTTTTCTACAAGGATGTGACAGTTTGGATATTTAATAGGCTACAACATAGTTTTCATATGTGATATGGACTCTGTATTAATGTAGAATCCTTATGGTGTATGGAAACAATTATTCTATCCTTATTATAGTAGGAATCCATCCTTATGGTGTAAGGATACTTTGCAAACCCGGAAATTAAAGTGGAGACAACTTCAGATTTGATTCTCCTAACTTATATGGGACTTCTAAAGAGCAGCAAATCTGATCATATCATATTTAGGACATCATATTTAGATTTATTATTGTTATAATTATTTTTATCTTAGTTTAGGGTTTATTTATATTATTTGGGTTTAATTGTAAGTGAGAATCATATAAGTCCATATTAGGGGTCCATTAGGGTTTGTTTCAATCTAGAGTCAGTATAAATAAAGGCATAATGAGACATGTAAGGTTAGACAATTTAGATTAATAAAACTTCTTATCTGCCACACTTGTTGTGTGTTGGTGGGATAATCTCCCTTTTTGGTTCTTTAAAGAACTGAAAAACAACTTATCGAAGAACAAATGATTTCGTGACCTCATCCTTATACTTCTTGTTCACGAATCAATATTTGTTAGGTGGGAGTTTTCGTTTCTAATAGTGCTAGTGCCTAGGTACAAGTTATCTTTGTGTCACACTCCTATCAGACCTGATTTACTTGGCTTTCCGGGAATTGATGTCTTTGCGCGTGGGTTGCTTAACCGCGTGTTGAAGAGGTTCACATTACCCTTGATGCTATTAGCCTCCTCAATTCTTGAAATTAGATAATCCAAGTTCATTTTGTTTTCCCAACCTTAGGGTTTTGCCGATGTTAGTAATCTTAACATGATCATTGGTCTCCCTTTCCTAAGAACGATTAATAAGAGTCAACAAATAATGTCATTATCAATATGAACCATTGATTTCAATAGTTATCATGGTCCGGATTGCCCTATACGAGTACCTTAATTTCTCATCTAAAAATACCAATGTCAAAAAACCTCTTGACATCATTAACCTCCAATTAGGATTAGTTAATCAAGTTCCATATAAATACCAAAGTCAACGTAACCCATTGATTATCATTAGGTATCCAAATCTAGAATAGCTAATCAAGTTCTTTTAGATACTTTAAGTTAAAACAAGTAAATCCAAGCTAATCAAGGACATTAAAAGGGCAGGAACACAAATTTTCCAAATTAGATTTCTCCTAATTTATTTGAGACTTCTTAAAAGTGACAAATCTGGTTCTAGCATATTTAGGATGGTAATTTTTGGATTTTTATTATTTTCTTATTAGTCTTTAGGTTCTTATTACTTATTTAGGTCAATTGTAAGTGGGCTTCATATAAGTCCACCTAAGGAGGGTCCATTAGGGTTTATTTAAGTCTAGAGTCAGTATAAATAAACACATAACCAAACATGTAAGGGTTAGACAATTCAGATTAATAAAACTTCTTATTTGCCACACTTTATGTGTTTTGGTGAGATACTCTCTCTTCTTTGGTTCTATAAAGAACTGAAAAATGACTTATCGAAGAACATGGCGTCATCCTTATACTTCTCGTTCGCGAATCAATATTCGTTGGGTGGGGGTTCACGTTTCTAATAGTGCTGGTGCCTAGGTACAACTTATCTTTGTGTCACATTCCTATCAAACCTGATTTACTTGCTTTCCAGGAATAGGTGTCTTTGTGTGTGGGTTGCGTGACCACATGATCACAAGGTTCACATCAAGATTAACTTTGACTAATGACATCCATGTTGGATAGCCGAGAATAAATGCTAATGATTAGCTTTGGTTAATGGTATCCATGTTGGATAGTTGGGAACAACGATAAGATTAACTCACCTAATGGTATCCATGTTGGATATCCGAGAGTAAAGGATAAGATTAATTTCAATTAATGATTTCCACACTAGGACAACCGAAAGTGAACATTAAGAATAGCCTCGGTTTAAAGAATTCATTGACATAATAAAAAAAGATTATAACGTATTATTTTTTTGCCGGAAATCATGTTTAAGAAACAATATGAATTGTTATAGTTATGGATGAATTATTTATGCACTGAAGAATTCTATATGTATAAGAATTCCTAGACCATAATATGTTATCAATTGTTTGTCGAACATAGTTTAAAATAAAGTAACGTGGACTATTGTTGCCTGAAGATGTGAAGTAATGTATTCGAGATGGACCTGATAGAAAGTTATTAATGTGAACCTACTTATTAGAAATTAATCTTAACCACGACTACATATTATGAGATAATCTTAACCATTTGCTCAATTGTACCATAATTAATGTTTATGCACTAATATCAAGTTTGATTTGTAACAGGACCATCTCATGACCATGGTATCTAGCAATCTCATAATATGCACCTTGTGAAACCGTATAATTATGTAATAATCTCTGTAGTAGTAAGAATATATGAATTGTATTTTGTTAAACTGAATGATGTCAATATTCAAATTTAGGATATTAAGTTATGGTGTATTAGTAAACTTTACGTTTTGCATATGGTGTTTATGTACATTTCCTTTCTATAATACTATTGTATCTTACGTGTATGTAGTTTATATAAATGCTTAAACATGAACTATTAACATGTAAATGGTACAGTTCAAGAAGAATATAAATTAAGAATTTGTTGCATTAGACATTGTACTGAGGATTGTGACACCAAAAAAAAATACCCTTGTTTTCTGCTTATTAAGAATAAGCAATATATCAAAATAAATTGAATTTTGTGAGCTATTGCTAGGGGTGTTCGATTTAAAAACCATAAATGTTAACAAGTCCGGTTCGGTTTCGGTTTTGATCCAGAAACCATGCCAAACCGAACCGAACCCGTTAAACAATTTTAAAAAGCAGTACAAATAGTTAAGTTAACCTAATTGGCCTCCTTCCCTAACATCTCATTCTCATCTCACAAAGCCGTCTCCTTGCTTCCCACTTCCAACAAAAATTCCCAATCTTCCTCGATAATTAATTCCCAATCTTCCTTTCCCAGAAACTGCCTTCATTTAAGCAACGACAACAAGGTAAATTCCATCTTCTTTGATTTTTTGTTTTGTGGGTTTGAAAGTCTCTATTCCATCTTCATCTTCATCTTTCCCAGAAACTGCCTTCATTTAAGCAACGACAACAAGGTAAATTCCATCTTTTTTGATTTTTTGTTTTGTGGGTTTGAAAGTCTATTCTAAGTCTATTCCATCTTCATCTTCATCTTTCCCATAAACTGTCTCCATCTTTCAGGCGTCTTCATTTTAGCAACGACAGCAAGGAAATTCCATCTTCATCTTCATCTTTCCTAGAAACCGTCTCCATCTTTCAGGCGTCTTCATTTTAGCAACGACAGCAAGGTAAATTCCATCTTCATCTTTGATTCTTTGTTTAGTGGGTTTGAAAGTTTATTCTAAGTCTATTCCATCTTCATCTTCATCTTTCCCAGAATTCGTCTCCATCTTTCAAGCTTCAGCGTTTAATTCCATCTGTTGATTGTTGAAAGGTAAATTTTTGTTACATACTTCTTTTATTCCGTATATATTGCTTTAGATTTCAAATAATATGTTGAGTGTTGATTGTTGCTTTAGTTGCTTTAGTCTGGATAACGTGATAAATATCATGGGTTGTTAAGCTTTAGTTGCTTCTGTGACTATAGATTAATGAGCAACAGAAGCGATATAGATTAATTGCTTTAGAAGTTCTGTAATAGCGATATAGATTAATTGTTAAGAGACTGTTAATGGCTAGTCCCTACTGCTACCCCTGTGATTTTAAGCTGAAATTCATATCTTGTTTTGTTTTTTTGATGTTTTGTTTAGATAATAGAAGCAATACATGCTTTCCATTCTAGTATACTTGGATTAGATCCAATCTGTTGCAAGGTAGGAATTTCTGGACAATCAAGGCCCTAGAGAATTGCTCTTGGGCTTGGGGAAAGATCCTAAAGCTCAAATCATTAGCATGGCTGAAGATGCAGTACATCATAGGAGATGGCATGACAACCTCTCTATGGTTTGATAATTGGCATCCTCACAGCCCGCTTGCGAATTCTTACGGTGAAAGATTCATCTACGATTCAAGTATGGGAAATAACGCGAGGGTGAATGTGCTGATTAGTAACTCAGAATGGAGAATCCCTACCACTCAATTTATTGGCTGGCACCCCATTATAGAAGCTATTCCTTCCAATCCTAAGATGGGGCAGAAGGATGAGATTGTGTGGTTGGATTCACTAAATCATAGATTTTCGGTCAAAGTAGCTTGGGAGCAACTAAGATTTCATAATCAGGTTGTTGAATGGCATGACATTGTGTGGTTCAAGAATGCTGTTCCAAGACATTCCTTTCTTTTATGGGTGGCTGTCCAACAAAAGCTCACAACTCAGAATAGACTTCATCGGTTTGGTATACATGGTCCCAATCGATGCTCACTCTGTCTTCGCAACAATGAAGATCATAGCCACTTGTTCTTTGAATGCTCCTATACTAAAGCGATATGGTGGCATGTTTGTGACAGATGCGACATTCCAAGAATGACGAAAGGGTGAGAGGAATGGATTCAATGGGCAATTGTTACATGGCATGATAAAAGTTTCGTCAATTTTTCTCGTAAATTGGGTTTCGCGGCTACAGTGTATTATATCTTGCAAGAACGGAATGCAAGGATATTTGAAGGAATGTCTAGAACTCCAAATTTGGTCTTTCATCAAATAGAATGTATCATTCGTGAAAAGCTTGATTTGATGAGGAACGCTCTCCCAACAGATGAAAACACAAGGATCCAAAGCGCTTAGAGGGTCAATAACATAGACTCTTAAATTGATATTTAGCTGGTTGTATTGGTATCCCTAACAAGTCTAGTTAAGTCAAGGTGTTCTGCTTTGTGGCTTTCTATAGCCATTTGTTATTTTATGTTTTCATGCACATTGTAAATCTGGGGTATGCCCCTTATAATCTTTGTATATTCTTTTTTAATATATCTGTCAACTTACCAAAAAAAATACATGCTTTCCATTTTGTTGACTGTTGCATTTCCTTTTCCAGATGTAAATATACGTTTCAATTTCATGCTAAATTATTAGTCTTTTGTTTACTGTTGATAAAAAAAAATGCGTGTATTTGGCATATTGCTTCTAATTAATTTGAATGTGAATTTGATAAAATATGTATATAAATTATTGCAAAATGTAGGCATATTCCATATGTATTGCAAAATGTATCATAGGCTTTTTTTCTTGCTTTTGCATTAACTAGCAGAATAATAGTCAAGGCAATCTTAGGCTATTTTTGCATGTATTGCATTTGCATGTAATGCAAATGTATCATAGGCTTTTTTCTTCCTTTTGCATTAATTGGCAGAATAGCAGGCAAGGCAATCTTAGGCTATTTCCATATGTATTACATGTATTGCAAGATGTATCATAGGCTATTTGCAAAATGTATCTACATAGTTGAAAATAATTGTTTGATTGATGTTGTTGCTGCTTTCTTAATTTTAGATGGATAATCGGGAAGATCCTACACCGATTGAATCAAATCCTTCAAGTTCGGAACCCAATTCTTTGCCTATTCCAATTCCAGTTTTAGTTGCTACTTCTAGTACAAATAGCAACACTGAAAGTGAAGGTAATCCAGTTTCTAGATCTAATAAAAGAAAAACATCTCAAATTTGGGATCACTTTAAAAAACTAGATGGTAATGTTAAGGCTCCTAGGGCTACATGTATATATTGTGGAAAAGACTATGCATGCCATGCTATACCTAATGGGACTAGTAACATGTGGAATCATTTAGGTGTATGCAAAAAATTTCCTTTTGTGATTGACCGAAAACAAAAAACTTTAGTCTTAGAACCCAGACCTATAATAAAGAGGGGTAATAATGGAGAGGAAAATCTGGTGACTATTAAGGCAACCTTTCAACTTTGTTGAAAACCAAAGATTTAAATCATTTTGTCAAGTAATGCAACTTAGATTTGATGTTCCTTCTCGATTTGGAGAGATTGTTTGAAAATTTATGTAGTTGAGAAGGAAAAATTAAAGAAAGCTCTTAAAGATCAACGTGTATGTTTAACAACCGATACTTGGACATCAATCCAAAATATTAAGTATATGTTGACTGCTAATTGGATTGATGAAGGTTGGAACTTGAATAAAAGAATTCTAAACTTTTGTCAAGTTTCTAATCATAAAGATGAAACAATTGGCCAAGCAATTGAGAGTTGTTTGTTGGAATGGGGAATTGATAACATTTTAACAGTTACAGTAGACAATGCAAGTTCAAATAATTTGACAATAAAATATTTGAAAAGAGTAACAAGTAATTAGGCAACTAATATATTGTCAAATGACTTCATGCATGTTAGATGTTGTGCACATATTGTTAATCTTATTGTATGTGCGGGATTAAAAGATATTGATGATTCAATTGTTAAGATTAGGAATGCAGTGAGATTTGTTAGATCTTCTCCTTCCAGACTTGTTTTTAACCAATATGCGGAGAGGTTGAAAATTGGGAGTAAAAAATCTGTTTGCTTGGATGTTGCAACTAGATGGAACTCTACATATATGATGATGCTATATGCGACTGATAAATTTGATGTGATTTTTATGAGGTTAGAAAAAACCAATTCTAGGTATTTGAGTTACTTTGAAGTTGATTCAAAAGGAAAATAAAAAAACTTAGGCCTCCTACTTTAGAAGATTGGGAAAAGGCTAGATCTTTTGTCAAGTTCTTGAAACTATTTTACACGGTTACATTGAAATTTTCTGGCTCGTTGTATGTAACATCTAATTCTTTCTTCCATGAATTGATTTCCATGCACACGAGCATATCTCAACTTTGTAGAAATGAAGATGTTTATGTAAGTAAAATGGCCAAGAATATGATGGCAAAGTATAAAAAATATTGGGGGGATCAAGATATACAAAAATTTTTGTTGTATGTGGTTGTTGTTTTAGATCCACGTTTCAAATTGAAGTATGTGAGATTTTGTTTTGGAAGATTGTATGATGTTGAAGATGCTGAAAATTTTACAATTAAGGTTAAAGATACTTTGCTAAGGTTGTTTGAGCATTATATGAATGTTGATGAGAATGTTGAGGTTGTTCATAGTGTTGGAACTAGTATAAATGAAAATGTTGATGTTGATTTAATGGTGGTAAATGATGATATGTTATTTCATTTATGTGATAGGCCTGCATTTAAGATGAACACTTACCATAAATTAAAGGTATCTTATATTATTAGATATGTTATTATAAAACATGCTTTAGTTAAGGAGTTATTAATACTTCAAGTGCAAAATGATCATATAAAACCTTGATAAAAATACACTTTTAAGTACTAATCACACCCCCCAACCAGCTTATTACTAGTCTCTAGTAATCAAAGCGTTAAAATAGAAAAAAAATTTGCAAATTCCACAAAGTAAGGCATTCATCATTCAACTTCCATTAATCTAGAGACAGAATAGAAATAGAAAAACAATGGCTTAGCTTGGGGGATCAGAATACTAGCTACTTTCACAAATCAGTAAATGGAAGACAGAATAGAAATAAGCTTCTATCACTTACAAGGGAGGATGGAGAGGTTGTCGAAGGACACGAGGCAGTCAAATCAAAAGTAATTGCATACTTCCATCGTGTGTTAGGTGTTGATCAGATGCCTAGGGTTCTGAACAAGGAAGTGATGGAATCGACAATTAACTTGAAACTGTCTTCAACGCAACAGCATGTTCTCGCACAAGATGTAACAAGGGAGGAGATTAAGCATGCTATGTTTAGTTTGAAGAACAACAAAGCCCCTGGTCCGGATGGCTTTAACGCAGGTTTCTTCAAAAGAATGTGGCACATAGTTGGGGAAGATGTAATCAACGCTGTTAGATCCTTCTTTCAGACTCGTAGAATGCTTAAAGAAATGAATGCTACATCCATTTCCCTTATTCCTAAAGTTGCTAATCCTACAAGGTTGACAGATTTCCGTCCTATATCTTGCTGCAATACATTGTACAAATGCATCGCTAAGATTCTAGTCGGGAGAATCAAAGTTGTTTTGCCATCCTTAGTTGGCCCATATCGATCGCTTTTATCTCGGGACGGAGAATCGGTGATAACATTCTTTTGTCTCGGGAACTAATGAAAGGCTATCATAAATCTACGGGACTCGCTTTCGTTGTGCTATGAAAGTTGATCCGATGAAGGCTTATGACTTGGAGCGGTGGGATTTCGTTGACGCTATGTTAATAAAAATGGGATTCCCTAGAACAGTCATTGATTGGATCATGGTTTGTGTTACATCATGTCAATTCTCTATCAACGTCAATGGTGAGCTTGCAGGTTACTTTCAAGGGGGAAGAGGGTCGAGACAAGGGGATCCATTGTCCCCATATTTGTTTGTCCTATGTATGGAAATCCCGTCCGGGCTATTCTGCAAGATGAGTGCCAACCAAGAATTCAAGTTCCACTGGAGATGCAAGAAGGACAGAATTTCTCATCTTTGTTTTGCTGATGACTTGATGATTTTTAGCAACGGGGATGTAAACTCAATCCGTATGATCAGAACTGTGCTCACAAAGTTTCAAGATCTATCAGGTCTGTATCCAAATCCAAACAAAAGCGACATCTTCTTGAACGGTGTGTTAAATGCTGAGAGGGAACAAATTATTCATATTCTTGGGTTTAGAGAGGGGGAGCTCCCTATGAAATATTTGGGAGTACCTCTTCTCTCGTCCAGACTAAAGGCTATTTATTGTAAGGGCCTCGTGGATCGAATCACCTCTAAAATTCGACATTGGACTTGTAAAACACTCTCGTATACAGGATGGGTACAACTGATTAATTCAGTCTTATTTTCTATACAGGTCTATTGGGCATCTCTCTTTCTCCTACCTGGGCAAGTAATTAAAAATGTGGAGCAAATTATGAAATCCTTTCTTTGGTCAGGTTCAGATATGAGAACTACTGGGGCTAAAGTGGCTTGGGATCAGGTATGTCTTCCAAAAAAGGAGGGGGGGCTAGGAATAAAAAGGATAACAGAATGGAACAAGATTGCTTTGTTGAAACACATTTGGAACCTGTGCAATGACTCAGATGGCTCAATATGGTCTACTTGGATCAGATCCAATCTGTTGCGAGGTAGGAATTTCTGGACAATCAAGACGCCACAAAATTGCTCTTGGGCTTGGGGAAAGATTCTAAAGCTCAGATCCTTAGCATGGCCGAAGATGAAGTACATCATAAGAGCTGGAATGACAACCTCTCTATGGTTTGATAATGGGCATCCTCACAGCCCACTCGCGGATTCTTACAAGGAAAGATTCATCTATGATTCAGGTATGGCCAAGAACGCGAAGGTGAATGTGCTAATTCAGAACTCAGAATGGAAAATTCCTACCACCCAAGCTATTGGCTGGCACCCCATTATAGAAGCCATTCCTTCCAATTCTAACCCTAAGATGGGGCAAAAGGATGAGATAGTTTGGTTGGATTCGCCAAATCACAGATTCTCGGTCAAAGTAGCTTGGGAACAACTAAGACGTCATCGTCAGATGGTTGAATGGCATGACATTGTGTGGTTCAAGAATGCTGTTCCAAGACATTCATTTCTTCTATGGATGGCTGTCCAACAAAAACTCACAACTCAAGATAAACTTCATCGGTTTGGTATACATGGTCCCAATAGATGCTCACTCTGTCTCAAGAACAATGAGGATCACAACCACTTGTTCTTTGAATGCTCCTATACTAAAGCGATCTGGTGGGATGTTTGTGATAGATGCGACATTCCAAGAATGACAAAAGGCTGGGATGAATGGATTTGATGGGCCACCATCTCTTGGCATGGCAAGAGTTTCATCAATTTTTCTCGTAAACTGAGTTTTGCAGCTACAGTGTATCATGTATGGCAAGAACGGAATGCAAGGATCTTTCTTTGGAATGTCTAGAACTTCGAATTTGGTCTTTAATCAAATCGAATGTATCATTCGTGATAAGCTTGATTTGATGAGGAATGTCGTACCAATAAATGAAAACAAAAGGATCCAATGAGCTTGGAGGGTGAATACCATAGATTCTTAATTTGTTAGTTAGCTGGTTGTATTGGTTTTCCTCACGAATCTAGTGAAGTTTCAGTTTTATGGTCGGTGGCTAGCCTGTAGCCATCTGTTGTTTTATGTTTCTGTTATCATTGTAAATCTGGGGTATGCCCCTTATAATGCTTGTATCTTCTTCTTTAATACATACGTCAACTTACCAAAAAAAAACTTCCATTAATCTATCCAGATAAACAAATTCTCATTAAATTTATATATCTGCTCAATACCTCTTAAACAAGATATTAATAAACCTTCCTTTTTATGTGCTCAATGTATGAAAACATAGATGATGGGGCTTTTATTGGAGGAAAACAATATTCTGTTCTAGTGGTTAAGGTTAACTTCCTTGGGTTGGGATTATTATCTTTTTTTTTTCTTTTTTTTTCAATATATATATACATATAACTTAAAAAACAATGCATCTTTAACCCATGTAACGAGCTTTTGGCTAATGACTCCCAGACCAGTTGATCTTAGGGCATTAGGTGTTAAGACACCCCTACGAGCTTAGTAACTTGGGTTGCAGATACTGATACGTAGACAGTGTAATGTTTGATTCCCTTAAGCTTTTCTCCTTAACCCATGTAACAAGCTTTGGGCCAATAGCTCCCAAGTCAGTTGACTTTAGGGTATTAGGTGTTAAAACACCCCTTCAGGCTTAATTACTTAGGTTAAGGAGGATACGAAATCAAATTTATCTACGTTTTTATTATCATCATTTTCTTTTTGTTGTTGTTTTTTTTTTTTTACAAATTATAGACTATCGCCTTTAGTTGTTACCTTTAACAAAAGAACATAAATAATGTAATAATCCAATGTGCAACCACAATCATATGTTAAAGTGTGTGTGTGAAAATGAAGGTTTAAGAATACTTTCTAAATAAGTATATGAGCAGAATCAACTGATAACAGTGCGAGAGTTTGTAAACCTGAATATTTCAAGAAGTATTCTAATAGGCCTTGTTATGAATATTGCAAATAACCATTGGAAAATATTTACTAAGATGCGTCTCAAGAGTCACTAAAATTCCTCCTTTCTCTGCCATCCTAGTAATAACAGTTTTGTCAAATGGATTTAAAAACAAAATCGAGACATTGTCCTCAATGTCATAAGGTAGAAAGATAGAGTATAGAAAACATCACCTGAAACAACGAACACTGACAATCCTGAAACACACTTAAACAAATATAAGAGATAACAAAAAAAAAAGATATAATGCTATTAATAAAACCAAAAGACATAAATTTTTACAAACTAAGACTCAAATCGTAGCTGTGATTGTGGCTCACATCTTCCCTTGGTTTTACATCCAAGAACGGCTTAAACGCCCTCTATGGGTCGGGGATAGGCTTCCCATCTAGTTTTCTTAAAAACCGGCAAACAAGGTCTTTTATATCAGATTCCCAAGACTAAGTCGATCATGTTCTTTATGGAATTGTGTCATAAGTCCTAAAATGCACGGTGCACATCTCCACCAGGATATGTCTCAAAAGTCAATAGAAGATTATCTAAAGATTCCTTATGTTTTGAAATAAATCCTGACTTTTGACAATTTTCACAAGCTTTGCAGAACACGTGTGTGTCTTGGAACATGGTGGGCCAATAAAATCCACATTGTAAGATTTTTGCAGTCGTCTTTTTTAACGAGAAATGAGTCCCACATGCCTCAGAATGACAAAATTTAATGACAATACTTACCTCATTGTCAGGAATGTATCTTTGAAATATTTTATCAGGAAAATATTTGAATAAGTAAGGGTCATCCCAATAAAAGTTATTTACTTCGTTCAAAAACTTTCCTTTGTCTTCGGTACTCCAATGAGCTGGCAAATCTCCTGTTGCAAGAAAATTGATATTTTTAACAAACCAAGGCATTGAACTAAGAGAAAGTAAGGATTCATCAGGAAAGTAATTGTCAATTGGTGTGATGTTGGATGTCAAATCTATTGTCACTCTTGACAAAAGATCCGCATCAATATTTTCGGTGTCTTTTTCATCCGTGATTTCTTCCTGAGAATAAATCATTTGCAAATCTTCAAATTCATCCAACTCAATTTTACTCAAAGTAGATTTAAGTTGATCATAAACTAATTCTTCAATACAATCTACTTCTTGTAAATCATTATCATCTCCAGGTTGCTTGCAAATGTTGAAAATATTCATCTCCAATGTCATGTTTCCAAAAGATAGCTTCATCAGTCCATTTCTACAATTTATCACAATGCATTAGAAGTTGCAAGAAATGGACGTCCTAAAATAACAAGAAATGAATTACATGCTTCAACAAGTTGTGTATCTAAGACAATAAAATCCACAGGATAAATGAATTTATCGACTTGTAACAGTCTAAGTGTTTGTTGATAAGTAATTTTGACTATCTTAGAGGCAGAACTGGGTTCTTCTTAATTATAGAACTTGTAGCCTCATGTCTTAGTTTTCCAACGAGACTAATCTTGCTTGAATCAGAGTATAACTCCAGATATAGTTAAAATTCTGAGGTGAGGTGATGCGAACCTCGTGATCACGTGGTCAAGCAACCCACACGCAAAGACACTAATTCCCGGAAAGCCAAGTAAATCAGGTTTGATAGGAGTATGACACAAAGATAACTTGTACCTAGACACCAACACTATTGAAAACGGAGACCCCCACCCAGCAAATATTGATTCGCGAACGAGAAGTATAAGGATGACGCCACGAAGACAATTGTTCTTCGATAAGTGGTTTTTCAGTTCATTAGAGAACCATGGAAGGGAGATTATCTCACCAACACACACACACACACACACACACACACAAAGTGCTGCAAACAAGAAGTTTTATTAATCTGAATTGTCTAACTTACATGTCTAGTTATGCCTTTATTTGTACTAACTCTAGACTTAAATAAACCCTACTGGACCCCCTTAGGTGGACTTATATTAAGCCCACTTACAATTGACCCAAATAAGTTATAATAACCCAAAGACTACGAAGAAAATGATAAAAATCCAAAAATTACCATCCTAAATATGCTAGAATCAGATTTGTCACCATTAAGTAGTCCCAAATAGACTAGGAAATCTGATCTGAAGGTAGAATTTATTATGAAGTCTTCTTTCCTTTTTGTAGCTATGATGAATAAGGAATCCTTGTAAGAAAAGGATTCTGAACATTTATGAATCCTTGTCACACATGGAAACTATGTTGCAGCCCATTAAAGATCTTTGGAGATGTAGGAGATTCTCAAAATAAGCTGCCACATCCTTTTAGGGAAAGAATCCTAGCCATTAAATAGGAAGTCCACAAGTCAAAAGAAAGTAAATAACAAAATTCGTACAGCCTCTGTTGACCCGTGTTTCGATGCCTTCCCGAACTTCTATTGACTGAAATTTTAAACCAAGGTAGGACAACATGTCAGGAGACTCCAAGTAAAATTTAAGCTTGATCCAAAGGTTGGATTGAGAATTATGAGTATTGCCGTAAAACTGGATAGGTGAACTTTTTACGTCAAAATCCGAATTTGACTTTGCCTGAATCGTATCAATTTGAGACTTCTTAAAGAAGAAAAATCTGATTCTAGCATCTTTAGGATAATAATTTTTGGATTTTTATTATTTTCTACTAAGTCTTTGGGTTATTAATACTTATTTGGGTCAATTATAAGTGGGCCTCATATAAGTCCACCTAAGGGGGGTCCATTAGGGTTTATTTAAGTATAAATGAAGGCATAACCAGACATGCAAGTTAAAGACAATTCAGATTAATAAAACTTCTTCTTTGCCGCACTTTGTTTGCGCCCGCGCATGTTGGTGGGATAATCTCCTTTCCTTGGTTCTCTAAAAAACTAAAAATGACTTATTGAAGAACAACTGGCTTCATGGCGTCATCCTTATACTTCTCATTTGCGAATCAATATTCGTTAGGTGGGGTTTTTCTGTTTCCAATAGTGCTAGTGCCTAGGTACAAGTTATCTTTGTATTCCACTCCTATCAAACTTGATTTACTTAGCTTTCCGGGAATTAGTGTCTTTGCGTGTGGGTTGCGTGACCACGTGATCACGAGGTTCACATCAGTATCACAAACTCCTTAGGCCATGTCTCTAAAGTTCTCCTTGTCATATGTAGGGTAATTCAAGGCTGCCCTATTAAGTTTTTCACTGAATTACACAATGGGCCTCCTATCCTGACGTATCACATTCAACTTCAAAAGCTCTCGTAAAGTTTAGCAAAGCTAAAAACAGGCGTCGAACAATGTTTATCTTTCAACAAATTAAAAGTCTTATCCTATTCATCATTCCATTTGAATCCAATGGAATTTTTCACAATTTTAGTTAAAGATGCAATAATAATAATACTAAAATCCTTCACAAACCTTCTATAAAAACTAGCAAGTCCATGAAAACTCCTTACCTCACTTACCGATTTTGGTGTAGGCTAATCTCGAAGGGGGAACTTTCTCCTCGTCCATCTTGATACCCTACGCAGTTACGACATAGCCAAGAAACACAATTTTGTCCATGCAAAAGATACACTTCTTAAAATTAGCATACAATTGCTCATTACGCAAATGATCAAGATGTTCTTTTTAAGTTCTTATTATAGATTAAAATACACAACAACAAACTTATCTATAAATGCACGCAATACATGATTTATTAAACACATAAACGTACCAGGCGCATTTGTAAGTCCAAACGGCCTGACTAACCATTCATACAAACCATGCTAAGTTTGTTATCAAAACCGGAGTTGTGGTGATGTGGACCAGCCCAGAAACACCAGCAAGGACCCATTACACGTTCCAAATGGTCCAATGACTCGGTTCAAGACAAAGGCATTGACTACATTGGTTTTGAATGTTTCAACCAAGTCAGAATTGAAAGGTCCATTAGAGTATCAAGAGGAGACCCTAGTACATCTTATCCATGTGCAAGAGGGGTCCAACACAACCTTATTTCGGGACAGCAAAAGAAACAAAAGAATCCTTCTACAACATGGAAACAACATGGGTGGCTACCTTTTCCTTTTGTTTCTAGGATTAAGGGGCTGCATGGAAGGCTATAAATAAGCCTTGAATCAGTTCTATAATATTTTACTTCCTTCTCTTCTTCTCATGATAGAACATGGATTTAATATTATGGGCTTTGTTTTATTTTGTTAGCTACAGCCCAAGGCCTGTTTCGGCTTAATTAATACTTTTTTTTCAGTTAGGATTCAAGGCTTGTTTGGATTACGTTATGGGCCATTCAGTTTAGGGTTTTGGTTCACTTTTACGCTTGTATACACAATTTTCATTCTGGATCTCAAAACACATCAATGGTACTCATCATTTCACCTAGATAAACATGCTCATAAATAGTTATACAATTGAAAGAGGGATAAAAGTAAAACATATGCATATAAGTTATAAGAACATCATAATAGTAAAATTTATTCATATCCATGCATCAAAAGAATATTTTTGATGTCATTATTACATAATTAAATAGATTACAGTTAATCCCAAAATAATACAATTACTTCTATTCTATAATAACAAGAATATAATAGGCAAAGGTCTACCCCTAACATGAATGGGAAGGCCCTGAAAAGAACAACATAATTATTATGAAAATGAACTCTAACAATATTTAATATTTAAAATAATAACTCTACATCCCTTCATTTTTTTTTTAATTTTTATTTTTTACCCAAATACTAAACATTTGCTTATAATGGAAATTTCTTTTCTTTTCTTCTTTGCACTTCACCCTAATATCCTATATCATTCTTTATCTCCTAAAATTTGGATATGAATTGTGACTTCATTGTCAATCATTAATAGGCAAGTTCTACTTTCATTTCCAGAAGAATTTATAAAGAATACAAAAAAAATTACTATATCACTAATATTGTTGGTTATCCTTTTCTTGATATCTAATCCAATTCTTGGAAATCCACAATATCAAGGTAATCTTTTTTATACGATCCGGGCAATGAAAAAAAATCAAATTCGGATTTTGATGTAAAATGTGCAACTGTCCAGTTTTACAAAAATAGTTATAATTCTCAATTCGATAATTGAATCGGGCTGAAATTTTACATGGAGTCTCTTGACATGTCTTCCTACCTTAGATTAAAATTTCAGGTCAATTGAATTTTAGAAAAGCATTTGCAATAGTGGTCAACAAAGGGTTTACAAATTTTGTTATTTACTTTCTTTTGACTTGTGAACTTCCTACTCGGCTCGAATTTTTTTCCTACAAGGATGTGATAGTTGGTTTGGGGATTTTTGAGTCTTTCTTGGATATTTAATGGGCAAAAACATAGTTTTCATGTGTGATACGGACTCTGTATTAATGTGGAATCCTTATGGTGTATGAAAACAATTATTTTATCCTTATTATAGTAGGAATCCATCCTTGTGGTGTAAGGATACTTTGCAACCATATCATATTTACGATATTAAATTTTGATTTATTATTGTTATTATTATTTTTATCTTAGTTTAGGGTTAATTTATATTATTTGGGTTTAATTGTAAGTGAGAATCATATAAGTCCATTAGGGTTTATTTCAGTCTAGAGTCAGTATAAATAAAGGCATAACCAGACATGTAAGGTTAGATAATTTTGATTAATAAAACTTCTTATTTACCACACTTGTTGTGTGTTGGTGGGATAATCTCCCTTCATTGGCTAATATGGACCAGCCCAGAAACACCAGCAATGACCCATTACATGTCCAAATGATCCAATGACTCGGTCCAAGACAAAGGCATTAAATGCATTGATTTTGAAGGTTTCAATCAAGTCAGAATTGAAAGGTTCATTGGAGTATCAAGAGGAGAACCTAGTACATCTTATCCATATGCAAGAGGGGTCCAATATAACCTTATTTGGGCCATGAGGTGAGGACAGCGAAGGAAAAAAACGAATCCTACTACAACTTGAAAACAACATGGGTGGCTACCTTTTCCTTTTGTTTCCAGGATTAAAGGGCTGCATGGAAGGCGGCTATAAATGAGCCTTGAATCGGTTCTGTAATATTTTACTTCCTTCTCTTCTTCTCATGGCAGAACATGGATTTAATATTAGGGGATTTATTTTATTTTGTTAGCTGCAGCCCAAGGCTTGTTTAGGCATAATTAATACTTTGTTTTCAGTTAGGATCCAAGGCTTGTTTGGATTAAGTTATAGGCCTTTTAGTTTAGGGTTTTAGGTCAGTAATGAGTGGACTTCATATAAGTCCACATAAGAGGTCTATTAGGGTTAATTTTTCAAGAACTATTTAAACTCATGTAAGCCAAAATTTCAACAGCTTTGATGATAATTACTTCTAAATTTTTCAGTTTTAACGTGTGAGAGTGATTCTTGCATTCTTCAGTTCTTGAATGAACTGAATCTGACTTATCGAAGATTAACTGACTTTGTGGCGTCTTTCTACTCAATCCAATAGTGTTGGTTTCTTGGGGCAGGTTTCCATTGTGTCACACTCCTATTAGACCTATTTCAGCTTTCTAGGATCAAATCTCAATCTTGATTGTGGGTTGCGTGACCACATGATCACAAGGTTCACATCAGTGGCTCTCTAAAGAACTGAAAAATGACTTGTTGAAGAACAAATGTCTTCATGACGCCATCCTTATACTTCTTGTTCATGAATCAATATTTGTTGGGTGGGGGTTTTCGTTTCTAATAGTGCTAGTGCCTAGGTACAAGTTATCTTCGTGTCACACTCCTATCAAACCTGATTTACTTGGCTTTCTGGGAATCGATGTCTTTGCACGTGGGTTGCTTGACCGCATGTTGAAGAGGTTCACATTACCCTTGATGCTATTAGCCTCCTCAATTCTTGAAATTAGATAATTCATGTTCATTTTGTTTTCCCAATCCTTAGGGTTTTGCCGATGCTAGTCTTAACATGATCATTAGTCTCCCTTACTTGAGATCGACTAATCAGAGTCAGCAAATAATGTCATTATCAATATGACCCATTGATATCAATAGTTATCATGGTCCGAAATAACTGATATTGCCCTATACGAGTACGTTTATTTCTCATCTGAAAATACCGATGTCAAGAAACCTCTTGACATCATTAGCCTCCAATTAGGAGTAGCTATTCAAGTTCCATATAAATACCAAAGTCAAGGTAACCCATTGATTATCATTAGTTATCCAAACCTAGAATAGCTAATCAAGTTCTTTTAGATACTTTAATTTATCCTTCTTTAATGCAATGTGATACGAACCTCGTGGTCACGTGGTCACGCAAAGACACCAAATTCCCAGAAAGTCAAGTAAATCAGGTATAATAGGAGGGTGACACAAATATAACTTGTACCTAGGCACCAATACTATTGAAAACAGAAACCCCTTTTTTTGGTAAGTTGACGTATGTATTAAAGAAGAAGATACAAACATTATAAGGGGCATACCCCAGATTTACAATGATAACAGAAACATAAAACAACAGATGGCTACAGGCTAGCCACCGACCCTAAAACTGAAACCTCACTAGATTCGTGAGGGAAAACAGAAACCCCCACCTAACGAATATTAATTCTCGAATGAGAAGTATAAGGATGATGTCACGAAGTCAGTTGTTTTTCGATAAGTCATTTCACTTCTTTAGAGAACCAAGGAAGGAAGAATATCTCACCACTCACACAACAAAGTTGCGGCACAAGATGTTTATTAATCAAAAAATTTTGTCACCTCCCACATGTCTAGTTATGGCTTTATTTATACTGTCTCTAGACTGAAATAAACCCTAATGAACCTTTTATGTGGGAGGTCCAATTACAATTAACCCAAATAGTTAATAATAAACAAAAAAACTAAGAAGAAAATAATAAAAATAATAAAAATCTGAAATTATTATCCTAGATATGTTAGAATCAGATTTGCCACTCCTAAGAAGTTCCAAATAGATTAGGGAATCTGATTTGAAAGTGGAATTAATTATAAAGTCTTCTTGATTTGTTATGCATGGTTTCCTTGTTTTGTGACACGACCAAAAAATTGATGTCTTCTCCCAAGTGCAGGAGTGTTGAAGTAATAAATAACTTGGCAAGACCGGGGTCGAACCACAGGGAGGTTAACTATATAAATTATAAAGAACAACAACAACAACAACAACAACAACAATAATAAGTTAAAGAGAGCTTTGGGATGTGATATTGATGTAAGGATTAAACAAGGATAAAATAATTGTCAAGGTTAGAGGATCCACTAATGGTATTTCAAACAAGTATAGTATAAACTCTTTTTATTACTAAACTAGAAACCACACACAAAGGAGGTTCCAATCAGATTATAAATTGTTAACATGATTACATTAGTTATCTTATTCGAATAATGCTAATACTCGTAAATGTTGTCAAGCATTCATGATTATAACTTATGTTAACAACAAATCAACTTCCTTTCATAACATAGGTATCGGTTATACCATATGGTTGAGCTATGAAAGTGCCAAGTATTTGTATCAAAAGTGAACAAATATAAAATATGTTAGTATCAAACATTAAGGTACATGTTAAGTTTATTTTATACTTATTCTTACACCATTAGTGTAACCTTTTCACCTTGACATGATAAACTTAGCTAAACATAATGAAAGAGAGAAACATAAATAAAAAATGAAAGGAAATGAAAAGCATAAACAAGAGATTAATATAAATAAAACTTAAGCATTACAAAGATATAGAGAGCAAGAGCATGATCTTGATATGAAAACCAAGATGCCTAAATACATGAAAAATACCTCCTTTTATAGGCCAAAATTCAAAACTATTGATTTGTTGACTAATTGTTGAGTGGGTGGCCACATCTTGACTTGGTGACAATCCCTATCTTCTTGTCTGCCAAAACATCATTGATAACGTCTTAATTTGAACAGACTTCAATCATGAAAGTTCTAGGAAATTATCTCAGCTTTCCAAGAAAAAAAACGTTAAGGTCATTTGGACTTCTAGAACTCGAGATATGGGCTAAACACTGAACAGTGTTTGGGTTGCAAGACAGATTCACACTTCTCCGTTGTTGCTACAATTTGGACTTGAAAACAGCCTTTTTAAATATTAGACTCCCATGAAAATTTTAGGCTTATGTCTTAGCTTTTCATCTATATAAGGCCGACCTAAATCCAAGATCTACAGCTCCAGATATGATCCGATGACCGAGCAGTGTTCCAGTTTGTACTGAACCAGCATCTCTTTTCTAAGTTTGGCCCTCTCTTTATCCTTTCAATTTCCATACTTAAACTCATCAATCAATCCTTTCATTTATGTGATGGGCCTGCATTTAAGATGAACATTTACCATAAATTAAAGGTATCTTATGGTATTAGACTTGTTATTATAAAACATGTAGTTAAGGAGTTATTGATACTTCAAGTGCAAAATGATGATATAAAATCTTGATAAAAATACACTTTTAAGTACTAATCACACCCTCTAACTAGCTTATTACTAGTCCCTAGTAATCAAAGCGTTAAAATAGAAAAACAATTTGCAAATTTCACAAAGCAATGGATTCATCATTCAACTTCCATTAATCTATCCAGATAAACAAACTCTCATTAAATTTATATATCTGCTCAATACCTCTTAAACAAAATATTAATAAAGCGTCCTTTTTATGTGCTCAATGTATGAAAACATAGATGATTGGGCTTTTATTGGAAGAAAACAATATTATGTTCTAATATTTAAGGTTAACTTCCATGGGTTGTGATTATTATCTTTTTTTCTTTTTTTTTTCTTTTTGAATATATATACATATAACTTAAAACACAATTCATCTTTACCCATGTAACGAGTTTTTGACTAATGACTCCCAGACCAGTTGGTCTTAGGGCATTAGGTGTTGAGACACCCTTACGAGCTTAGTAACTCGGGTTGCAGATACTGATACGTAGATAGTGCAATGTTTGATTCCCTTAAGCTTTTCTCCTTAATCCATGTAACAAGTGTTGGGCCAATAGCTCCCAAGTCAGTAGACTATGGAGGGTATTAGGTGTTAAAACACCCCTTCGGGAATTGCTTAGGTTATGGAAGGTACGAAACCAAACTTATCTATGTTTTTATTATCATCATTTTTTTGTGTTTTTTTTACAAATTATATATTATCCCTTTCCCTTAGTTGTTACCTTTAACAAAAGAACATAAATAATATAATAATTCAATGTGCAACCCACAATCATATGTTAGAGTGTGTGTGTGTGTGAAAATAAAGGTTTAAGAATACTTGTTAAATGAGTATATTAGCAGAATCAAGTGACAACTGATGCGGATCAGCCCAACACCAAGCGTAATCATGCCAACGACCCATAGGAGGTGCCAATTAGGCCAATCACAAAAGCTAGGGTAAAGAAGCTTAAAGAAGCAATGAATGGGCTTGTTCATAACATATGGAGCAAAATGGACCTAAAGAGGCTTGTGACATTTAAGGAGCATGAAGAACAACATTTAATTCATCTAGTTCAGGTCCAAGAAGAGCCCAATTCATGTGGAACAAGGGGTTGATGCGTCTGGCCCAATACGAGCCTTGTTAGGCTTGTTATTTTTCCTAATGCTACAAGGATAAAAAATCAGCAATTTATTCTTCTAATTAAGTTTTGAAGATGAAGATGGTGTTGGAGAACCAGAGAAGGATATGGATGAAGAATCGAAGGTGGATTAACTTGATTTTTCTACAAAGTTGGTGAAAATGTGAATTGTGTGAGGTGCAGCTGTGAGGATTGAGGGAGCGGCTACAAGGAGAAGAAGTCACAGAGTGTTTAGGGTTAATTAGGTTTTAGAAATTAGAACGTGTTTTTTTTTCCTATTTATAGTACCCCTTAAATCGAACCGGTTCGGTTTGGTTAGGGTTTTGTCAGTTTCGGGTTTCAAAAACCAAAACCAAATTGAACCGAAATTTTTTTGAAAAAAAATCGTTTTAATCGGTTTTTTTGGGTTCGGTTTTTTCGTTTTTTTTCCTTGGTTTACTCGGTTTATCGGTTTTTTTGCTCACCCCTAGCTGCAATATAGTTTTCAAGTGTGGTAAGGATTCATAAATGTTTCAAAATCCTTTTCTTACAAAGATTCCTCATTCATCCTAGCTACGACAAGGAAAGAAGACTTCAGAATTAATTCTACCTTCACATCAGATTTCCTAGTTTATTTGGGACTTCTTAAGGGTGACAATTCTGATTCTAGCATATTTAGGATAGTAATTTTTGGATTATTATTATTTTCTTCTTAGTTTTTAGGTTATTATTACTTATTTGGGTCAATTGTAAGTAGGCCTCAAATAAAGTCCACTTAAGGGGGGTCCATTAAGGTTTATTTAAGTCTAGAGTTAGTATAAATAAATTCATAAACTAGACATGTAAGTTAGACAATTCAAATTAATAAAACTTCTTGTTTGCTGCATTTTGTGTGTGTGTGTGTGTGTGTTGGTGAGATAATCTCCTTTCCATGGTTCTCTAAAGAGCTGAAAACGACTTATTGAAAAACAACTGGCTTCATGGCGTCATCCTTATACCTCTCGTTCACGAATCAATATTCGTTGGGTGGGGTTTTCTGTTTCCAATAGTGGTTGTGCCTAGGTATAAGTTATCTTTGTGTCACATTCCTATCAAACCTGATTTACTTGGCTTTCCAGGAATTGATGTCTTAGCGTGCGGGTTGTGTGATCACGAGGTTTATGATTAGATTTGGTTCTTTTTGCATTTGATTATGATTTAATTTTGTTTTCTACTAGATTAGGTTGTTTATAAGTTCATCATATACTTAGTTTCATTTTCTTCAAACTTCGATTCTTCTTTTGTGTGTTTTTCATGCAAGGATCTTTGAGTTCTTTTATTGCAACAAAGGAAGCAAGTGATGTTATAAGGGGAGAGATGTTAATATAGTTGTAAATGTGATTGTTCAAACAAGAGAAGAAGAAGCATAAAAGGTAAATGATGTTAAAAGAGGAGAGATGGTTGATATGGATGCAAACTTGGTTATTCAAGCAACTACTGTTGTTGTTGCTTCCCCAAACTTTGTATGACAAAATGGTTTCACCAACACTAGCAGAAACAAAGATTCTTATGGTACAATAGGAGACAGTCAGGTCCGGTCCATTTCCAAGCCAAGAGTTGTGGAAGTCCCGATGGTTAGCTCTAAATTTGAGAAAAACCAAGATGTTAAAACTTGATACAACTTGAGGATAGAGCTTTAGGAAATGTTGTATGACACGAAGCTCTCTCAGCTTTCTAAAGACAGGACTGATACTGAAGGTTTGGTTCAGTTGATAGGTTATGCAAATGTTGATGGGTTAGAAAGAGGCATGAGAGTGAAGATTCCTTTTGGGGCAACTAGGGTAGATCAAAGGCAAGCATTTAATGTTAGACATGTGAACGGTTTACTAGGAAAAAAAGTTTCAGAACAACAACCTGATATCCATACTAACATATCTACTTTTACCATTTTAAGTAACATAAATGAAAAGCAACAAAGTAGTTAGCCAAATTAAGAAAAATGTTCTATGGATTGAAAGAGACATATCTCTTAATAGGCTACCTCCTTTGCTTGCTAAACCCATTCCACCTCTTCCTCCACTAGACACAAATGTCCAATATGGCCTAAGTGTAGCTTGAAGCTCTTGGCAATACACTAGTCCCAAACTAAACTTTTTAGATACCGTTAAAGGTGCTAAAGTTTTTGAAGTGAAAGATGGCATTAAGTGAAAATAGCTCCTCCTCAGGATGTGTTTGAAGAAGGTTGTGAATTTTGGCAATCCACTCTAGTTGGTCATTTTATAGGTTAGAAACTACCATTTCCAATAATTAACTCTTTTACAAACAAAATTTGGGGCTCATTTGGGTTATCGGAAGTTTTATTATCAGATAATGGTTTCTTCCTCTTTAATTTTGACTCGGTTGGTCATATGTTTTTTTAGATCGAGCTCCATGGCTTATGGAAAATAAAAATTTGGTGCTAAAACGTTGGCAACCAAACATATAATTTTTTAATGATGATTTGGCTAGAGTTTTTGTTTGGGTTAAGCTTTATAACGTTTCTTTGGAGTATTGGACTATTAAGGGGTTAAGTTATGTGGTTAGTGTTGTTAGGGTTCCTTTTTATTCTAACCTTAATACCCCATCACATAAAAGGCTGAATTATGCAAGAGTCTGTGTTGAGATAAATGCCTTGGAGATACTGGTTAAGGACTATGACTTACACTGTCCAAATAGAACTCGCATAAACATTTCAACTAATTATAAATGGCTTCCTTCTAAATGTAGTAGTTACAACAACATCTTTGGACACACCACAACAATATGCCCTAAAATAAAGTTGATAAACTTTCAATGGTGGAAAAGATTAAGAGGAAAAATGGTGCTGTTAGAACTATCTTTTTTTTTGGTAAGTTGACGTATGTATTAAAAGGAGAAGATACAAACATTATAAGGGGCATACCCCAGATTTACAATGATAACAGAAACATAAAACAACAGATGGCTACAGGCTAGCCACCGACCCTAAAACTGAAACCTCACTAGATTCGTGAGGGAACCAATAAAACCAGCTAACTAACAAATTAAGAATCTATGGTATTCACCCTCCAAGCTCGTTAGATCCTTTTGTTTTCATTTGTTGGTACGACATTCCTCATCAAATCAAGCTTATCACGAATGATACATTCGATTTGATTAAAGACCAAATTCGAAGTTCTAGACATTCCAGCAAAGATCCTTGCATTCCGTTCTTGCCATACATGATACACTGTAGCCGCAAAACTCAGTTTACGAGAAAAATTGACGAAACTCTTGCCATGCCAAGAGATGGTGGCCCATCGAATCCATTCCTTCAGGTGCTGTTAGAACTATCTCTTTAGATAACAAGTAAAATTTGTTTCAATGGCAGAAAGTTAATAAAATGAATAAAGCCTCTAAGAATGGTGAGAATGGTCAGTCTATATCTGGTGTGTGTAAATCTTATTGTTATGAATAGCCCTCGATGAGGCAAATTGAAGGATCAATGGAGTACTTGTGTTATTTTGGCTATAAATACCGTTGAAACTAACACAAATAAGTTAAATGGGAGCAAGGATGAGATGAATATTGAAGTTAGGGAAGGTGATACTAATGAGGGTTGTACTAATCAAGAGTCCATGTTTTCATTTTTGGTGAGTCCCCCTCATCAATCTCCTTTAAATTCAGCCAGCAAGGAAAATGTTAATCAGCTAGCAAGTAAAGTTAAAGACTTTTTTGAGAGAAAGAAAAAAGGATTCGGTAGGTTTTTCCTAAAATAAAAGGAGATCTGGTTCCTTGCGAGGGGGCAAGTTGAGGTAATCATTGTGTTGCCTTTTGTTTTCCTCTCTTTATTTTCTATGTATATCGGTTGTTGGAATGTTAGAGGTTTGAATGATCCCATAAAGCATTCAAAATTACAGCATCTTGTCCAAAAAGAAAGAATTGCTCTTTTAGGTTTGATTCAGACTCAAGTTAGAGAAAGAAAAAAAAAGTGTTTCTAGTCTTCTTCTTTATTCTTTCCTGTAAAATTATGATTCCTAATGTCATGGGCGGATTTGGGTATGTTCGGATACTGATGTGGTTAAGGTGGATTGGGTTGTTTGTGTCAGATTATTCATGTTTATGTTATTGTGTTGGAAACCAATACTTTTTTTTTTTGGTAAGTTGACGTATGTATTAAAAGAAGAAGATACAAACATTATAAGGGGCATACCCCAGATTTACAATGATAACAGAAACATAAAACAACAGATGGCTACAGGCTAGCCACCGACCCTAAAACTGAAACTTACTAGATTCGTGAGGGAAACCAAGACAACCAGCTAACTAACAAATTAAGAATCTATGGTATTCACCCTCCAAGCTCGTTGGATCCTTTTGTTTTCATTTGTTGGTACGACATTCCTCATCAAATCAAGCTTATCACGAATGATAAATTCGATTTGATATTGGAAACCAATACTTACTTCAATGCCTCAATCGTATATGAAGATAATAGTCCATCTAAAAGAGAGGCTTTATAGACTAATATTGTAAGTTGTATTGATAGTTGGGAGTCCACCCCTTGGATTTTTATAAGTGACTTTAATGTTATTCATTCTATAGATGAGAAGAGAGATGGTACTATATTATGGTCGGCGTGGTAGAATAACCTTAATAATTGTCTCACTCAATCGTGTTTGAAGGATATTAGATTCACTAGTTTTGTGTTTACTTAGACTAATCGGCAATGTGATAATCCTATTTTGAAGAAATTGGATTGAGTACTTGTTAGTGTGAAGTGGAAGTGTGAGTTCACGAGTTTTGAAACTTATTTTCTTCCTTTTGGTATATTGGATCATTCTTTGATGTTTGTTATACTTGCGGACATGTCTAAAAGGAAAGTTTCTTTCAGGTATTTTGATTTTTGGGCTAATTATCCTTAATTTCAACAGATTATTGGCAAGACTTGGAAGGAGGAAGTAACTGGTACATCGATGTTTATCTTGTGTAAAGGTAAGAAAATTAACGAAATCATAGAGAGAGAGAAGAGAGAGAGAGAAGAGAGAGAGAGAGTGGTGCTGTTGGAGCTACATCTACTCCGTCCACCATTGGATTGTTCTCATTTCTGACTATGTTGTTCCTTCCAACCTTCTCTCAACATTGACCGAACGGATTTGTTATCCAATCAACGAGGTAAGAGATATTGATCTCGCAATATTTCTACTATTCTGCATTTTCAGTTCTGGAACTATGGAGAAGTGGTGAAGTTGCAGCATAGTGAATGGATTATCATAGACATGAAGGGCTTTACCTTATGTGAAGATTAAATCACAGTTCTTTGGAAAAAGTTTCATCTTTTCTTGCTAGTTCAGAGTGGTTTGTCATAGCTTGATCTCCTTTGTTCACCATTGGATCGTTACCATTTTTTAGTATGTTGCTCTTCGGAACCCACTCTACATTTTGACCAAACGGATCATTGTTATAATCAGTGTCTTTGGGAGATATTGGCCTCGTAATTTTGTAATTCTCTCCTTCCTTCATGAACTATTCTGCATCTTGTTGTTTATGAGTTAGGTTGCTGTTATTTCTAAGTTTCCAATGGTTAGCTCTAACATTGAACAACACAATCAAGTTAAGTCTGGACATACATTAAGATTAGAATTGCAAGATATGTTGAATAGCCATGGGATGAGGATTTCTCAATTTCAAGCTGATTCTGATGTTAGTATAGAGAACCACTCTACTGTCCAAGCTCCTAATGTTGTTCCAGAAATGAACCATGTGTTGGGTTCTAAAGTTGATGAGGTGAAGGTAGGGTCTCATCAACAAGAACAACTAAAACCTAGACCCAAATTGAACTTTTTAACTGCTTTGAAGGGTTCTGATGTTGATGACAATGAGGGTAGCAAGACCCTTGGCATTAGTTCAGTCCGTAATCTGCACTTTTCTCCCCCTACTATGACGGATGGTCGTGTGACAGTAGCTCCTCCACTTGATGTGTTTGAAGATGGCTGCGAATTTTGGAAAACCACCCTAGTTGGTCATTTTGTGGGGCAGAAATTATCGTATCCCGTGTTTAATTCTATTGCCAACAGAATATGGAGCTCCTACGGTCTATCAGAAGTTTTGTCTTCGGATAACGGTTTCTACATCTTCAATTTTGATTCTGTTGATCATGCCACTAATGTGCTGGAACGAGCCCTATGGCACATGGCCAACAGGCCTTTGGTGCTTAAACGTTGGCAGCCAAACATGCAATTTTTGAAAGATGATTTGGCCAGAGTTCCGGTATGGGTTCGGCTGTATAATGTCCCTCTCGAGTATTGGACTATTAAGGGGTTGAGCTGTGTAGCGAGTGCTATTGGAGTCCCTCTTCATGCCGATCATACGACATTGTTGCGTAAAAGGCTTAGTTACGCAAGAGTTTGCGTTGAGATAGATGCTTCGAAGACGTTGGTTAAGGAATATGATCTTCGCTGTCCAAATGGGTTATTCATACCAATTTCAGTTGAGTACGAATGGATACCGTCGAAGTGCAGTAATTGCAATGTCTTTGGACACACCATAGCGCTATGTGCTACTAATAACATTAATAATCTTAAAGTGGTGGCAGAGGGTAAGAGGAATCTAGGAGCTATGAACTCTAAATCTGCGGATAACAAGCAGAATCGGCCATTTGGTGGCAGGTAGTTGGTAAACGAAACAAGGGTTCTGTGAGTGGGGAGAATGCCTCTTTGGCATCTAAAGTGGGTAATTGTAATGAGAATGGTTGTTCAACATCTGGTATGTCTGATTGTAAGATGATTGATCATGCGACATCAGATGTGCACAATGCTGCTTGTCATGAAGATGAAAATCCTTCCTCTCCTCTTGTCTTGAAGAGTTTACGAGAAGACATGAATCAGGAGCAAGGGGCTGCAAGTACTTGCTTTAGATCAAGATATGGACGCAATGAGAGGTGATACAGATGGGGAACAAACTGATAAGGAGTCAACATCAACGATCCTGACAACCCCTCAAACCCTGAATTCCACTGAAAGGGAAACTGTTAATCAGTTAGCAATTAAGGCTAGAGACTCTCTAGAGAAAAAGAAAAAGGGTTCAAAAGCTTCTTCAAAAAAGCATAAGAAATCGGGCTCCTCTCCAGGAGGCACGTCAAGGTAATCTTTGTGTTGCTGTTTGTACTCCTCTCTATTTCCTATGATTATTGGATGTTGGAATATTAGAGGTTTGAATGATCCTATAAAGCATTCGAATTGTGCGTCGGCTCATCCATCAAGAGAGGATAGCTCTTTTTTGGTCCGGTTGAAACTCGAGTTAAAGACAAGAATAAAGATAATGTTTCTCAACTTCTTCTCGTTCTTGGTCCTTCTTGTATAATTATGATTTCTCTTGTCGTGGGCGTATTTGGGTTTGTTGGAATGCTTGATATGGTGAAGGTGGATGTTTTTGGAATGTCGGACCGTGCTATTCATGTTTCGTCACTATATTAGCTACCAATATAAGTTTCAATACTTCAATTATTTATGGAGACAATAATGCTTCCTTACGTGAGGCATTATGGTCCGATATTGTGAGTCGTAGTGATGGATGGGAGTCAACCCCGTGGATTCTTATGGGTGATTTTAATGCTATCCGCAACCGCCGGACGAGTTAGGAGGGTCTACTACGTGGCTGGTACTATGGACGGATTGGATACATGTATTCGAGAAGCGAAAGTAGATGATCTTGGTATTCGGTATGCATTATACTTGGTCGAACCAATGTCCCGAGAATCGATTATGCGGAAACTAGATAGAGTGCTTGTCAATGAGAAGTGGAATCTGAAATTTCCATTAGCGAAGCGAGATTTTTGCCTTCGGGTATGTTAGACCATTCTCCTATGGTGGTAAGGGTTATTGGCAATGATCAGAACATAAAGAAACCATTCAGATTCTTCGATATGTGGATGGATCATGACGAGTTCATGCCCTTGGTGAAGAAGGTATGGGATCAGAATTCGGGGGTTGTCCAATGTATCACGTGTGTTGCAAACTAAGAAAGCTAAAGCGAGAATTGAAACTTTTCAATATGGCTCACTTCTCCAACATTTCAGATAGAGTGAAAGATGCAAAAAACGAAATGGATAAGGCTCAACAGGCTCTGCATACAGCGCATGAGAATCCAATTTTGTGCATGCGAGAAAGGGATGTTGTTCATAAATACGCTTCTACCGCCGTGTGAAGAGAGTTTTTTCAAACAGAAGGCAAGGATACAATGGCTTAGCTTGGGGGATCGGAATACTAGCTACTTTCACAAATCAGGAAATGGAAGACGGAATAGAAATAAGCTTCTATCACTTACAAGGGAGGATGGAGAGGTTGTCGAAGGACACGAGGCGTCAAATCAGAAGTAATTGCATACTTCCATCGTGTGTTAGGTGTTGATCAGATGCCTAGGGTTCTGAACGAGGAAGTGATGGAATCAACAATTAACTTGAAACTGTCTTCAACGCAACAGCATGTTCTCGCACAAGATGTAACAAGGGAGGAGATTAAGCATGCTATGTTTAGTTTGAAGAACAACAAAGCCCTTGGTCCGGATGGCTTTAACGCAGGTTTCTTCAAAAGAATGTGGCACATAGTTGGGGAAGATGTAATCAACGCTATTAGATCCTTCTTTCAGACTCGTAGAATGCTTAAAGAAATGAATGCTACATCCATTTCCCTTATTCCTAAAGTTGCTAATCCTACAAGGTTGACAGATTTCCGTCCTATATCTTGCTGCAATACAGTGTACAAATGCATCGCTAAGATTCTAGCTGGGAGAATCAAAGTTGTTTTGCCATTTGCTTGACCGCTTTTTATGATCGGCTTGTTTTAACTCGCAATTGCACGAGTGTGCGATGTAGCAATTAACTCGGTAAGATCGAGGTCATATCCACAGAGAGCTAGATCTGGAAATTAAGCTAGGTAACAAAAGAAACTCAAGAGAAATTAAATTAACAATAACTTGGTTGAAAATGATTGATGGATTTGTTTTCAAAGATGAAAAGGTGTAAATAGATTTTAAATGACAAGAAAAAGTAAGTCTTGGTCCAAATCAATTTTAATGGTGATGTATTGGTGATTCCTTCAACATATATAAGATTACTCAACCTAATATCAACGATGGTGATATTAGATCGGAAGATATTACAATGAAGTTTAAAAAGATGAAAATTGATTATTGCTTAAGAATGAACAAGTACTTTCATATTAAGTAAGACATTGAATCAAGCAATCTCTATATCAAAACTAAGGTTTGTGCATAAAAATTCAAGATTATAACATTACCTAAATGATTTCTAAAATTTCCTTGCAATAATCAAACATTCATGAAGAAAATAAGAGGATAAACATTAAGATTCATTCATATCTTAAAGAACTCACCTCAATCACCAATATCCTTGATTTGGATCCAAGAAGGAGATTAGCCAACCATGATTATATGTAATAACACTTTAATAAATATGAAATAACTTAAATCAAACTGAAATAATAAGTTTTACAATCTATAGAACCGAAATCTATAAAGAAGAACACAACACAATTGCAGTAAAAATTCGGACACAAATCTGACTCTAACTTTGGACAGCAATTCGACCCTCTTAGAAGCCTCCTTTGAAGATGGCTATTAGAGACATATTTATAGGCCATTCTATTAGCTTTCCAGATCATTAAAGAACAGCTTATTTGGACATCTGAGTCAAAAGTTATGGACAAAACACCGAAAGGTGTTCTGGAAAATCAAATCAGGCCAGCTTGGAGAACACTTTGGTGCACGTTTTTTTCCTCCTTTGTGAGCTGTCTCTTTCTTCTTTTTGACCCAAAATAATGTGACAATGTCCCCTCCAGCTTTCCATCCATGTGCTTGCCCTCTTGGATCAATGAATTATCCAAAATAAATCAAATGTTATTTGTTGTGTGGACATGTAAGATCATGGATTGTGCTTGGGCTGATTTGGAGGCTGATTTGGGGCTGATTTGGGGCTGAATTTAAGCATCAAATAAGGATACAAATGTACCTATTATTTGGGCTAAGATTGACATTAAAACCTTAAGTGTTTGATGGTTGAAGTTTGCACACAACATAAGGCAAGTTTGGGCTTGAAATAGATCATATGATATTCTTTTCTAGAATTGGAATAGAATTGATTTTTGGGGCAAATTTGGAGCACTTATTTGAACCAAGATTTTCTTCAATCTTCAACTAAATTTCTCTTCAATTCTTCGTTCGAATTCGACGTTGAATTTTCTGAAATAATTCATTTAAGCTCCAAAAACCTATCGAAACATTAAAAGAAACTTCATTACTAAAAAGCACATCAATTATTATAAAAAAACCCAAATAAAAACAATAAATACATATGTAAAATAAGAGACTTAATGATACTTATGATGAACAATCACACCCCCCAACTTAGATTTTGCTAGTCCTCAAGCAAAACAAAACATAAAACCTTTGAAATAAAAAGAACAATAATAACATAATTAGGCTCGACTCATCACACTTAAAGGACCTATCATGCAAACATTGGTATCTTTAACTTAGAGTACACAATAACAAATAAAGAAAAATAAACATACTCACATTCTCTAAATCAAACATCCATACAAAATTCCAAATTCAATCGTATTTATCATGCAACCAACATAATTGATTCACGCGAAAACTCAACTTGTAATCTTCCCTTCTCACTACTACAAACAAGGTAGCAAACTAGAGAAATATCTATATTTTTTTTTCTTTTCTTCTTTTTTTTTTTGATGATATTATTTGTTCTTTTTCTTTAAGTGGTCACTTCCCTTTTGACTCTAATACAAACATTTGTGAGGAATGCACCCTTGTACTCAGAAAGTCACAAACTTAAAGTGCTTTGCATACTCATATTTTAAGTCTTTGTTTGACGTAAAGATAAACATTTGTGATGAATACCCCTAGTTACTGAGCAACTCAAAACATTGGAGTAGATAGAACTTTGTACACATTTGTGTAATAATGATTACTCTATTTACTTAAACCTTGTTTAGGACTAGATCAAAAGGGATGATCACAAGTAAAGCATCACACTCATCTTTCATGAATAATCACACAACTCACACAACTTTTATAAGGAAAGATGTACTTCAATAATCTTAAAAAAAAGTATGCTATATCTTGCTTTATAAGATATTATCTATCCCAAATTAAAGCATGCAATGTTCAACACAATAATGAATCCAAAAATGTAATGTTAATCCTAAACAAGTCTCATTCACATACGAATGCTCATTCACATACGAATGCAAGTTTTTTTTTTTTTTTTTCAAACAAGCATGGTCATCTCAAGCATTGAACATAATCAAATATCTAAAATTAAGTTTTACATTATCCTTAATGTAAAAAAAAAAAAAGGAAGAGAAGAAAAGTATAAAGATTAGAAAACTCTACTTCCCTTTTTTTTTTTTAAGGATGAATGTCCGATTGAATTGGATATGAGTCGACTTCTTGCTTGATTTTTTTTAACTCGCATATCACAACTAAAAGAAAACATAATTTTTTTTTTTTGAAAATAAAGAACCTCACACCCCCCAACTTAAAATAATGCATTGTCCCTAATGCATGAACAAGAAAATATAAGAGATGGAAGACAAAGAAAAATAAAATAAAATAAAAATAAAAATGAAAAAAAAAAAAAATAAAAACTCATTACTTTTGATACTACAATGGTATTGGATCTTCAAGATCCAATGTCTCAATTTCAGCCACAAAGTTTTCAAAATAAGGTTTCAATCGATGACCATTTACTTTGAAAACATTTCCATTCTTAGGATTTTCTACCTCAAATGCACCATGCTCGGATATGGATTTAATCACAAATGGACCAATCCATTTTGTCCTCAACTTCCCGGGAAAGAGATGTAATCGTGAATTATACAGGAGAACCTTTTTGACCAACATGAAAGGATTTTCTAAGAATATGTTTATCATGCAAGGTTTTCATCTTATGTTTTGAAATTTTTGCATTTTCAAATGCATCATTTCTCAGCTCATCTAACTCATCCAATTGAAGCTTTCTATTTTTGCCAACCTCGTTTTCATTGTCATTGAATTGCTTGGGATAGCCCAATATGCACGGTGCTCAATCTCAACAGGGAGATGACAAGGCTTTCCATAAACTAGCCTATAAGGAGACATTCCTAAAGAGGTCTTGTAAGCAGTGCGATATGCCCATAAAGCATCAACTAGTCGTAGGGACCAATCTTTACGGTTTGGATTGACTGTTTTCTCTAGAATGTTCTTGATCTCCCTATTTACCAACTCAGCTTGGCCACTAGTCTGTGGGTGATAGGGGAATCGACCTTGTGAATTACACCATATTTTCTCATCAAAATCCCAACGGGCTTGTTACAAAAATGTTTTCCCCCATCACTAATCATAGCCCGGGGCATGCCAAAACGAGAGAAAATGTTTTCTTTCAAGAATTTGACCACAACTCGATGGTCATTAGTTCGAGATGCAATAGCCTCCACCCATTTAGACACATAATCAACAGCTACAAGGATGAATTGGTAACCAAATGAACTTGGAAAAGGTCCCATGAAATCAATCCCCAACAATCAAATATTTCCAAAACAAAAATGGGGTTTAGGGGCATCATATTACGCCTAGTGAGGTTACCTAGTCGTTGGCATCGGTCACATGCAACACAGAAGGCATGGACATCTTTGAACATGGTGGGCCAATAAAAACCACACTGCAAGATCTTGGCAGTGGTTTTCTTGGAAGAGAAATGCCCACCACAGGCTAATGCATGACAAAAATTAATTACACTTGGAATTTCATGATCGGGGATGCACCGCCTAACAATTTAGTTAGGGCGATTTAAATAGGTAGGGGTCATCCCAAAAAAAGGTACGCACATTGCGCAAGAATTTTTGTTTGTCAAGTTTAGACCAATGAGAAGGAATCTGACTTGTGGCTAGGTAATTTGCTATGTCAGCATACCATGGAGAGCCGATTGTAGGAAACGGTGCACTGCACAAAATAAATTTTCATCAACGAAAGAATTCATTTATTGGAGATTCATCAATTATGGTCTCATAGCTTGAAAGACGAGACAAATGATCAGCCACTACATTCTCTACTCCCTTTTTATCTCGAATTTCAAGGTTAAACTCTTGGAGTAGAAGGATCCATCGAATCAAACGTGGCTTGGCATCTTGTTTTGTGAGCAAGTATTTCAATGCCTTGCATGATCGGTGAAAACAATAACAAGAGATCCAACCAAATAAGACCTAAACTTGTCTAATGCAAAGACCACAGCTAAAAGTTCTTTTTCAGTTGTAGTGTAATTCAATTGAGCATCATTCAAAGTCTTGCTAGCATAATAAATGACATGAGGCTTCTTATCTTTTCTTTGCCCTAAAACAGCCCCTACCGCAAAATCACTAGCATCACACATCAGTTCAAATGGTAAAGACCAATCAGGAGCTTGCATGATTGGTGCGAAGGTCAACAACCCTTTAAGCTTTTCAAAAGCTTCTTGACATTTTGATGTCCAATCAAATTGAACATCTTGTGACAACAAGTTACACAATGGTTTGGCAATGGTACTAAAAGAATGAATGAATCTTCGGTAAAAACCAGCGTGTCCTAAAAAGGATCTCACATCTTTCACAGTCTGAGGGGTAGGTAATTTTTGAATGACTTCAACCTTTGACTTATCTACCTCTATCCCTTTTGAAGAGACAATGTGACCTAAAACAATGCCATGTGTCACCATAAAATGACACTTCTCCCAATTGAGTACAAGATTGCTCTCCTCACACCTTTCAAGAACTTTTTCTAAATGCATTAGACACAACTCATAAGAATCCCCATAAACCGAAAAATCATCCATGAAAACTTCCAAAAAATTTTCCACCATGTCACTAAAGATACTCATCATACACCTTTGAAAAGTGGCTGGTGCATTACACAAGCCAAAAGGCATTCTTCTGTAAGCATAGGTACCAAAAGGACAAGTGAAAGTGGTTTTTTCTTGGTCTTCTAAAGAAATCTCAATTTGGTTGTAACCTGAGTATCCATCAAGAAAACAATAAAAAGCTCTTCCGGCTACTCTTTCAAGCACTTGGTCTAAAAATGGAAGTGGAAAATGGTCCTTCCTAGTCACCATGTTCAACTTACGATAATCAATGCACATACGCCATCCAGTTTGGATTCTAGTTGGTACTAGCTCATTATTTTCATTCTTCACTACCGTAACTCCAGATTTTTTTGGGACAACTTGAGTTGGACTAACCCATTTTGAGTTTGCAATGGGGTAAATGATACCTGCATCAAGTAGCTTAAGCACTTCACCTCTCACTACTTCCTTCATGTTTGGGTTCAATCGTCTTTGCATTTGCCTCACAGATTTAGCCTCTTCTTCAAGATAGATTCTATGTGTACATAGAAGAGGGCTAATTCCTTTCAAGTCAGTAATAGTCCACCCAATTGCTTTCTTGTGTTTTCTCACCACTCTCAAAAGTTCTTGTTCCTGCTCTATGCTAAGTTTTGATGAAATCACAATAGGATATGATTCATCTTCCCCTAGAAATGCATACTTAAGATCACTCGGTAAAGGCTTCCTTTCTGGTTTATAAGGTTGGACAAGAGATGCCTCAACTTTCACTTGAGGTGAAATCAAAGGCTCAAACGATGGGGTCCATTGACCTATTGACATAATAGGCATTGGATCTAGATAAGTCTCAAGTTCTCTTACTTCCTCATCAACACATTTCAAAGAACAAAATCTTTCATCATGAATTAAAGTTCTCTCCAATGGATCCTTGATCCACTCTCTCTCAAAGTGTTCTTGACAAACTGTTTGGATCAAATCCACCTCTCTAATGTCCTCATGTTCACCAATTTGTTTGGAGATATTGAATATGTTCATCTCCACAGTCATATTCCCAAAAGACAATTTCATCACCCCATTCCTACAGTTGATTAAAGCATTGGATGTAGCTAGGAAAGGTCTACCTAAGATGACTGGGATGGGAGCATTAGAACCTTGAATTGGTGCGGTGTCTAGCACTACAAAATCAACAGGAAAGTAGAATTTATCTACTTGGACCAACACATCCTCAACAATACCCCTGGGAATCTTGATTGACCTATCAGCTAATTGAAGGGTGATTCGAGTAGGCTTGATTTCTCCTAGACCTAACTGTTCGTAAACAGTGTAGGGTATCAAATTCACACTTGCTCCTAAATCCAACAAAGCTTGGTCTATCTTATGATTTCCAATAATGCATGAAATGGTAGGACAACCAGGATCTTTGTATTTGGGAGGGGTCTTAAACTGGATGATGGCACTAGCATGTTCAGTTAGAAAGGCTCTTTCTTTCACATTCAATCTCCTTTTGACTGTGCATAAGTCCTTGAGGAACTTTGCATAAGATGGGACTTGTTTAATTGCATCAAGGAGTGGAATGTTGACTTTCACTTGTTTGAACAATTCATAGATTTCCGAGTTCATAAGATCATGTTTAGGTTTCCCTAACCTTTGTGGAAATGGTGCTCTAGGAACAAATTCTAAATCACTCACTTTGACTCCAATTTTTCTTGAATCATCTCCTTTCTTACTCATCTCTTTCTCATTTATCTCACCTTCTTTGTCACTCAAGCTCTCATTTGTCACTTGTGTTTTGATTTCCTCTTCACTTTCCTTAGATTTCTCCTCCACAATACCTCTAGGAATCTCAAAACCTATAGCTTTGTCAACAATCTTTCCACTTCTAAGGGTTGTGATGGCTTGAACTTGTTCATGGTTTGAAGGTTCACTAGATGAGGATTCACTCATGTGTACCTGACCTCTAGGATTTGGCATTGGTTGAGCTGGGATCTTTCCCTTCTCTTGAATGCTTAGTGATTGAGTCAACTTGGTTAGTTGACTTCGAATGTCATCTAAGGTCCTATTGGTCTGGTCTTGAAATTTGTAAGCTTGGTTGTTGATTCCTCCTTGTGTTTGCATGAATTGTTGAAGAGTATCCTCTAGGGATCTCTTATGAGGTGGTTGGTATGTGTTATGTGTGAGAGCATGAAATGGTTGGGGTGGAGGTTGAAATGTTTGAGGTACTGAAGAGCCCTCATTTCTCCATCCAAAATTTGGGTGGTTCCTCCATCCAGGATTGTAGGTCTCGGAGTAGGGATTGCCTACTTGGTTTGAAAATGGCTTTCTAACATTACTTGAATCAGAAGTTTGGCCATATAGCACTTCCTTGAAGGCTGGAATGGTAGGACACTTCGGTTGTCCTATGCCCTTTGCTCTCACAAACAACACAACTTTCCTCTTGTTGTTCACTCATGACATGCACTTTTTTAATTTCAAGAGACTCTACTTTTCTAGCCAATGAGGCTAATCTAGCATTAAGGTCATCGGTCTCTTTCAATTGGAACTTCCCACTTGAATGAGAAATGGTGTTTCTAGACTCAACATGAAGTGGGAGAGAAGTCTCCCATTGCTTTGTATTTTCAGCCAATTGATCAAAGAAATCAAAGGCTTCACTTGGTTCTTTGTCATAAAACTCACCATTACACATGGTTGACACTAGCTTTTTAAAATCTGCAGTAAGAGAGTCATAGAAGAAACTCACTAACCTCCACATCTCAAAACCATGGTGGGGGCATGCATTTAACAAGTCTTTGAACCTTTCCCAAGCTTGGTGAAATGACTCATTTGGACTACAAGAAAAATTCATCATTTGACGTTGTAAGGCTGCCATCCTATGAGTGGGGAAGTATTTTTTCAAAAATTCAGCTTGCATTTCTCTCCATGTACCTATAGACCTAGGACGCAAGGAGTTTAGCCAAAGCTTGGCTTTATCCTTTAGAGAGAGAATGGGAACAATTTAAGCCGAATAGTTTCCTCGGTGCATGTTCTATCAATAAAAGTATTACATACCTCTTCAAAGTCCTTAATATGTATGTATGGATTTTCAGAATCCATACCGTGAAATGTGGGAAGAAGTTGAATCATGCCCGGTTTCAAATTGAAAGCTTGTTGGTTAAGAGGCAAGATAATACACGAAGGTGTACTTTGTCTAGCCGGGTGAAGATACTCCCTAAGAGTTCGAAAATTAGGTTGATCATTGAATTGTGGAGGTCCATTACCTTGAACACTCCCTTCACCCTCTACATCTTCAACATTAGCCATGATGAAAAATAATATAACAATTATATGAATATGAAAGGAAAGGAAAGAAGAGAAAAAAAATTGCAAATAAAAGTAAATGAAACGTAAAAGATAAAGTAATAGCTCAAAAATAAAAATACAGCAAATTAAGAAATTCACTCTCCAACTAATAAGCAATATACAACAATAAACATTAAAAGATAATTATAACAAGCATGAATAAAAAGGCGGTAATACCAGCCAAGCACTTCAAACAATAAATATAAGAAAAATAATCACAACAAAACAACAAAAGAAAATAAAATAAACAAAAGGCGGTAATACCGGCCAAGCACTTCAAACAATAAATATAAGAAAAATAATAACAACAAAATAAAATAGAATAAACAAGAGGCGGTAAAACCAGCCTTATAATATAAACAATAAATATTAGAAACTAATTAGAATAGACAATAAAAGAAAAATGGTTGAACCAACCAAAATCCAATAATTAATAGTCCAGTCCACAGTCCAATATCCGAAAAGTTGAGGAAATTTTTTTTTTTTTTAGGCGGTAAAACCAGCCATTTGATTTTTTATTTATATGTATTTTTTTTTGTTTTCCAATAATCAAATATAAATTTGTTACCTTTGCTTGCTAGCTCCCGAACGGCGCCAAAATTGCTTGACCGCTTTTTATGATCGGCTTGTTTTAACTCGCAAGTGCACGAGTGTGCGATGTAGCAATTAACTCGGTAAGATCGAGGTCATATCCACAGAGAGCTAGATCTGGAAATTAAGCTAGGTAACAAAAGAAACTCAAGAGAAATTAAATTAACAATAACTTGGTTGAAAATGATTGATGGATTTGTTTTCAAAGATGAAAAGGTGTAAATAGATTTTAAATGACAAGAAAAAGTAAGTCTTGGTCCAAATCAATTTTAATGGTGATGTATTGGTGATTCCTTCAACATATATAAGATTACTCAACCTAATATCAACGATGGTGATATTAGATCGGAAGATATTACAATGAAGTTTAAAAAGATAAAAATTGATTATTGCTTAAGAATGAACAAGTACTTTCATATTAAGTAAGACATTGAATCAAGCAATCTCTATACCAAAACTAAGGTTTGTGCATAAAAATTCAAGATTATAACATTACCTAAATGATTTCTAAAATTTCCTTGCAATAATCAAACATTCATGAAGAAAATAAGAGGATAAACATTAAGATTCATTCATATCTTAAAGAACTCACCTCAATCACCAATATCCTTGATTTGGATCCAAGAAGGAGATTAGCCAACCATGATTATATGTAATAACACTTTAATAAATATGAAATAACTTAAATCAAACTGAAATAATAAGTTTTACAATCTATAGAACCGAAATCTATAAAGAAGAACACAACACAATTGCAGTAAAAATTCGGACACAAATCTGACTCTAACTTTGGACAGCAATTCGACCCTCTTAGAAGCCTCCTTTGAAGATGGCTATTAGAGACATATTTATAGGCCATTCTGTTAGCTTTCCAGATCATTAAAGAACAGCTTATTTGGACATCTGAGTCAAAAGTTATGGACAAAACACCGAAAGGTGTTCTGGAAAATCAAATCAGGCCAGCTTGGAGAACACTTTGGTGCACGTTTTTCTTCCTCCTTTGTGAGCTGTCTCTTTCTTCTTTTTTGACCCAAAATAATGTGACAATGTCCCCTCCAGCTTTCCATCCATGTGCTTGCCCTCTTGGATCAATGAATTATCCAAAATAAATCAAATGTTACTTGTTGTGTGGACATGTAAGATCATGGATTGTGCTTGGGCTGATTTGGAGGCTGATTTGAGGCTGATTTGGGGCTGAATTTAAGCATCAAATAAGGATACAAATGTACCTATTATTTGGGCTAAGATTGACATTAAAACCTTAAGTGTTTGATGGTTGAAGTTTGCACACAACATAAGGCAAGTTTGGGCTTGAAATAGATCATATGATATTCTTTTCTAGAATTGGAATAGAATTGATTTTTGGGGCAAATTTGGAGCACTTATTTGAACCAAGATTTTCTTCAATCTTCAACTAAATTTCTCTTCAATTCTTCGTTCCGAATTCCGACGTTGAATTTTCTGAAATAATTCATTTAAGCTCCAAAAACCTATCGAAACATTAAAAGAAACTTCATTACTAAAAAGCACATCAATTATTATAAAAAACCCAAATAAAAACAATAAATACATATGTAAAATAAGAGACTTAATGATACTTATGATGAACAATCACCATCCTTAGTTGGCCCATATCAGACTGCTTTTATCTCAGGACGGAGAATCAGTGATAACATTCTTTTGTCTCAGGAACTAATGAAAGGCTATCATAAATCTACGGGACCTGCTCGTTGTGCTATGAAAGTTGATCTGATGAAGGCTTATGACTCGGTGCGGTGGGATTTCGTTGACGCTATGTTAATAAAAATGGGATTCCCTAGAACAGTCATTGATTGGATCATGGTTTGTGTTACATCATGTCAATTCTCTATCAACGTCAATGGTGAGCTTGCAGGTTACTTTCAAGGGGGAAGAGGGTTGAGACAAGGGGATCCATTGTCCCCATATTTGTTTGTCCTATGTATGGAAATCCTGTCGGGGCTATTCTGCAAGATGAGTGCCAACCAAGAATTTAAGTTCCATTGGAGATGCAAGAAGGACAGAATTTCTCATCTTTATTTTGCTGATGACTTGATGATTTTTAGCAACGGGGATGTAAACTCAATCCGTATGATCGAATCGTGCTCACAAAGTTTCAAGATTTATCAGGTCTGTATCCAAATCCAAACAAAAGCGACGTCTTCTTGAGCGGTGTGTTAAATGCTGAGAGGGAACAAATTATTCATATTCTTGGGTTTAGAGAGGGGGAGCTCCCAATGAAATATTTGGGAGTACCTCTTCTCTCGTCCAGACTAAAGGCTATTTATTGTAAGGGCCTCGTGGATCAAACACCTCTAAAGTTCGACATTGGACTTGTAGAACACTCTCGTATGCGGGGATGGGTACAACCGATTAATTCGGTCTTATTTTCCATACAGTCTATTGGGCATCTCTCTTTCTCCTACCCGGGCAAGTAATTAAAAATGTGGAGCAAATTATGAAATCCTTTCTTTGGTCGGGTTCGGATATGAGAACTACTTGGGGCTAAAGTGGCTTGGGATCGGGTATGTCTTCCAAAAAAAGGAGGGGGGCTAGGAATAAAAAGGATAACAGAATGGAACAAGATTGCTTTGTTGAAACACATTTGGAACCCGTGCAATGACTCGGATGGCTCAATATGGTCTACTTGGATCGGATCCAATGCATTGCGAGGTAGGAATTTCGGACAATCAAGACGCCACGAATTGCTCTTGGGCTTGGGGAAAGATTCTAAAGCTCGGATCCTTAGCATGGCCAGAAGATGAAGTACATCATAGGAGATGGAATGACAACCTCTCTATGGTTTGATAATTGGCATCCTCACACCCACTCGCGGATTCTTACGGGGAAAGATTCATCTATGATTCGGTATGGCCAAGAACGTGAAGGTGAATGTGCTAATTCGAACTTCGAATGGAAAACTCCTACCACCCAAGCTATTGGCTGGCACCCCATTATAGAAGCCATTCCTTCCAATTCTAATCCTAAGATGGGGCAAAAGGATGAGATAGTTTGGTTGGATTCGTCAAATCACAGATTCTCGGTCAAAGTAGCTTGGGAACAACTAAGACGTCATCGTCAGATGGTTGAATGGCATGACATTTTGTGGTTCAAGAATTCTGTTCCAAGACATTCATTTTTTCTATGGATGGCTGTCCAACAGAAACTCACAACTCAAGATAAACTTCATCGGTTTGGTATACATGGTCCCAATAGATGCTCACTCTATCTCCGCAACAATGAGGATCACAACCACTTGTTCTTTGAATGCTCCTATACTAAAGCGATCTGGTGGGATGTTTGTGACAGATGCGACATTCCAAGAATGACAAAAGGTTGGGATGAATGGATTCGATGGGCCACCATCTCTTGGCATGGCAAGAGTTTCGTCAATTTTTCTCGTAAACCGAGTTTTGCGCCTGGGTTGTATCATGTATGGCAAGAACGGAATGCAAGGATCTTTCTTTGGAATGTCTAGAACTTGAATTTGGTCTTTAATCAAATCGAATGTATCATTCGTGATAAGCTTGATTTGATGAGGAATGTCGTACCAACAAATGAAAACAAAAGGATCCAACGAGCTTGGAGGGTGAATACCATAGATTCTTAATTTGTTAGTTAGCTGGTTGTATTGGTTTCCCTCACGAATCTAGTGAGGTTTCAGTTTTAGGGTCGGTGGCTAGCCTGTAGCCATCTGTTGTTTTATGTTTCTGTTATCATTGTAAATCTGGGGTATGCCCCTTATAATGTTTGTATCTTCTTCTTTTAATACATACGTCAACTTACCAAAAAAAAAAGATGTTTATCTTGTGTAAAAAGTTGAAGCGTGTTAAAGGAGTTTTGAGAGACTTTAATAAGTTCTTTTCTAAGATTGGAGAGGGTTTTGATGGCAAGAAAAGTCGTGGAAAATGTTCAATGTTTGATGTAAGAGATTCCTTTTGATTTGGATTTTCATAAAGATGAGTTTATATAGGTTAAGGACTATGTAAGATTTGCTCAAACCAAAGAGAGCTTCCTTAGGTTGAAATCTCGAGTTCAATGGTTGAATTTAGGGGATAAGAATTCAAAGGTCTTCTTCAACTCGGTCAAAAATCATCTATGCCAAAGTAAAATCATTATTATTCATGATGATAATGACACTTGTATTATAGAGGCAAAGAAGGTAAATGACTACTTTGAGAATCTTTTTTTTTCTTTTTTATAGGGGGGCTTGGTCAGATTCTTCCATTGATTATTCTCTTAGTAGTGAGGCCTTTAATCGGCGATAAATCATGACTCTTGATAAGCCAATTAGTGATGTGGAAATTCAGAAAGTTCTTTTCTCTCTTAAAGATAATAAGGCTCCCATTTCAGACGGGTTCAATGCGGGTTTTTTTTAAGAAAGCTTGGACTAATATTGGTCTAGACACTTGTATGATTTAGGTTAACAGGTGCCTCTCATATGGGGGTGGTAGTAAAGATGTTGATCATTTATTTATTTTTATTGTCCTTCCTCTTATCACAAATAGTATGATATTTTCTCTAAATGCCTCATTCCTTTCAAACATCGATCTTAGGTCAGTATCGTTGGATGGCTTTCTCTTCTGGGTAGAGGTAGCTCTCTTAAATCTTTGATAACCAGATTGATGTTAGCTACTGTAGTAAGTAACATTTGGAGAGAGAGGAATGCCCGACTCCATGGTGAGGCTCCTCATAATATTTTATTTGTTTATAGTGATATCATTAAGAGTGCTTTATATTTATGGGGTTTTTCTGATGATATTTCCAGTTGATTTATTTCTTGTTTAGGTTTTAAAAGCATGTCCTTTTAGCCTTTCTCCAGTGTATGTTCATGTATTTTTTGTGTTTTAGGTTAGGTATGTTTTGGTCGCTTATCCGAGCTTTGTGGGCCTTGCCCTATGCTGTTGTTTTGTTCCTTTCTAGTTAGTACACTTACTTTACCCAAAAAGAGGGTTGATTCGTGTTTGTTTCGCGTCCGCATATCAAAACACATCGGAATGAAATCAAATTGATATTCTGGTTATTTGAGGTGAAATCATACTAAATATCAAATTTCAGGTCATTTGGTTTAGGGTTTAGATTTAGGTCTAAAAGGGTTTGTTACATTCATCAATTGAAAGACCTTATAATTTTGGGTTGGTACCATTGAAAATTAGTATTAAGTTATTTTGTGTTAGTTACTACGCCAACAACATCTCTATTTGCTTTCAGTTAAATCTAATCCAGAAGGTTAAGTTGCAATTTGGACCCAAATCAATATTTTTCTTATCTTAAACTATTCTTGACATGTCTTTAATCTTTGACATTATCTTTACGAACACCATCAATACATATTTTTCAGCATTAAAAATACATGTAATTGAAGGCCTTGAGTGAAACACAAAAGGAGTGTAAATACGTAAGGGAGTGAGTGAGGAAACATATTTTCTTTACCACTAACTAGTTTTTTTTTTTTTTTGAGGATGTCAAAGTTAATCAATATGGCACCACTAACATTGCTTTTTAGTTATGATTTGCCACTCAACAGTTAACAGAGATCAGTTTGGTAATGGGTGATATGCATAATAGGATGGAAAAGATTGGAGGGACTTGCTAATGAAAATGGTTGAGTTTGACATAGGGTTGATTAGAGAGAATTCAATATGATCAAGAAAGAGAAACTGAGGTTAAGAGTTTCAAATATTATGATTATAATGCTTCTATAATGGTGTTTGCAGATAGAGAGGCTGAACAAATTGCAAAGTTTTATAAAGTAACAAATAAAGAACATGAAAAATGGAGAGATTTAGCTCAGCATCAAAATGATAAAAAAACAAAAAAGAGCAGAAATGATTATCATTAAAAAATATATTTATATGTAAGTGGATGACAAAACATGCTTATTTGAAATTATTATCGGCTACAACATTCATACAATGTTGTTGGAGGCATGTGCAGGCAAAAAAAGAACTCTAAAGGATTCAACAAGAGGCTAAAGAATTATCCATTATACCTATTGGTAATTTGATGATGAATCATCTTAAAGATAGAGGGAATAATACGATCCAAGAAATGTCAGACTCAAGTTTTGATGTAAAATTTTCTATTATCTAGTTTTATACCATTAAACATAACTTTCAACTCGACTGTTTGATCAGGTTGAAATATTTATAAACAAATTCTAGACATGATTTTCTACATTAGGTTAAAATTTTAGGTCAATTGGAGTTAGGTAAGGGGTTATTTTAGAGGGTTGAATTTACAAGATGAATTTTGTCAAATATATTTATTTAGACCTTCATCTACGTTTTGGACTATATCTAGAGTTACAGAAAAAGTTATGCTAAGATTCCAATTGAGTTGGAAAATAGACAACCGTATCTTTTCGAAAACATATGGTAGGCTTGCTAATTCATCTAAACAAGAGAGAAAGACATGTTTTAAGTCATGAATGAAATTTGTGAGGAATATACGAAAATTAGAGAAGCATTGTTTCCTTGTGTATTATATATTTCAATGAATACAAGGATTCCTTAATGCTCATGTGTGATAGCTATTGGTTTACCAATTCTATAAGGATTTCATGTCAAACAATGAGATATTTTTGACAACTATTATCCATAATTTTCAAGGATTCCTTATCTATTATGGAATGTACGTGGTAGCAAGGAAGCTTGAGATTATTTTGTTGTTTTTTTCCTTACTTTATATGATTTTCTTATTCAAAATAGAGATTATGGAGGCTATTTAAAAGAGATATTTCAACCACTTTTATTTTTATTTTTTTAGGGCATACTTTTAACTAAATAAGAGAAGAAACTTCAACATTTCAAGATAACATCTTTCAAGGAAAGAAAGAGGAATTAATGGATGGCACAAAGGGACGCCTTTTCTTCTACAAGTTTCAGATTTGGCTATAGGGAATCCAATATAAGGAGATATGATTTTGGGGTTGTTTTGATAACTTTGTATTAATTTGAATATTTTTTAGGTTTATTTATTGTTTTAATTAATATTTGAGATAATTATATTTTATTTTTAGAGATTTTATTTCTGTTGGTTTTGTTTTAGCTCAAAATCAATGTTTAGGCTTGTTTAGACATTAGACTTGTACTTAGCTGAGTTTTAGGTCTATTGGTTTGCAACCTAATATTGGATCATTAAGGTTTTTATCTTAGAACTATATTATGTTTTGTTTTGCTACAAATTTGAGCAGCCTTTAGATATTAATAAAATTTAGTTTTACTTGAGCAAACTTCTCTTTCTTTGCCTGGACAAAAAGTTATTCCAACTTATCAAGGTATAACATGACCTTGTGGCTTCATTCGAATCATCCAATACCTTTGGTTCTTAGTTAGATGTTAACTTTTAGTTAAAGTTCAATCAAACCTGATTGTTTAGCTTTTTTGAAGAAGTTATCATCTTTGTTGTGAGTTGTGTGACTACGAGATTCACATCAATAATGATATGTAATTTATTTTTAATTAAAAATTTAAAACAATAATAAAATATATAATATATAATATATGTTCACGAGGTCCAATGATTATTTGTTAAAAAAGAAGTAAACACTCGAGTTTTTTTTAAGAAAAAACAAAAATCAATCTCAAGACTTTTTACCGCTTTAATCTTTCATTTCCCATTAATATACTTCATTATCCCGGCATTCCATAAAATACTCCGTCTGATTGACTTAAACTAAAAAATAATCGAAACAATCTTCGACTAAAAGTATCACATATGTAAAAGTACACCTTTCCTCGTGTATATAAATACCGAAATACACACACACACTAACCAGAGAAGAATCTTTTCCATGTCTGCCACGGTAGAAACCCTCCTGCCAAGTGTTGAGAAACATATTTTATTAGTCAGTTATGTGAATAAAAAAGAAAAAGAAAAAAAGTCTTACCACATCCTGGGCAACGAAAATAGTCCTCGTCCCTTAAAACAAGTCCAGATCCCCCACATACTTGACACCTTCGCTGTGCTATCTGCCATGTATGTAAACCGTAAGGTTAAAAATTCCTTCAGTTTGTATGTGAAAATCAAAATATTTATTTTAAAAAATTACATCACCAATTAAAATATATTACAAGGACCCTTGTATTGAATAGACACGGAATGTTGAGCATCACAATTCATCCACAATAATCAATTAAATTGATAATAACACTTGTTTGTGAAATATAAATTGATTAATAACAGCAATTGATTTATTTTGGAATGATATTCTTGAAATGCATGTATGTTTTTTCTCCTTTTTGTTTTTCAGAATTTGAAATCCTATTAAATGTTGGCAACCGTTAGGAATAACGTATTGTGTAGAAAATTCATGAAAAAAACTTGAAAAAACATAAAGGAAGCAGTAATCTTCAACAATGAAGGAGTAGTAGAAAAGTAAGGTTGAGATATGATGCAGTAGTACTTACTATTCTTTTGCTGAACTCAATCCCAGCTACAACGAAGGGTGTTACACCAGCTGCATATTAATTAATTTGTAATTTTGCTTAGACACATAAATTATAACGCATGAAGCCCTTTATTATTAACAGTAATACTCTTACCTATAGCTCCAACAATAATTTGCCAGGTGACCTCCACTTGGGCTATATCTGCTGCAGCCGAAATACCATAGTCATTGATGGCTAAGATCTTGGACCTGGTTTTTAATCTTCTTCCATTAATTGTAATCCCAGTAGGAGAAGGATAGTGTCCAGTACTTGATTTTGAATTTGGAAACTGATCGGAGAATTGGATTGTATCTCTCTTCTTCCTAGTAGTAACTAGAGCTTTCTTGTTTGCAGGAAACGTTATTAACAGCTTTAAAGAAGAAGAAATTGCTGTTGCTTCCATGGCACCCCACGATCCACTGCAAACTGCAGCTTTAGCAGGCAGGCTGGGCATTTCTTTTTTCTTTTTCTTTTTTTTATATTTTTTTTTATTTTATTAATCAACCACGGAGAGACAGAGATTGTGCCACGTCAACATATTATGGCCGGTCTGGCGCCAACCACAAAATACAAGATACAGCGGGATGGAATTCAGATGAAGATAGTTAAAAAACGTCACCGTTCGGACCCTTCAGCGTTGTTTTTCTTTGATACTTGTATTCTAGTGAAGCGAAACCAAGTCGTTCCATAATTGTCCAAATAATCTGATTTTGGAAGATAAGCCAGCAATGGTAAAAAAAAAAAACTTTAATGAACTCTAAACTAGAGGTTCTGTACATCCATAAAGTGCGTAATTCATTTGTAATAAAATTGTGTTAAAAAAATAAAAATATTTAAATGAAGATAAATGATTTTGATAATATTTTTTAATTATTCACACTACAAGAAGAAAAAAGAAAATTCATTTTATGTATTTAATAAATATATTTGAACAATTAAAATTAAAAAAAAAATTCATCGGATTTGCAAAGATATTATTATTATTTAGAGATGAGGATAGGGTTTATGGCTATATTCTCATACAATTCTATTTGAAACGCTCGCATTATCTTTATCTATCTAAAATGATAAGAGAAAACATGATAATTTTATCTATTTATCCATTAAATGTACAATCATTTAAAGATATAGGAATAGATAAAACTATGTACTAACATTAGTCTGATGATCCATGGTAGCCTGAGTTTTTGCTTGTTATTTCTATCTAAAAATATCTATCTAAATCCTGCTCTCCTCTCTCACTCTCACACGCTTGTTATTTCCTAAGCTCACTTGAAGGAACAGTCACTCGCTTGGTATTGTCTACGCACTCAAATGCTAAGATTCTCAAGCCTCATCGAAAGTCATGCTATGGACTTATGGAGTACTTATGTCACTGATGATGATTGCTTGCTTGATGTGAGTTTTCTTTTGACTAATTTAGACTCTTTGTATATTTCAATTTCAGCTTTTTAGTTTCAAGAAAAGAAAAGAAAAGGAGAAATTAATAACATTCTTAAAACTAACACAATGTGTTAATTACTTAATTAGTAAAAAGCACGGGAATTCTAATGTGAGAGTTTGCCAAGTTTTAATGAATCAAAAGGCTACATATACAATGTGTATTGGTGATTATGAACTAAGGATTCTCTTCATAGAAACTATTTTACATTTATGTTTAACAAAAAAAAAGTAATATTAAATGATTATTTCCCTAATAATGATCATGTAAATGAAGTTATTTTTATTTTTTTCAGTAATATTAGGCCAATTTTTTATATATTACGGCATGTTGTTCACATGGATTGTAAGAAACATATGCATTCTTCTTATTAACTAACATGCCCATCATTGATTTTCCATAGTTTCATTATGGCTTATTGGCATTATTATTTTTTGCGTCGAGCTAGTCACTAGCACTACTTGCACAACTCATGCTATGTTAACTTTGCATTTTTTATATCTATTTTTAATCCCTGACGGAATTTTGAAGTGGATGGAAACAAGAGAGTTAATTCACAGAAGACAAGTGGTGCAAGAGAACTTGCTAGAACACCTATGAGAGGAGTATATTTGGAAAATTTTATCATACAAAAATAAAACAAAGGAAGTTGTTTCCTCTGACATTAATGAACAAGGAAAGGTATGGTTAGAATTTTATATTTTCACACGCACTGACATATATTTCAAAAGAGCTTAGAAATTGGCTTTCGTTGCAGTTGATGGCTAGGAAATCTACTGAGAAAGATATCCAGAAAGATCCAAAGCTATAAGGAATAGATCTGGATAAAAAGTGTCTCCCGCTTTTGGATTACCTAAGCACATTTGATCTCAAGGAACCACACTTTTGTCAAGATATTCTGTCAAAACCAAGAGAACTTTGTTTCTCCAAAAAAACACTTCCCTTTTCAGTTCCCCTCTTTCCTTATATATTAATTCCATCTATAAACATAAGTATAACTGATTCCTAATAATTAGTCTTTATACATAGAAAGATAATCTTATAATATCTAATATTAACAAAGTCCTAAATTTTATATACGGTAACATCTCTTCTCGAATTGATGCTGGTAAGTCAACCAGCAACAATTTGCCAACAAGAAATTGATGTTGTTGTCGAATCATAGTTTTGGTAAAGATATCAGCCACTTAAAGATCAAAAGAGATATGAGGAAGAGATATCACCCAACTTTCCAAGGTGTCTCGAATAGAATGAATCAACCTCAATATCTTTGGTATGTTCATGGAAAATTGGATTGGCGGCAATCTGAATAGCATTGTCGTTATCAGCATGAAGGGGGGTAGAAGTAGTTTGAGGAAAATCAAGCTCTTCAAGAAGACCACATAGCCATACAATTTCAAAACAAGTAGTAGACATAGCATGATACTCGGCCTTAGTAGAGGATTTAGAAACACGGTCTTGTTTCTTGCATCTCCAAGAAATTAAAGCATTACCTAAAAACATACAAAAACACATAGTAGATCGACGTGTATCCGGACCCCCAGCCTAATCAGCATCACTATAGGCAACCAGTTGAAGAGAGGAGCCGGTAGGAAAGAACAACCCCACAAGTAGGTAAACCTCGAAGATAGCGGATGATACGTCGAACTACAACAAGATGGAGATGTCGAGGAGAAGACATAAACTGACTAACCTGATGAACAATATAGCAGATATTAGGTCGAGTAGTGGTCAAGCAGATAAGACTCCCAACCAAGCACCGATAAAGAGTAGGATCATCCAGAAGGTCCCCTTCATCTTTCCTGTATTTGACATTTACCTCCATAGGAGTATCAACTGTAGAAGTGTCCTTCAAACCAGCCAAAGCAATAAGATCTTGAATATACTTATGCTGGTTCACAAAAATACCATTGGCCCGATAATGAACTTCCAATCCTAAAAAGTATGTGAGCTTGGCAAGATCTTTCATATGGAAAGAGTTACATGTAAAAACTATTGAAGCTTTGTAATCAAACCACAGTTAGTGCCAGTAATGATAATATCATCCATATAAACCTAAAAAGGACTATACCCGATGCAGATGTGTGGAAAAAGAGAGAAGAATCATACTGACTTTGTGTAAAAGTGAAGGAAAGAAGTGTATTACGAAACTTCTCAAACCAAGCTCGGGGCGTTTGTTTGAGCCCATACAAAGAAGGCCTTAGCTTACAGATATTATGAGGAGAAGAAAAAGTCATACCCAAAGGAAGCTTCATTTAAATCTCTTCTTGCATATCACCATGAAGAAAGGTATTCTTCAAATTCATTTGATGTAGTTGTCATGACTGTGGAACGACAATAGCTAAGATGATTCAAACTGTGGTCATTTTAGCAACATGAGCAAAAGTCTCCTCATAATCAACCCCATATTCTTGTTTGTTACCCAGAGCTATGAGAAGAGCTTTGTTCTAATCTAAAGAGCCATTAGAACGAATTTTTACAGAGAAAACCCATTTGCTCCCAATAGGTTTAACTATAGGAGGATAAAAAAATAATATCTTAAGTGTGATTCTCCTCAAGTGCTTAAAGTTATGCTTGCATTGCATTTTGCCAACACTCATGTTACATGGCCTGTTTGTAGCAAAAGGGAATGGAAATAGTGGATAAAGCAGCAACAAAAGAGACAGGAGAGAAGAAACCATACCAATCAGGGGGTCGAGAAGGACGAGTAGACCAACGAAGAGTGGTGGAAACAGGAGCAAGATCCAGCGTCGAGTCATGATCAGAAGAGAGCACAGAGGGAGTGGAATTAGGCTTAAGTCGACTATGTCTTTCATAAACAAAGCCAGGTTTGAACCTTTCCATAATTGTTGGGGAATCAGAAAAACTAGGCAGAAGGGATAAAGAGGCAGATGGCTGCTTAACATGAGATGGAAAAAATATTAATTTTCAAAGAAAATCACATTTCTAGAAACTTGAATACGACGAGCATAGGGATCATAGCAAATATAACCCTTTTGAGGGATAACATAACCAAGAAAAATACACTTAACAGATTGAGTAGTAAGTTTATGTCGTTCATGAGCAAGAAGATGCACAAAACAAACACAACCAAATATACAAAGATCAAAGTATAAAAGAGAATGACCAAACAACTTAAATAAAGGTTAAACATGATTTAACATAGGAGAGGGTAAGCGATTGTTCAAGTGAATTAAAGTAAAACGCGTTTCACACCTAAAACGAGGAGGAATAGATGATTCAAGTAAAAGAGTTCTTACCACATCAAGAAGGTGACGATTTTTTCTCTTAACAACACCGTTTTGTTATGGTATAGAAGGACAATGCTGAGACATGATTCCTTTGCTTTAAAGAAAATCATGAAACTTATTAGACATGTATTCGCTGCCAGAATTAGAGTGCAAAACCTTGATGCTAGCAGAGAATTGAGTCTCAAGAAGTGCAAAGAAGCATTTAAAGACTGAAAAAACTTTGGTCTTAGCCCGAAGGAAGTAAACCCAAGTAAAAGCAACTAAATTCATCAATAAAAGTAACAAAGTACTTGTAATGCTCATGAGAAACAACGGGTGCAATACCCTAAACATCATTATGAATAATATCAAAACATTGTGAGGGGCGAGATGCATGATGAGGAAAAGGTAGAACTTTACTTTTGCCAAGTTTGTATGATGTACAATTACTAGAAAGATTAAGAGAAGAACATGCTTTATTTCCCAATAATCCAGAATTAAACAAAGTACGAAGTACATCAGAGTTTGGGTGGCCTAGACGTCTAGGCCACATCTTAGTTCCAGAACCAACAATATTATATGTAAAGGAAAGTAAAGGAAAATAGGGATAATAGTAGAAGGCGAAATGTGAAGAGGAAAGAGTCATCCCACTTTAGGCCTCTTCGTGACCATCTTCCCTAACACTTGATCCTGCATAATATAACCAGAATGGGAGAAATGGACATTACAATTATTACCAACCAATTAACCAATAAAAATAAAATTTATGGAGAGGTCAGAAGACACAAAACATCAGTTAAGGAAGAGGAAAGATCACCAACAACACTGATAGGCAGAGAATTGCCATCAGCAGTGTTAATTTTAAGACTTTTATCAAAATTTCTGACATTGAAAAGAGGAACAACAATATTGGTCATATGGTTAGAGGTTCCGGAGTTACAATAGCATAGCTTAGAAGAAACTTGATGATTACAAAAAAACCTAAAAGCAGAAAGAGTAGAAAGAATCATCTATTGTACCATTTCAGGAGTAAGTGTGTTTGGGTTTGCTAAGGCTGTATAAGCAAGAATAGGAACAACCAGCAAGGCAGTAGGCAATGCAACAGAACTAGAGGCACCAGTAGAGATATGATAAGCAGAGATAATATGACCCTGTTTCTTGCAATAGTTACAGAACTTCTTGGGATAATCCCGAGCAATATGACTAAAAGCTTTACAACTAAAGCACTAGACAACAATATGTCTCTACCCTTATTCCTTTTTTGTGCTGCATAAGTCACAGAAACAGGTGCACTAACATTAGCTTGATGTTTCCATGATAGCCTGAGTTATAATATGCTGCTCCTCAAGAAGAAGTTTCACTCAAACAAGCATCTAGAGATGATACATGATGTCAATTCATCATATTAGAGCGTGTAGTTTCAAAATCAGAACAAAGATTCATCAAGAATTGATCTCTCTTGCTTGTTTCATGCACTCTTTAACAACAAATAGAGTTGTTGATGCGAACCTTGTGATCACGTGATGACGCAACCCATACGCAATGACACCAATTCCCAGAAAACCAAGTAAATCAGGTTTGATAGGAGTGTGACACAAAGATAACTTGTACCTAGGCACCACCACTATTGGAAACAGAAAAGCCCCACTCAACAAATATTGATTCGCGAACGAGAAGTATAAGGATGATGCCACGAAGCCAGTTGTTCTTTGATAAGTCATTTTCAGTTCTTTAGAGAACCAAGGAAGGGAGACTATCCCACCAACACATAACAAGTTTAGCAAATAAATTTAATTTTCTGAAAATTACATAACCTTATATGTTTGGTTATACCTTTATTTATACTAACTCTAGACTTAAAAAACCCTAATATACCCCCCTTAGGTGGACTTATATGAAGCCCACTTACAACTGACCCAACTTATATAATAACCCAAAGACTAAAAAGAAAATAATAAAAATCCAAAATTATCATCCTATATATATTAGAATCAGATTTATCACCCTTAAAAAGTCCCAAATAAACTAGGAGAAATCTGATTTGGAAAATTTATGTTCCTGCCCCCTTTGATGTCCTTAATTAGATTGGATTTTCTTGTTTAACTTGGACAAAGAAGAAAACAAATTTCCTCATTCGTTACAGATTTAATTACTTTCCTTTCTAGATTAGGAAAAGCGTTCAATAATCCTCCCCTCTTTAGGAACAAGATCTGGCCAACTTCCTTACTTAATTAGGAGAATAAATTGTTGACTTTCTATCCTTGTAGCATTAGGAAAAAAAAAGCCTAACAAGGCTGGTATAGGGTCGTACACATCAGCCCCTTGTTCCACACGAAATGAGCTCTTCTTGGACCTGAATTAGATTATTAAAGGTTGTCTTTCATGCTCCTTAAATGTCCCAAACCACTCTAGGTCCATCTTGCTCCATATATTCTGAACAAGCTCATTCAATGCTTCTTTGCTCTAGCTCTTGTAATTGGCCCAATTGGCACCTCCAATGGGTCACTGGCATGATTATGCTTGGTGTTGGGCTAATCCTCATCATGGGCACCAAGAGAAAATAAAAGGAATTTAGAGTAAGAGTGTAATAAAGTTAAATAAGAGCATTTAAATTGCTAAAGGCTTTTCATGGAAGACATTTTTAGATTCATGGCCGCCCAAGAAGAAGTGATACGATTCAAAAAAGGTCAAATTCAGATTTTGACGTAAAAAGTGCATCTATCTAGTTTTACGGTAATAGTCATAATTCCTTTTGGGCTGAAATTTGACGTGGAGTCTCCTGACATGGTGTCCTACCTTGGGTAAAAATGTCAGGTCAATCGGAGTTCGAAAAGGCATCGAAACATGGGTCAAACAGAGGTTGTACGAATTTTGTTATTTACTTCCTTTTGACTTGTGGACTTCCTATTTGGCTATGATTATTTTCCTAAAAGGATGTGGTAGCTTATTTTGAGAATCTCCTAATTCTACAAAGATCTTTAATGGCCTGCAACATAGTTTCCAAGTGTGGCAAGGATTCATAAATGTTTTAGAATCCTTTTTCTTACAAGGATTCCTTATTCATCCTAGCTACAAAAAAAGGAAAGAAGACTTCAAAATAAATTCTACCTTTAGATCATATTTCCTAGTCTATTTGGGACTTCTTAATGGTGACAAATCTGATTCTAGCATATTTAGGATGGTAATTTTTGGATTTTTATTATTTTTTTATTATTTTCTTTTTAGTCTTTGGGTTATTATTACTTATTTGGGTCAATTATAAGTGGGCTTAATATAAGTCCACCTAGGGGGGTCCATTAGGGTTTATTTAAGTCTAGAGTTAGTATAAATAAAAGTATAGCCAGACATGTAAGTTAGACAATTAAGATTAATAAAACTTCTTGTTTGCCACACTTTGTGTGTGTGTGTGTGTGTGTGTGTGTGTGTGTGTGTGTTGGTGAGATAATCTCCCTTTCATGGTTCTCTAAAGAACCGAAAAATGACTTATCGAAGAACAACTGTCTTCATGGCGTCATCCTTATACTTCTCGTTCGCGAATCAATATTCGTTGGGCGGGGGTCTCCGTTTCCAATAGTGTTGGTGCCTAGATACAAGTTATCTTTGTGTCACACTCCTATCTAACCTGATTTACCTGGCTTTTCAGGAATTGGTGTCTTTGCGTGACCACGTGATCACGAGGTTCGCATCAAGAAGTTAAAGAGAAAATGGAAACAATACAAGCACTACTACGAAGCCTTTCATGTCGTCGTTCGCTATTTGATGAATTCTATTTTTACATATTGTGTTATAATTAACGTCATTTACAAACTGACCATTGGATATTTTCATGTCACATTTCGTTCGGAAGTTACACCTAGAAAAGTGAAACTATATAAATGTGGGATTTCTTCAACACCGTGTTTCTCCTTTATATACCGTTGGATTACTACTAAATTTTGAAGAGAGGTACAAAAGAGTAGGATATATTACCTATGAATGGTGGAGATTGGAAACAAAGTCACCATGAAGAAATGGTTCATCTTTAACAATAAGGGTTTAAAAAAACTTGATTTCCGGGTTAGTTTAGTATAAAGGCAATTGGGTCTAATTTACCCGTTGGATCATTTTGATTTTGAGATATGTTATGAATGACTTCGAGTTATATATGATTTCTATTGTGTTTGAACATATTGATGGTTAAGGATGTATTTCCTTTTGAATTTGCTGCTAGTGTGTGAGAAATTTAGGAGACTTTAATTAAGTATATGTTTTGATGAAATTAGACTTGTGTGGATAGGTTTAGTATAAATGTTTGATAATGGAAGTTTGATTTGAACAAAGGTGTTAAAGATAACAATGAGAGGACAAAACTAAAGGAAATATGAAAGAAAATGGAAAAAAAAATACCAAGAGAAACCTATACTTAGAGTTGGCCATCCATGAACCAAAAGGACGGATGACTTTTGATTTGAAAAATGTTTATGATGCATGCTTAAAATTCATATACAGACCATATTTTGATTAGAATGGGTTATTGATTGAGTTAATAATGCATTATAAGCGTTCTTGAATGAGAGGAGGGGTGACTAGAGAGAGACCTTGTTGCATGAATATACTTGAAGAATGGTGTTTTATTTGTTTTAGTGATATAATGATTATCATAGGGGTCTATGAAAAAATCTTATTTTATTGCATGGTTAAAACTTAGAATATAACTAGGAACTTGTAAATTGTGGTTTAAGTGAAAAAAATGAAGTAATTGGAATGAAAGAATTTAGGGAATATAGGCATGAAGAGTTCGGCCAAATAGGGTGATCTAAGGAAACTTGCAAAATATGTGCTCTTGTATAAACATAAGGAGAAATGTTGTTCAAAATAGAGAAAGAATTTAATGTTTGGACTTGTCATGATGATAATGGTAGGAAATGGTTTATATGATTTATGTAATTAGAATTAGTACTATTTGTTCGACATGAATTATATGAATTATAAGAGAGAATGTTAGAGAAATTGTTACCATTGATCCTTACTTATAAGCATCATTATATTTTAACATGGATTATTGGATAGAGTAGAGATGTAAGGACAAGACCTTACTTGACTAAAAACAAAATATAAAAGGTAGTAGGAAACTTGTGAGGGTTGTTGTCAAACCTATAGAATGAGAAACTGAACAATTTTGTTGTCAAACTTTCAATGATATTAGGAATTAAAAATGATAAAATTTAAAATATGTTTTTTCATGAAAGTTGTAGCCATGGATATTACCTTTCAAATAAAATAGACCTTGCTTAATTTGGAGTTCTATAACTTTATATATGAGCCAAAAACAGGGTAAAGGGTTAAATTGACTAAAATCTGGACAGATTTTGAATGCTACTATGATTGTTTATTTTGAGCATTAAAATGATGTAATTTAGAATTGGTTTCTAAATGAAAGTTGAAAAACTCTAATGCTTGGTTGGAATTGTTGTTATTTTGAAAGTCTTAAAATTAAAACTACAAGAATAAGTTATATGATTTATCATTAGAAAAATATATTGAAGAAATTGTATATATGACAGTGTGTGTAAATTTGAGATACATGGTATGGATGTGCTAATGATTCAAATTAATTTATGGTGTGAGTTGTAATGATTGTTTAATTTGGAAATTGTAAGAGAAGCATTCAGAAAGAATCAAGGTGAGGGTCGTCTCCTTGCTTCTATAATTGTTTAAATTTTTGTAATGATAGAATGTAATAAACATTATATGTATTTTGTACTACTATGGATCACAAGAAATATTTTTATGTAAATATTGTCTATAAGCATAAGGAAGATTGTTATATGAATATGGTTTACGGGAATGAGAAGTATTGATATGTGAGTATTGTTTATAGGAATGAGAAGTATTAATATGTGAATATTGCCTACGGGCGTGATAATTATCATGACTTGAATATTGCCTACAAGTAGGTGAAATATTATTCTTGTGTGAATGTTACGTATAGTGTGTGTGTGTGTGTCTATATATACCTGTTGGGATCTAGTGACATCAACGAGGTTCATGTCCGAGATAATTTATTTAATATAGTTGAAGGTTGGTGGCATCTATGTTCAGATGACCGGGACAAATAGTTAGTTTAGTTGATTCAAAAGGATACAAAGGTATTAATATGGCATGATTGTTGGAATATTAAATTTATATAGAAGTTAAAGTATGAACCATACTTGAGCTTCAAATGAAGAATTTAATCCATTATCTGGAATGACTAAATAAGTTAAGTGGTAATGAACATGTTTTATTTATTTAATTATTTTATCATAATCTAACATGATGAAATAATCTAATTGTCAGGTCCCTCTCATATCAAGGTTGACTAGTAGATTTTATCATGCTACTTTTCAATATAAATATGGATAGCGTAAGCCATAGATGTTAAGTGAATATATTTTAGGATTTTGATACTTTCTCTTGGACTTGTAATTTTGTTTATGGTAATAACATTATCATTAACTTGTATTTCTTTTGTCAAGTTTATGAACTTTTATTGATACGATCCAGACAATGAAAAAACAATTATATTTCGATTTTGATGTAAAATGCGCAACTATTCAATTTCATGACAACAGTCATAATTCTCAATTTGACCATTGGATCAGACTAAAATTTTACGTGGAGTCGCTTGACATGTTGTCCTACCTTAGGTTAAATCATATTGTAATTTATCAAAATTGATATTCTGGTTTTTTAAGGTGAAATCACAAAATATATCAATTTTCAACTCATTTGGATATAGTTTGGTTTTGGTTCCAAATTCATGTTTTAAAGGGGCTCATTCGCGTCAATTTTGTATTCATATATCAAATCTGAAATTAAATCAAACTTGATATCCTGCTTTTTTGGCGTGAATTCGCTCTAAATATCTAATTTCAGACCATTTAGAAGTCATTTGGTTTAGGGTCCTTTTTTAGGTCTATAGGGATTTGTTACGTTCATCAATTGAAAATCCATGTAATTTTTTGTCAGTTTTCAGTCCTTAGTGTCTTCTTACTTTCTTTATTATCATCAACTTTCGTTTTAGGTTCTAATATCAAAAAAAATTTCAAACGGAGTATTACAATAAGGATTTCATGTATTCTGATGAGGTATTGTGGCAAAAGAAGAGGAGGATTCAAAAGGAGAGGTGGTATCAAAGGGAGAGAAATAAAAAAATTAATGTTCTAAAAAAAACCAAGAGTCTATCCTATATTTTAGGGGAGATGCAACAAGAACTTGATACGTTAATGACATTAGTCGATGCCCAGCAAACTTCAGAATGAGCAAAAACGCTGCAATGAAGATAGACGAAAGAGAAGGGTTGCTACCTTTATCCAAAGTTGTTGACGACGATTATTGGCAAGAAAAGAATTCCAAAAGCTTAAAAAAAAAGGCTAAAACTTTTTTCCTTATCCCTATTAATGATTTGAGAATGATTCATCTTGAAGAGGGAGGAATGATAAGATCCGAGCAACGAAAAAACAATCAAATTCGGATTCTGATGTAAAATGCGCAACTGTCCAGTTTCACAATAATAATCATAATTCTCAATCCAATCATTGAATCGGGATGAAATTTTACATGGAGTTTCCTTACATGTTCTACCTTGGGTTAAAATTTCAAGTCAATCGAATTTCAGGAAGGCATCACAATATTGGTTAACAAAAGCTATATGAATTTTGTTATTTACTTTCTTTTGACTTATGGACTTTTCTATTTGGCTAGGATTCTTTTCCTACAAGGATGTGGCAGCTGGTTTTGAAAATTTTCTAGTCTTGTAAGGATATTTAATGGACAACAACATAATTTTCATGTGTGATATGGACTTCATATTAATGTGGAATCCTTATGGTGTATGGAAACAATTATTGTATCCTTATTATAATAGGAATCTATCATTAAATAAGTTTCCAAGTCAGTTAAGAATACTTTGCAAACAAAGAAACTAAAGAGGAGGCAACTTCAAATTTGATTCTCCTAGCTTATACGAAACTTCTGAAGGACAACAAATCTGATCCTATCATATTTAGGATATTAAATTCAGATTTATTATTATTATTATTATTATTATTATTATTATTATTATTATTATTATTATTATTATTATTATTATTTTCTTCTTCTTAGTTTAGGTTTATTTATATTATTTGGGTTTAATTGTAAGTGAGCATCATATAAGTCCACATACCCTTAAGTTTGTTTCAGTCTAGAATCTGTATAAATAAAGGCATAACCAGACATGTAAGTTAGACAATTAAGATTAATAAAACTTCTTATTTGCCGCACTTTTTATGTGTGTTTGTAAAATACTCTCCCTTTCTTGGTTCTCTAAAGAACTGAAAACGACTTATCGAAGAACAAATGACTTTGTGGCATCATCTTTATACTTCTGCTTCGCAAATCAATATTCATTGGGTAGGGGTTTTCATTTCAATAGTGCTGGTGTCTGGGTACAAGTTATCTTTGTTCCACTCCTATCAAACCTAATTTACTTGGCTTTCTAAGAATTGTTGTATTTGCGTGTAGGTTGCTTAACCGTGTGTTCAAGAGGTTCCCATCATCTACTTAAATCCATGGGAATGTAGATAAAACTTTATATGTATGTTTGTATATAAATGTTAGTATTTCTTATATTCTTTAGGAAAATGTGTCTCTCAAATTATAGGTTCACTAAATTCTTATTTGAATTATATTTAATTCATAAATATTTAAAGATATGTCATCTTGTGTTGTACTGAGATGGGATACAGTCCAAGATGGTTGGGCCTTGATAGTAGTGATGACTATGATATAGAAATATAGAGATGTCGATAACGTAGCATGCTTGAAAAACATTTGAAACTCTACTAAATATTTAGCAGGGATAAAACAAAATGGCCCTATTTTCAAGAAAGTGTTACAAATTTTTTGCTCAGTTTGCCTATGAAAATTCAGGATGTTATATATCACTAAAATTAGCACTCTCTTAAAAAGAGACCGACGAGTTGGAGAGAAAGAAAAGCCTTTATCCTCTTCAACTTCTCTTAAACCTACCCTCACCAAATAAGCCAAGAGAAAAGTGAGTTAGAAAACTTAAAATAAGTACTTCAACTCCGACCAAGAGAGACGAAAGGACTTGTTAGAGTAAATTAGAATAAGAACAAGAGAAATAAAAGAGAAAGGAAGAAGAAAAACATGAAGGGGTGTCCAAGGGAGATAAAAAAACACAAGTTAAGGTTACATTAAACATCTTTTAAACAAAAACTGTAAGTAGCTTTAAGAATTTTTAGATTTTTTTAGTTAGGGTTCTTGAATTAATTTGGGTTAAATGAAGAACTTGAATGATTATGAAATAGAAAGGGAATAACTTAGAAATATAGCATTATTATCTAGAAAATAGTAACGAATTAAAAGTGAAATTAAGTCTCTATTTAGCCAAAAAGAAGAAAATGAAGAAGAAAGTTGTTCAATGTGTGTTTATGCATATAATTAATTATTTAACCCCTTTTCCATCATTTTAATGATTATTAACAGTCAAGAAACTCACTATAAATCTCCCTTCTAGACTAAAAAACACAACGAAAGAGAGAGAGAAGAGAGAGAGAGAAAAGAGAGAGAGAGTGGTGCTGTTGGAGCTACATCTACTCCGTCCACCGTTGGATTGTTCTCATTTCTGACTATGTTGTTCCTTCCAACCTTCTCTCAACATTGACCGAACGGATTTGTTATCCAATCAACGAGGTAAGAGATATTGATCTCGCAATATTTCTACTATTCTGCATTTTCAGTTCTGGAACTATGGAGAAGTGGTGAAGTTGCAGCATAGTTAATGGATTATCATAGACATGAAGGGCTTTACCTTATGTGAAGATTAAATCACAGTTCTTTGGAAAAAGTTTCATCTTTTCTTGCTAGTTCAGAGTGGTTTGTCATAGCTTGATCTCCTTTGTTCACCGTTGGATCGTTACCATTTTTTAGTATGTTGCTCTTCGGAACCCACTCTACATTTTGACCGAACGGATCATTGTTATAATCAGTGTGCTGGGAGATATTGGCCTCGTAATTTTGTAATTCTCTCCTTCCTTCATGAACTATTCTGCATCTTGTTGTTTATGAGTTAGGTTGCTTGTTATTTCCGAGTTTCCAATGGTTAGCTCTAACATTGAACAACACAATCAAGTTAAGTCTGGACATACATTAAGATTAGAATTGCAAGATATGTTGAATAGCCATGGGATGAGGATTTCTCAATTTCAAGCAGATTCTGATGTTAGTATAGAGAACCACTATACTCTCCAAGCTCCTAATGTTGTTCCGAAATGAACCATGTGTTGGGTTCTAAAGTTGATGAGGTGAAGGTAGGGTCTCATCAACAAGAACAACTAAAACCTAGACCCAAATTGAACTTTTTAACCGCTTTGAAGGGTTACGATGTTGATGACAATGAGGGTAGCAAGACCCTTGGCATTAGTTCATCCAGAATCTGCACTTTGCCCCCCTACTATGACGGATGGTCGTGTGTGACAGAGCTCCTCCACTTGATGTGTTTGAAGATGGCTGCGAATTTTGGAAATCCACCCTAGTTGGTCATTTTGTGGGGCGAAATTACCGTATCCCGTGGTTAATTCTATTGCCAACGAATATGGAGCTCCTACGGCCTATCGAAGTTTTGTCTTCGGGATAACGGTTTCTACATCTTCAATTTTGATTCGTTGATCATGCCACTAATGTCTTGGAACGAGCCCCATGGCACATGGCCAACGTGCCTTTGGTGCTTAAACGTTAGCGGCCGAACATGCAATTTTTGAAAGATGATTTGGCCGAGTTCCGTATGGGTTCTACCGTATAATGTCCCTCTCGAGTATTGGACTATTAAGGGGGTTGAGCTGTGTAGCGAGTGCTATTGGAGTCCCTCTTCATGCCGATCATACGACATTGTTGCGTAAAAGGCTTAGTTACGCAAGAGTTTGCGTTGAGATAGATGCTTCAAGACGTTGGTTAAGGAATATGATCTTCGTTGTCCAAATAGGTTATTCATACCAATTTCGATTGAGTACGAATGGATACCGTCGGCGTGCGATAATTGCAATGTCTTTGGACACACCACACGCTATGTGCTACTAATAACATTGATAATCTTAAAGTGGTGGCGAGGGTAAGAGGAATCTAGGAGCTATGAACTCTAAATCTGCGGATAACAAGCGAATCGGTTTGGTGGCGGGTAGTTGGTAAACGAAACAAGGGTTCCGTGAGTGGGGAGAATGCCTCCTTGGCATCTAAAGTGGGTAATTGTAATGAGAATGGTTGTTCAACATCCGGTATGTCTAATTGTAAGATGATTGATCATGCGGCATCGGATGTGCACAATCTTGCTTGTCATGAAGATGAAAATCCTTCCTCTCCTCTTGTCTTGAAGAGTTTACGAGAAGACATGAATCGAGAGCAAGGGGCTGCAAGTCTTGCTTTAGATCAAGATATGGACGCAATGAGAGGTGATACGAGAGGGGAACAAACGATAAGGAGTCAACATCAACGATCCCGACAACCCCTTCAAACCCCGAATTCCACCGAAAGGGAAACCGTTAATCGGTTAGCAATTAAGGCTAGAGACTCTCTAGAGAAAAAGAAAAAGGGTTCAAAAGCTTCTTCAAAAAAGCATAAGAAATCTGGCTCCTCTCCAGGAGGCACGTCAAGGTAATCTTTGTGTTGCTTGTTTGTACTCCTCTCTATTTCCTATGATTATTGGATGTTGGAATATTAGAGGTTTGAATGATCCTATAAAGCATTCAGAATTGCGTCGGCTCATCCATCAAGAGAGGATAGCTCTTTTTTGGTCCGGTTGAAACTCGAGTTAAAGACAAGAATAAAGATAATGTTTCTCAACTTCTTCTGCGTTCTTGGTCCTTCTTGTATAATTATGATTTCTCTTGTCGTGGGCGTATTTGGGTTTGTTGGAATGCTTTACGGTGAAGGTGGATGTTTTTGGAATGTCGGACCGGGCTATTCATGTTTCGTCACTATATTAGCTACCAATATAAGTTTCAATACTTCAATTATTTATGGAGACAATAATGCTTCCTTACGTGAGGCATTATGGTCCGATATTGTGAGTCGTAGTGATGGATGGGAGTCAACCCCGTGGATTCTTATGGGTGATTTTAATGCTATCCGCAACCATCCGGACGAGTTAGGAGGGTCTACTACGTGAATGGGTACTATGGACGATTGGATACATGTATTCGAGAAGCGAAAGTAGATGATCTTCGGTATTCGGTATGCATTATACTTGGTCCAACCAATGTCCCGAGAATCGATTATGCCGGAAACTAGATAGAGTGCTTGTCAATGAGAAGTGGAATCTGAAATTTCCATTATCTAAGCGAGATTTTTGCCTTCGGGTATGTCGGACCATTCTCCTATGGTGGTAAGGGTTATTGGCAATGATCGAACATAAAGAAACCATTCAGATTCTTCGATATGTGGATGGATCATGACGAGTTCATGCCCTTGGTGAAGAAGGTATGGGATCAGAATTCGGGGGTTGTCCAATGTATCACCGTGTGTTGCAAACTAAGAAAGCTAAAGCAGGAATTGAAACTTTTCAATATGGCTCACTTCTCCAACATTTCGGATAGAGTGAAAGATGCAAAAAACAAAATGGATAAGGCTCAACAGGCTCTGCATACAATGCATGAGAATCCAATTTTGTGCATGCGAGAAAGGGATGCTTTGTTCATAAATACGCTTCTATCGTCGGGTGAAGAGAGTTTTTTTCAAACGAAGGCAAGGATACAATGGCTTAGCTTGGGGGATCGAATACTAGCTACTTTCACAAATCGGGAAATGGAAGACGAAATAGAAATAAGCTTCTATCACTTACAAGGGAGGATGGAGAGGTTGTCGAAGGACACGAGGCGATCAAATCGAAGTAATTGCATACTTCCATCGTGTGTTAGGTGTTGATCGGATGCCTAGGGTTCCGAACGAGGAAGTGATGGAATCGACAATTAACTTGAAATCGTCTTCAACGCAATAAAGCATGTTCTCGCACAAGATGTAACAAGGGAGGAGATTAAGCATGCTATGTTTAGTTTGAAGAACAACAAAGCCCCCCGGTCCGGATGGCTTTAACGCAGTTTCTTCAAAAGAATGTGGCACATAGTTGGGGAAGATGTAATCAACGCTTTGTTAGATCCTTCTTTCGGACTCGGTAGAATGCTTAAAGAAATGAATGCTACATCCATTTCCCTTATTCCTAAAGTTGCTAATCCTACAAGGTTGACAGATTTCCGTCCTATATCTTCTTTGCAATACGAGTGTACAAATGCATCGCTAAGATTCTAGTCGGGAGAATCAAAGTTGTTTTGCCATCCTTAGTTGGCCCATATCGATCGCTTTTATCTCGGACGGAGAATCGGTGATAACATTCTTTTGTCTCAGGAACTAATGAAAGGCTATCATAAATCTACGGGACCTGCTCGTTGTGCTATGAAAGTTGATCTGATGAAGGCTTATGACTCGGTTAATAAAAATGGGATTCCCTAGAACAGTCATTGATTGGATCATGGTTTGTGTTACATCATGTCAATTCTCTATCAACGTCAATGGTGAGCTTGCAGGTTACTTTCAAGGGGGAAGAGGGTCGAGACAAGGGGATCCATTGTCCCCATATTTGTTTGTCCTATGTATGGAAATCCTGTCGGGGCTATTCTGCAAGATGAGTGCCAACCAAGAATTCAAGTTCCACTGGAGATGCAAGAAGGACAGAATTTCTCATCTTTGTTTTGCTAATGACTTGATGATTTTTAGCAACGGGGATGTAAACTCAATCCGTATGATCAGAACTGTGCTCACAAAGTTTCAAGATCTATCAGTGCCGTATCCAAATCCAAACAAAAGCGACGTCTTCTTGAGCGGTGTGTTAAATGCTGAGAGGGAACAAATTATTCATATTCTTGGGTTTAGAGAGCGGGAGCTCCCAATGAAATATTTGGGAGTACCTCTTCTCTCGTCCAGACTAAAAGCTGTTTATTGTAAGGGCCTCGTGGATCGAATCACCTCTAAAGTTCGACATTGGACTTGTAGAACACTCTCGTATGCAGGACGGGTACAACTGATTAATTCCGTCTTATTTTCCATACAGTCTATTGGGCATCTCTCTTTCTCCTACCCGGGCAAGTAATTAAAAATGTGGAGCAAATTATGAAATCCTTTCTTTGGTCGGGTTCGGATATGAGAACTCACTTGGGGCTAAAGTGGCTTGGGATCAGGTATGTCTTCCAAAAAAGGAGGGGGGGCTAGGAATAAAAAGGATAACAGAATGGAACAAGATTGCTTTGTTGAAACACATTTGGAACCTGTGCAATGACTCAGATGGCTCAATATGGTCTACTTGGATCGGATCCAATCTGCTTGCGAGGTAGGAATTTCTGGACAATCAAGACGCCACGAATTGCTCTTGGGCTTGGGGAAAGATTCTAAAGCTCAGATCCTTAGCATGGCCGAAGATGAAGTACATCATAGGAGATGGAATGACAACCTCTCTATGGTTTGATAATTGGCATCCTCAAAGCCCACTCGGGATTCTTACGGGGAAAGATTCATCTATGATTCGGTATGGCCAAGAACGTGAAGGTGAATGTGCTAATTCGAACTTCGAATGGAAAACTCCTACCACCCAAGCTATTGGCTGGCACCCCATTATAGAAGCCATTCCTTCCAATTCTAATCCTAAGATGGGGCAAAAGGATGAGATAGTTTGGTTGGATTCGCCAAATCACAGATTCTCGGTCAAAGTAGCTTGGGAACAACTAAGACGTCATCGTCAGATGGTTGAATGGCATGACATTGTGTGGTTCAAGAATGCTTTGTTCCAAGACATTCATTTCTTCTATGGATGGTCGTCCAACGAAACTCACAACTCAAGATAAACTTCATCGGTTTGGTATACATGGTCCCAATAGATGCTCACTCTGTCTCCGCAACAATGAGGATCACAACCACTTGTTCTTTGAATGCTCCTATACTAAAGTGATCTGGTGGGATGTTTGTGACAGATGCGACATTCCAAGAATGACAAAAGGTCGGGATGAATGGATTCGATGGGCCACCATCTCTTGGCATGGCAAGAGTTTCATCAATTTTTCTCGTAAACTAAGTTTTGCGGCTACAGTGTATCATGTATGGCAAGAACGGAATGCAAGGATCTTTGCTGGAATGTCTAGAACTTCGAATTTGGTCTTTAATCAAATCGAATGTATCATTCGTGATAAGCTTGATTTGATGAGGAATGTCGTACCAACAAATGAAAACAAAAGGATCCAATGAGCTTGGAGGGTGAACACCATAGATTCTTAATTTGTTAGTTAGCTGGTTGTCTTGGTTTCCCTCACGAATCTAGTGAGGTTTCAGTTTTAGGGTCGGTGGCTAGCCTGTAGCCATCTGTTGTTTTATGTTTCTGTTATCATTGTAAATCTGGGGTATGCCCCTTATAATGTTTGTATCTTCTTCTTTTAATACATACGTCAACTTACCAAAAAAAAAAAGAAACTCACTATAATCTTCAATTGCTATTGCTTATGAGAATGTATGGTTGTGTTGCTTGAATTAAAAAGTGTAAAATATATTATATTATGTTAATGGGAATGAGGATTTGATGCTATTGGATTGAAAAACACAAAAGGGGTAATTGTTGAATCAAGGATATGTTTCAGCTACTTTTAGGAAACATTAGAAGAAAAATTGATTATATGTATGTATTGATGATTATGTATTATATGAATAAATAACATAAACCAAAGCTTTATGTATTATATTGAAACACAACTTGAACAATTGTGGAATTCTGGTTGGTGATTGAAAATTGTACATGGTTAAGATCACATTAAAGCTAAATTATGTTTAATGGTGACCTATGTTTTGGCCACTCTTAGAAGAAGATAGAAAAGAGATGATATATATGTATGTGGATACTTATAAATCATGTGAATAAATAACTTCAACAAAAGTTGATTTTATTGAAACATGACTTGAAAGGATAAGGGATTTTATTGATGATTAATAGTTACACATGTTCAAGAATATATTAGAGACAAATTCTTAGTTGTGGGCAACCTAGGTTTCGACCACTTTTGGAAGAAATGGAAGGTAAAGAAATTCAAGTGTGTTCTTCGTTATAAAAAATGCTAATTGATGCAATCATATTATTCAATAATTTCACCCACATTTAACTAGTGTTTTGCCTATGTTTTATATATAAAATGCCTTGATATTCTTTGTTTTATGTTTTGAAGGCACTTTTGGATGAAAGATGCAAAAAGGAGTAAATTGAAGATAATTGACAGATTTGACCTTCAGTCGATGTTTTGTGTAGAGCGTGAGCTCTAGAGGTTGAAATGAAGTGATTCCAGTGGCATTAAAAACCTAACATCCATACCTTTCTGGACATCTAAGGCAAGAAAATAAAATAAGGAAGAGCACGGAAATCGCAGCCTTCAAAGTCAAATCTCGCAATCTGTCAATGTTGACCTTCGGCCATTCCAACTTGAATATCTGGAGTTACAGAATTCCAATTGATGCAAACTCAATTTTTTTGGAATCATGACTCAAAGGTATATAAACGCTCCAAATTTCAGCCAAAATTGATATGATTTTTCAAAGATGACATCTGAATTCTGCCAGCAAACAGGTTTCGTGAAGAAACGAGTCTAAATTACATTTCGAAGCATCTAAACCGATATCCAAGTTTTTATTTCAGCAATTTAGCTCCTCTAAGTCAAAGCTTGAAGATTTCATGCAAGGCTATTTCTCCTTTTTTAGGAAAATAGTTATTGAAGTACTTAAATGTAAACAGTCTACTTAATGGAGGACTATTTTGTAAAATAGAGACCTAGGGTTTCCTAAGATATAAAAAGAATGAGAGAAGAGAAGGGGGGCAGCCAGCCAAGAAGAGAAAAACGCTTCCTTCCTCTAAGAAACCCTAAATTATGCATTCTTTCTTTTTTTTGATTAGTTCTTCAACAAACATGTAAGGCTAAACACTTTTTCTTGGTTGCAAGGACACGGAAATCTTCGGATTTCAAGAACTGTGAGATTTATTTTATCTTTTCTTTTCAGTTTATATGATGAATATGCTTGTTCTCCTATGCTTATTTTCCTATGATTGTTTATTTTAATTTCTAGAGCGGACTCTAAGTTATTATTGTAGACAATCTATTGCTAAGTTTGATATCAAAACCGGAGTTGTGGTATATGAACTTGTGAAGCAACTGAGTTTAATAATTGTGGCGGATCTACGTTATTAATCTTAGGGAGAACATTCAATCAAATCAAACATAGACTGCAGATAGTTATGTTTTCTTGATTAATCAACTCATCTAGTTCTTAAGGCTGCCATTAAATTAAATTACTAGTGCAGACACTGTAGTTGTTTGATGGTTAGGGTTAGTTATACGGCGGATCCGTTAACTAACCAATGTTAAAAAGAGATAAATATTCAGAATATAAATTGATGTTTCATTTCCATGATCAGTTCTGATTTGTGTAGGTGGATGTGTGCTTGTGATTAAGGTTTGTTCTCTTGATAATTTTCTGATTTTATTAAATTTTGTTTGATAGTTTTCTGTTTTCTTTTGCTTTAACCTAGATAACGTCCAAACCCCTCCAAATTGCATATCATCTAGCATAAAAATCTTACTTGAACTTCCTCGTGGGATCGACCCCTTGCTTGCTTTATACTATTTTGTGTGTTGTGTATGAAGCTAGGATAATTAATTTATGCGACCGCGACATCGCAACACTAATGATTTGTTCTTAATAAAATTTGGTGTTATAAAGGTAAAAAAAATTAAAATATTGAAGACCATAAATTGTGATTGTTAATGGTGAATACTAGAATATTTGAAAAGTTATATGGTGGGAAAGTCTAAGAGTTATTATAGGAAAAGAAGGAAAAATTAAACATAGTCATTAATTTGAACCATGCATGAACTTAGGAAAGAAAACAAAGATGGTAGACTTAAATACATATTGGTGGATGGTAGACTTAAATACATATTGGTGTGTGTGAGGACATTAATGGTGTTGAAACAATAGTAATAGTTAAGACCCTTGATTATTACTTAAAAGTGCATTTTTATCAAGGTTTTATATCATCATATTGCACTTAAAGTATCATTAAATTCCCTAACTTAAACATGTTTTATAATAACGAGTCTGATAACATAAGATATCTATAATTTATGGTAAATGCTCATTTTGAATGCAGGCATATCTTACAATTTAAAGGATTGATTGATGTGTCTAACTATTGAAAGTGAAAAGACAAAGAGAGGGTTAAACTTAAAGAAGAGATGTTGGTTCAATTTAAACTGGAATACCATTCAGTTATTGGATCATAAATGGAGCTCTATAACATGGATTTAGGTCTGGTTTATATGGATGACAAGCCGATATAGGCCTAAAACTCTCATGACAAGAGTCCAAGATTCAAAACGATTGTTTTCAAGTTCAAATTGTAGCAACAAAAGAGAAGTCAAAATCTGTCTTGCAGCCCAGACACTATTAAGTGTTCAGCCTATATCTCAAGTTCTAAAAGTCCAAATGAGCTCACTCTTATTTTGTTGGAAATCTGAGACAAATGCCCAGAACTTTCATGAAGACTATATGTTCACATTCTGACGTTTTGTTTAGACAAGAAGACAATGGTTGTCACCAAGCCAAGAGGTGGTCACCCACTCAATAATTAGTCATCAAATCAATAGTTTCAAATTTTAGCCTATAAAAGGAGGCATTTGTCATACATTTAAACATCTTGGTTTTCAGATCAAGATCATATTCTTTCTTTCTTTCTTTCTTTTTATTTTTGTAATGTTTAAGTTTTGCTTTCATTAATCTCTTGTTTATGCTTTTGATCATAACTATGTTCTTATCTAGTTTATTTATGTTTCTCTTATTCACAATGTTTAGCTAAGTTTATTATGTTAAGGTGAAAATATTTCACTAATGGTGTTAGAATAGGTATAATATTAACTCAACATGGAATTCAATTTTTATATCCAAGAAAGTTTATTATTAACATGTCTTATCTTTTTATCTTACTAATTCTTAATACCTTGCTTGTTAAATGATTAATCTAGATTTGTGTTGTACAATCCTTGGTATAACAAATACTTGGCACTTCATAGCCTACTGTATGGTATAACCGACACCTGTGCTCTGAAAGGAACTTGATTTGTTGTTAACATAAGTTAACATTATGAATTCCTGACAATATTTAAAAGTATGGTGTTACTAAAATAAGATAATTGATATGATCATGTTAAAAATTTATAATGACCTATTAAGGATAAATCATTCGATTGAAACCTCCTTTGTGTGTGGTTTCTAGTTGATTAATAAAAAGAGTTTATACTATACTTATTTCTAATACTATTAGTGGATCCTCTAACCTTGACAATTGCTTTTATCTTTGATTAATACTCACATCAATATCATAACTCAAAAGTTCTCTTCAACTCCTTTTCATTTGTTGTTTATAATTTTATATAGTTCACCTCTTTGTGGTTCGACTTTGGTCTTGCCAGGTTATTTATTACTTCGACACTCCTGCACTTGGGATAAGACATCAATATTTTGATCATGTCAATATCCATAACCATTCAGAGGAGTTCTTCATATTCTGTAGAGAGTCGTTCATATTTTTCATTTAGATTGACCATATGTTCTTGCACTCCTTGCTGTAACAAGGCTGTGAACTCCGAAGACTGGATGCTCAGTATCAATTGTGAGCTCCCAATGGTTGAGACACTACAAGCCATCCACAAGTTCTTGGTCATAATGTTGGAGAATCTGTACGCCCGAGTTTTATCGAGTTTACCAGACGATCTTACCTTCATCCACAAATCCGAATCAAAATCCAGGTGGGGCGAAGGATTGTCCCCGAATCTCTCCTTCAACTGCCTATTATATGTCTTTTTTTTTGGTAAGTTGACGTATGTATTAAAAAAAGAAGATACAAACATTATAAGGGGCATACCCCAGATTTACAATGATAACAGAAACATAAAACAACAGATGGCTACAGGCTAGCCACCGACCCTAAAACTGAAACCTCACTAGATTCGTGATGGAACCAATACAACCAGCTAACTAACAAATTAAGAATCTATGGTATTCACCCTCCAAGCTCGTTGGATCCTTTTGTTTTCATTTGTTGGTACGACATTCCTCATCAAATCAAGCTTATCACGAATGATACATTCGATTTGATTAAAGACCAAATTCGAAGTTCTAGACATTCCAAAGAAAGATCCTTGCATTCCGTTCTTGCCATACATGATACATCGTAGCCGCAAAAACTTCGGTTTACGAGAAAAATTGACGAAACTCTTGCCATGCCAAGAGATGGTGGCCCATCGAATCAATTCATCCCAGCCTTTTGTCATTCTTGGAATGTCGCATCCGTCACAAACATCCCACCGGATCGCTTTAGTATAGGAGCATTCAAAGAACAAGTGGTTGTGATCCTCATTGTTCTGGGAGGGAGTGAGCATCTATTGGGACCATGTATACCAAACCGATGAAGTTTATCTTGAGTTGTGAGTTTCTGTTGGACAACCATCCATAGAAGAAATGAATGTCTTGGAACAGCATTCTTGAACCACACAATGTCATGCCATTCAACCATCTGACGATGACGTCTTAGTTGTTCCCAAGCTACTTTGACCAAGAATCTGTGATTTGGCGAATCCAACCAAACTATCTCATCCTTTTGCCCCATCTTAGGATTAGAATTGGAAGGAATGGCTTCTATAATGGGGCTGGCTATTATATGTCTCCTAGAAATAAAAATGAAATCATCAAATTCAATTGAAGAAAATAATAACCGACAAACACTAACCGTCAGTATTTCCATTGGCGTGAAACATTGTCTGATGCTAGATTGTATCTGTATTCCCAAAATATCCATCATGCAAATACTTAAATTAAACGCTGCACGTACAACACAATAACACAGGTTCATATAACAATAATAAAATAAATACTTTTTTTATAAAAAATTTCATCAATAAATATTACATTATAGTTTATGGCATTACACTTTCATGTTTTGATAGTGAGTCAGAATTGTCTTCTTCTTCAATTGACTCGTCGTTAGCTCCATCATAATATTCTACATTGATATCATTGTTATCATCATCTTCATCGACTTGTGCTTGTCCGCCGGAGCTCAAAACAACATTCAACTTCTTAGAGTCAACATCAATAAAAATATTATCAAAGATGCGGAAATTTGAATTTTTTTCTAAGTCAATCAATGGAGTAACTCAATATGGTTCAACCAACTCACTAACTTAAAAGACATCATCTCCCACATTTGAGTTATCGTTCTCATCCTAAGCAACCTCGACATAACAGTTAGGTTTGGTTTTTCAATACGGATAACCAATCAACTTTAGAATGATCCTTTCTAAAAGAAAGAATGTATGTGCAATAAACTTGCTGTCATTGCTTGGCGAAAACAAAGACATTGTTGACGTTGCATAGTTTAGCTTTTGAGTTAATTTTTACTAAACCATGATGAGGATCTACTCTGATTCCTTTATCAGTAGTGTCATACGAATAGCATTTAAATAAAAAGACTCTATTATGCTCACTATGATATTACAATTCAATTATCTCTTCTAATTTCTCATAATAGTCACCTTGAAATTCACTAGAAGTTAATCCCTTAACACAAACCCCACTATTATATATTTTTCTACCCTGCCTATATTCTTTAGTATATAACACGTGTCCATTGACAAAATACTCATTGTAGCACTTCACCTTTCTTTCAGGACTCGAACCTAGTAAAAAGATAATGTAGCATTAGCATTCCCTCCTAGTTTATAAACCTGGTACATCAAGTACAACCATGAATAGTGAACGAGAATTATGTAACGAAATTAAGTATCCTAATAGATAATGAGTTTATAAACTTACATGTGTTCTGAACCATGTGGCAAATTGTTCATCTTATAATCAAAAAATTTAGGATTTAATCAGTTGTGAGTTATTAGACAGTAAATATTGACGATGTTACCTACAAGGTATTCAATAATGTATGAGTTTGTGATATTACAAGAGATAAATAGTTCATTAATAACAAAGTTTAAGTAGTATACTTACTAAATAAAAGGTCTCAGATCATCGCAATTAAATAACACATAATTATGTGTTTGTCTGAATTTTATTTTAGTCAAATAAAGCCATGAAAGCATTTTTTGGTGCAGGTCATCCAGGATTGGAGAATAGTGACAAGTTCCCACTCGAATGCACTTCACCACCATCATCATGCCTTGGAACGCGATTGGTTCTTGTTCTTAAATCGAAATAGTATGAGATTAATGTTGAGATCTCCTTAATTATTTAGGCCTCACATATCGAAGCCTCAACATGCGCCTTGTTTTTAACCTTTTTCTTAAGATTGAACAAGTACCTTCATGAAATTAAACGAATGTTTTCAATTAACAAAAACAATGAAAATACATTTTTAATTACATTGTATGTGTAATCTCTAACCTCTCGAATGGATACATCCATCTATAGTAGACTGAGCCTCCAACTTTTGCCTCATATGGTAAATGTATGGGTAGATGCTCCATCGAGTCAAGAACAGTGGAGGAAATATCATCTCAAGTTTACATATTGTCCAAATGATATTCATTTCAACCTTATCAATGTGTTGTGTCTGCAACTTGTTGGAGTATATATCCCTTAAAGAAATGAGTGATCTTCATGAGTGCATCTCATATCTCTTTTGGCAATAAATCACGATAAGCTAATGGAATGAGTATTTGTATAAACACGTGGCAGTCGTGACTCTTTATTCAATGAAATATGCAATCCTTCAAATTAACCAATCTTGATATGTTCGAGGCATATCCATCAAGTATTTTTGTCTAAAGCGAAGCTTCCTATGATGTTTATGGTGACAAAGCAATGCTATATCCATTCTAACTTTGATGTTGTCCTTTGTCTTTCCCTTCACATCCATTATCATGTTTAAAATGTTCTTAAACATGTTATTTTCTATGTGCATGACATCAAAGTTGTGACGGAGGAGATAAGTTTTTCAATAAGGAAGCTCTTAGAAAATACTTCACTTTACCCAATTATGAATGATGTGAACCTCATGATTACGTGGACACATAACCCACACACAAAGACACCAATTTCTTGGAAAGCCAAGTAAATCAGGTTTGATAGGAGTGTGACACAAAGATAACTTGTACCTAGGCACCAACACTATTGGAAACGAAAACCGCTAGCCAATGAATATTGATTCACGAACGAAAAGTATAAGAAAGATGCTATGAAGTCAGTTGTTCTTTGATAAGTCATTTTTTAACTCTTTAGAGTTAAAAAATACAACAAGAACGACAAACAAGAAGTTTTATTAATCTAAATTGTTTAACTTATATGTCTGGTTATGTCTTTATTTATAATAACTCTAGATTTAAATAAATCCTAATGGATCCCTTATGTTGACTTATATTAGGCCCACTTACAATTGACCCAAATAGATAATAATAACCCAAAGACTAAGAAGAAAATAATAAAAATCCAAAAATTACTATCTTCAATATGTTAGAATCATATTTGTCACTATTAAGAAGTCCGAAATAGACTAGGAAATTTGATCTGAAAGTAGAATTAATTCTGAAGTCTTCTTTCCTTGTTGTAGCTAGGATAAAAAAAGGAATCCTTGTAAGAAAAGGATTCTGATACATTTATGAATCTTTGCCTCACTTAGAAACTATGTTGCAGCCCATTAAAGATCTTTGTAGAACTAGGAGACTCCCAATACAAGCTGTCACATCCTTGTAGAAAAAGAATCCTTGCCAAATAGGAAGTCCATAAGTAAAAAAAAAAAAACAAATAATAAAATTCAAATAGCCTGTTCTGACCTATATCGCATGTTCTTCCCGAACTCCGATTCCTCAAAAACTTTACACCAACATAGACCAATACCTCTGAAATCTACATGTCAAAATTCAACTCGATCCAACGATTGGATTTGGAGTTATGCTCGATAGGGTAAAACTGGATAATAGGAAATTTTACACCGAAATCTGAATCTGACCTTACTTGGATCGTATAATTCCCTCTCTCATCAAGATGATTCATCGTCGAATCACCAACAGGTTTGATGGACAATTCCTTAGCCTCTTGTTTCAGCCGTTGGAGTTCTTTTCTTACACGCAATTGCCTGTAATAACATTGTATGAATGTAGTTGCTGATAATAATTTCAAATAAGCATGTCTTCCCATCCACTTGTGTGTATATTTTTGAATGATAACCCACTGCTATCCTCTTTCATTTGTTATTCCTTTGGCGCTGAATTGAAGTTCTCCATTCTTGACGTTCTTTATTTGTTTCTTTATAAACCTTTGCATGTCATTTAGCCTCGTACTCTTTATCTAATATCATTTTTGCATTATGAGCATAAATATATGAAACTTGTAACCTTCGTTTCTCTTCCTTACTCATATTGAATCTCCTCCGATCAGTGCACCTTGGCCTTTCGGCCTTACTGCCACATATTTGCACCTTTTGCATGGATACCTAATATCGTCTTCACTAATATTTCTCGGATTAGATATTGTGTAATTCATAAAACCCTGAACCCCATTACAATAATCCATCATCCGCATTCCTTAGGGTGAATCTCGATATATTCATGACTTCTATCAAACCTATATCAAATAATGATGACAACATGTGTTAATTTTAACTACGTTAACTATATAAATTTGCAAAAATATAGGTTTTTAGCTTAATTATTCAACCTACTTTAATACTTTTCTTAATTCATTATCAATTATCTACGTACATATAAATTTATACATATTTACAAAAATTACAACTTCACAATAAAATTGAGAAATTATAAAACAGACTCGTTAAACAAGCTATTATTTATTTCATCATAACACACCTAAGTCGGTAATTCGACTTAAGTTTTAACACTTTACAAACAAATACAATTTTAAAAATTTTAAAACAAACCATAACATGTACAAAATCATAAATCCATACAACAAGTTTGTTTGAGAAAAAACAATAAAATAAGTAAACACCCAAACAAAATACATGTACAATAAAAATATGTAATAAAAAAATAACATTTTAAAATTGTGTTCAATTTTTTTTTAAAAAAATAGATTTGCTTACTTAAAATGAAAAATCCATAATAAAGTTTCAATCAGAACACAAATGCTGTCAAACAAAGTGTTGTCGTGATCGGAAAAGTTGCGAAAGGATGAGTTATGTTGAGATGAGGGGGGGATGTGGGGGTGGGGATGTCTGTTTTGTTGTAGAGAGGTTTTTTAATGAAGAAGAAGAAATAGGGGAGGGGAGAGGGCCAGGTCAGATATTAAATATTACTGATGGATTTACCGATGAAATTATTTGATCTGTCAATCTGTCGACAATTATGTCGGTGTAAGTAACACGTCTCTATTTGAATCCAACTGTAATTCCATCAGTAACGACGTCCCTAAAAACTTGCACGTTATTGTACTATTTGTTTTTTTTTTAAAGAATTTCTATGTGAATTGGGATTTCCTTAATATATACTGATGATATATTCCTTTTGATAAATACGATGAATTTAGCATTCATATGTTGGAACAAATGACCTTATAGGAAATGGCCCTTTGGAGCTTTCTTTAAGGAAACTGAGAACCTATGGCGAGGGCGAATTCTCTATTCCAAGGATAATCTCTAGTACATATGGGGTATTTGGTCAAGGACCACACCTCATTACGAAGCTCATTGATCAAATACATGTACTTCGGCTTCATATTGTCTTCTAGTGACAGAGATAATACCTCATAAGACAAGCAGCGTCAACATTGAAAAATTTACTAGACATCTTCAAAATCATGAAGATGATAAAATCAAATAACAACATTAAGATTTCGACTAGTACGAAGATGAATAATATTTATTTTTGAAGTGTGTAGTTGTGGTTATTTTTTAAAGTGTTTTTTATTTAAAAATATATCAAAATAATATTTTTTAAAAATTATTTTTGATATCAGCGCATCAAAATGATCTAAAAACATCAAAAAAATATTAATTTAAAGAAAATAAATAAATAAATAAAAATTTAAATTTTTTCAAAAATATTTTTATAACACAAAAACAAATAGGGCATAACCCTAAAAAAAACCAATCAAGTTTATGTAGCGAACAACAAAATCATGTCAAGCATAAGTGAGGAGAACTTTTTAATGTGGATACAAAAGGTAAGCATATTAACCTGTGTAAGACTGGTCAAGACTTTCAAGAAGTCAGAATTTCGAATTCCAATACTCCTGAGGAAATTAATCATCGGGAGAAATCCATCATCAATGCTGTAATGGAGGAGCTGGGGATGTTTTACTACACTATCTCTGGATGCTCCCAACTCCTTTGAGAGAAAAAGATAGCGAGCATTCCATGATATCTCAATCCGCTGAACCAGGATTTGAGGGCTCAGCCGCACGACTTTGCATGTGTATTTTCCATTAATTCCAACCTCCTCAACCAAATATCTGACTGTGGGTTTTCAGACCAATACTCATAAGGTAATTCAACCTCTCCTGCGCAGAACATACATTTATTTGATGGGATGGCATGTGCCTCTCATAGATTTGGATAAAGTTGTTACCGTATATAAAATTTAGGACTTTGTTAATATTAGTAATAAGATTATCTTTCCATGTATAAAGGTTAATTATTAGGAATCACTCATGTGTATAGATGGAATTAATATACAAGGAAATAGGGGAACTGTAATAGTCCGATTGTACGACTTGCTCAATATTAAAAGATCCCAACATACCCTTGAGGAAATATATATTAATATATATATATATCAAAAATTCAGCAGAGTTTCGTTTGTATGTAGAACAACCCAAATTATCGACTACTATCATTTTACTCAATCAACCCATCATCACAAGGTCCCATAATTCCAGACCTTTCAACAAACATCATAACTCAACACCTCATACAATCCACACAATATATATATATATATCCTACGAGTAAGTTCAATATGAACATAGTCTACATATCATATCATAAAATTTAAAAGAAAAGGAATGATATCATGTAAAGAAAGCATTTACAACATAATAAGTGTTCTTAAACATTTCAAAAGGGTTAATTACAAGATAACTAAAATACTATATTCTAAGCTGAACTTTTATAAAAATACATCAAGGTTTGCACAAAAGTATACTACATAAACGCGTTAATTCCCTTTAGTTTAAATTAAATATTTACATAAGCTTGACAAAGTAGAGTCCTAAACTAATGATCTCCCTAGATATTTGATGGACCTGATACATAAATAAACATACCATTATATTGATAAATATATATGCTCATGTAATGTATATGAATGAAGTTTTAATTTTCTATCGGACCCATAAGAATTCTAACAGAGAACTTATATACATTGCTTATAAATCTTTTAAACCCAATTAACACATTTGCATGCTCTTAATTTGGATACTCTTATTTACTTGCATGAACTGGGTAACCTTGCAAAGTCTAATCTTGAAATTTATTTCCCAGCAATCATATCATGGATGCCATTAACCGAAGCTAATCTTGTAATTCAACTCCCGACAATCCTATCATGGATGCCATTACCCGAAACTAATCTTGTAAATCATCTCCCGGCATTCATATCACAGATGCCATTAGTTGAAGCTAATCTTATAATTCAACTCCCGGCAATCCTATCACGGATGCCATTAGCCGAAGCTAATCTAATCTTTAAATCATCTTCTGGCATTCCCATCACTAATGCCATTAGCCGAAGCTAATCTAATCTTTAAATCATCTTCCGGCATTCGTATCACGGATGCCATTAGCCGAAGCTAATCTTGTAAATACGCTAGGCTTTAATTAATTGAACATGATATTTATTATAATTACATTCACCAAAAGAATTTTAAATTGTATAAGTGCAAATAGGAGGGAAAATCACGCACCTGCTTTGCCTGTCTCGCGACCTCCCCTAACAGAAGATCAAATCCTGGTTACTCCTCCTGAATCACAAGGAAGTTTTTGGTTATGATTCCTTCAAGCGATATTATAGAGAATCCATATTCATCCATTACTCATATGTTACTATCTATGCATGTTCATTTCCTCATAATAATATGCATACATATATCATGCATATTTTCAGAGTTAGTATCTCAATGTGCAAGTGTTCGTATGACTCAATTCTTTTATATTCTTATATATAGTATTCACGTGAAAGTCTCATTCTTTCGTTTAGACATTTGAACCAAGTTCGCTTCACACATTGAACTGTTACTATCTAACCGTTACTGTTTACACAGTGAACTGTTACTGTAACTCATCAGATTTTTAACTATATCTAAAGCTCTAAAACTCCATTTTAAGTGAGATTGATCTCGTTAGAAAGCTAAGACACGAGGAAGAAGAACCCAGTTCTGCTTCCAAGATAGTCAAAATTACTCATCAACTAATCAGTCCTACTGCCCTACATAATCAATCACGACTCGGTCTCGGTTGGTAACCCATAACTGGAGTTCTATATCTCCAAATTGAGCAAGACCAGTTTTCTTGGTTAGCTAACATTCAAATTTACAATTTCTATGAGGAATCCGATTCTAATTCCCTCATCATCCTACCTGAAATCTCACCGAAAGTCAGGAGACATGTCTGTCGGATCCGTCTCCCCCTCCCCTTCACACAATACTTTCATAAACTACATACCACACACATGAATTAACTTAATCTTAACAATAAGTACATTTTTCCCAATTCATGTCTAAGAACCTTAACCTATGATTGAATATCAAGACATCAATTCATTATTGAATTTAAAATGAATTTTTAAGATCATATTTAGAACACCTTACCCGGTACGAATTAAGATTTTGATCTTCAACCAGTTGAAGATTTTTAACTCCCTCCTTTCTTTTCTTCTTGTTCAATTTCTTACCCTTGCTCTTAAGTGTTTACCCCATCTATAAACCCTTAATCCTGGATGGATTCTTGAAATTTTAGTGTTCTCACTTGATTTCACAAGAATGGGTATAAAACCCCCTATTTTCTCTCCTTATAGTTCCTCCAGATTTTTGGTGAGGAGAGGGTACTTATACTCTATATTTTCTCTTATTTGCATTTAGGCCCTCTTTTCCTAAGTGTGTTATTCTTTTCAATTAAATCCAACCGTCAATAGTATTGGGTTTATTATAATGTCTCAAATTATTTCACTTGGAAATTTATATTCAAAAATTTCTGACTTCCTGTTTTTATTTAACCATATGCATGAATTTCTTCACTTTTATTTATTTATTTTTTCCCGGGGTTTACATTCTCCCCTCCTAATAGAAATTTCATCCTTGAAATTTGAGTGATGCACCTTAGTTTATAAATAAGTCGGGGAACTTTCGTCTAATTTCTGATTCTCTTTCCCACGTTTCTTCCTCGATTTGTGACTTCGCCATAAGACTATGATGATGGGAACTTTCTAATTATGAAGTTCTTTCTCGCCCCAATCGAGTATCTTTATCGGTCTTACCTCAAGTGTTAAGTCTTCTTTTACCTCCATTAGCACTTGAGGTAACATTCTTGAAGGGTCTACATCGGCTTTTCGCAGCAAAGAAACATGGAATACATTGTGAACCTTGGCCAACTATGAGGGCAAGTTTATTTCATATGCTATAGGTCTAATATGTTTTCGGATTTCGAATGGTTCAATGAACCTCGGAGCTAACTTCCCCTTCATGTCGAATCTCAGCATGTGCTTCCATGGAGCTACCTTCAGAAATACTTTATCTCCAGGGCAAAATTCAAGTGGTCTTCTTCGAATATCTCATTAAAGATCCTTGTGGAACTAGGAAATTCCCAAAACCAGCTGCCACATCCTTATAGGAAAAGAATCCTAACCAAATAGAAAGTCCACAAGCCAAATGGAAGTAAATAACAAAATTCATACAGCCTATGTTGACCAATATTGTGGTGCCTTCCCGAACTCCGATTAACTTGAAAATTTAACCCATAGTAGGACAACCTGTCTGGAGAGTCCACATAAACCTTTAGCCCAATCCAACAGTCAGATTGAGAATTATTATTGTTGCTGTAAACCTAGACCGTTGCGCTTTTTACACCAAAATCCGAATCTGACCTTACTTGGGTCGTATCACAAGGCTAAACTGTATCATTCTCTCCCTCTTCAGGAATATTCACCCTTGAATCTTGAATAGGATTAGAAGCGACTTCAGTACCTCTTGTTTAAGCCTTTGGAATTCCCTTATTGCTAACACCTTTTATCAACAACACTGTATAGAAGTAATGACTGATAAGAATTTCAAATAAGCACGTTGTACTAACCATTTGCGTACATAATTTTGAATGATAACCACAGTGGCTCTCTTTTGTCTTTCATTCTTTTGGCGTTGTACCTCTTTTTCCCATGAAGCTTGAAGATCATAGAATAATCTTCTACGCTTATCAACTTCTCATTCTAAAACCCCCAAATCATGGCATCGTTGATCTACAATCCTCCTCTGTTCCCTCTCTTTTGGTGAATATATGACACAAATAGGGGGGGAAAAAAGAAGATGAAGATAAGAATAAAGTTTATAACAGGAAGAACATTGATTTAGACTCAAGATTCCAAATCTGACTTTTGTTTGGACGAGAACTGATCGAAAACAAACAAATATGAAATTGCTGAGAATGACTCAAACAATAGCCAAATATCCCAAATATGATGATAACATACAGGAAGGAACAAAATCAACAGAAACAAAACAAGTTTTGAAAGACAACGCAAAACAAACCGTTATAGCAAGACAAAACCTGATTCCGGAAACTAAAGAAAACACAATCCAAACGACCTCGAATTTAATATATAATATTAGGATACCAAGAAAACAACAAATCTCAGTTTATAGGTTGTTCTATAATGTCTAGGTATCCAAACCCCGTGTATGATCAGTTTGCGGCAAAATTAAACCTCTAATTAAAACCTCAAGAAAACGGTATCAAAATAAGATCAAATTTAGTGTTTCTGCAGCAGAATTGAACTTCGAATTAAAACTTTAAGAAAACAATTTTGAAATAAGCCCAAATTTAATACATGGTTCGATCTCACCTAAGTAGACATAATATGAAGTCTAAATTGATTCTAAGGTGGTTTTCTTATGGTTCACTAAGAGTAGTGTTTCTGCGGCAAAATTGAACCTCGAATTAAAACCTCAAGCAAACGTTATCAAAATAAGCTCAAATTGAAATATAATGCAATCTCACTTCCAATGCACATAATATGAAGTTGCAATTGATTCTGAGGTGATTTGCTTATGGTTAACTAAGAGAAGTGTTTCTACTGCAGAATTAAACCTTGAATTAAAACCTCAAGCAAACAACATCAGAATAAGCCCAAATTTTACATATTATGCGATCGCACCCCCAATAGACTGAATCTGAAGTTTCAATTGATTCCGAGATGGTTTGCTTATGGTTCACCAAAAGTTGTGTTTCCGCGACAAAATTTAAATGATCCTTCAAATTTCAACTAATCCCCCTCTCTCTCACTTTCTTTCTTTCTTTTTAATATACTAATATGATTAGAGACAGTAACAAAATAAAATATAACCCTTTTTTTTTTGCCTAGATGACGCAGACACGAAGAACAAGAAGATGGACGCAAACACTGAAAATAAAGGAACACTAAAAAGAATGAAAATAACGTAAGGATATGACCTTGTTTTGGAGCCTAGCTCTGATACCAATTGATGTGAGCCTCGTGATCACGTGGTCACAAAACTCACAATCAAGATTGAGATCTGATCCTGTAAAGCCGAAAAAGGTTTGATAGGAGTGTAACACAATGGAAACCTATCCCAAGGCACCAACATTATTGGATTGAATAGAATGATGCCATGAAGCCAGTTAATCTTTGATAAGTCAGATTCAGTTCGTTTAGGAATTGAAGAATGCAAGAATCACTCTCACATGTTAAAACTAAAAAATTCAGAAGTAATAATCATCAAAGCTGCCGAAATTTAGGTTACATGTGTTTAAATAGTTCTTAAAAGTAACTCTAATGGATCTACCCTTGTGGGCTGAATTGACCCCCATACAAAACTGATCAAAAAACCCAAAACTGAAAAGCCCATAACCTGATCCAAACAAGCCTTGGATCCTAGCTTAAAACAAAGTTTTAATTACGCCCAAACATGAAAGAAAATAACTAATGTGTCATTAAATACCACTAGCTCTTCTTTCCTTGTCTAGTTAGGATGAATAAGGAATCCTTATAAGAAAAGGATTCTGAAACATTAATGAATCCTTGCCACACTTGGAGATTATATTGCAGCTCATTAAAGATCCTTGTGGAACGAGAAAATTTCTAAAACTAGCTGCCATGTCCTTCTAGGAAAAGAATCATAACCAAATAAGAAGTCCACAAGTCAAATGGAAGTTGATGCGAACCTCGTGATCACATGGTCACGCAACCCACATGCAAAAACACCAATTTCCAGCAAGCCAAGAAAATCATGTTTGATGGGAGTGGGACACAAAATAACTTGTACCTAGGCACCACCACTATTAGAAATGGAGATCCCTACCCAGCGAATATTGATTCGCAAACGAGAAGTATAAGAATGATGCCACGAAGATAGTTGTTTTTTGATAAGTCATTTTTTAGTTCTTTAGAGAACTATGGAAGGGAAATTATCTCACCAACACCCACACACACAAAGTGCAGCAAACAAGAAGTGTTATTAATCTGAATTATCTAACTTACATGTCTGGTTATGTCTTTATTTATACTAACTCTAGACTTAAATAAACCCTAATGGACCCCCCTTAGGTGGACTTATATTAAGCCCACTTACAATTGACCCAAATAAGTAATAATAACCCAAAGACTAAGAAGAAATTAATAAAAATCCAAAAATTACCATCCTAAAATATGCTAGAATAAGATTTGTCGCCATTAAGAAGTCCTAAATAGACTAGGAAATCTGATTTGAAGGTAGAGTTTATTCTGAAGTCTTCTTTCCTTTTTGTAGCTAGGATGAATAAGGAATCCTTGTAAGAAAAGGATTCTGAAATAATTATGAATCCTTGCCACGCTTGGAAACTATGTTGCAGCCCATTGTAGATCTTTGTAGAATTAGTAGATTTCTAAAACAAGCTACCAAATCTTGTTGACCCGTATTGAGATGACTTTCCAAACTCCGATTGACCTGAAATGTTAGCCCAAGGTAGGACAACGTGTCAGAAGATTGCATATAAAATTGTAGCCCGATCCAACTGTCAGATTGAGAATTATGACTGTTGCCGTAAAACTGGATAGGTTCACTTTTTACGTCAAAATCCGAATTTAACCTCGTCTGGATCGTATCAAAAGTAAATAACAAAATTCATACAGCCTCCGTTGACCAGTATTGTTGTGTCTTCCCGAACTTCGATTGACCTGAACATTTAACCCATAGTAGGACAACATGTCTGGAGAGTCCACATAAACATTTAGCCCGATCCAACGGTCAGATTGAGAATTATGATTGTTGCCGTAAACCTGAACTGTTGTGCTTTTTACGCCAAAATCCAAATCTAAACTTACTTGGGTCGTATCACAAGGCTGAAACATATCAGTTTGGGTATCATTTTCCGGTGTCTTATGCTCAGCATTTTGGTGAGTTATTTCCTTTCACCACTTCTGTTGTTTCTCTCGGGTTTGGAGTGTTATCTACGCTCCCTGATTTTAGTGCTTCTCGCAACTATTTTTTTTCGTGTGATTATTTTTCTGCTGCATCATGTCATATGTAGACTTGTTTTATATTTAGTTTACTGACAAAAATTATTCTGCTTAGAAGTTTCAATTTAAATTATTTGTCAAAGGAAAAGAATTGTGGCATCATATTAATGGGAGTACTCCTGTACCTCAAAAGGTTGAAGCTTTGTCTAAATAGAAAATCAAGGATGCTCGGGTTATGACTTGGATCCTTAACTCAGTTAAGCCTCACCTTGTTCTCAATTTGAGGCCTTATACAATTGTCGTTGACACATGGAATTATTTAAATAAGGTTTAAAATCAAGACAACACGGCTCAATGTTTTGAATTGGAGTATGAGATGACAAATTTTACATAGGAAAGTCTCCCCATTGAGGACTATTTTTTTGGTTTTCAAAATCTTTTGGTTGATTATTATGATATTATTTATGCTAATGTCCCTGCTGCAACTCTATTTGTTGTTCAAGCAGTGCATGAAACAAGTAAGAGAGATCAATTGTTGATGAAGCTTCTTTTTTATTTTGAAACTACACGTTCGAATATGATGAATCGACATCCTATACCATCTTTAGATGCATGTTTGACTAAAACTTCTTCGTGAGGAGCAGCGTATTGTAACTTAGATTGCCTTGGAACATCAAGTTAATGTTTGTTTTTGTGGCTTATACAACACAAGGGGGGAATAAAGGTAGAGACATGTGTGTTGTCCAATGCTTTAGTTGTAATGCTTTTGGCATATTGTTCGGAATTATCCTAAGAAGTTCTGTAATTATTGCAAGCAACAAGGTCATATCATTCATTTGGTCAAAATTGAATGGAAAACTCCTACCACCCAAGCTATTGGCTGGCACCCCATTATAGAAGCCATTCCTTCCGATTCTAATCCTAAGATGAGGCAAAAGGATGAGATAGTTTGGTTGGATTTGCCAAATCACAGATTCTCGGTCAAAGTAGCTTGGGAACAACTAAGACGTCATCATCAGATGGTTGAATGGCATGACATTGTGTGGTTCAAGAATGCTGTTCCAAGACATTCATTTCTTCTATGGATGGTCAGTCCAACGAAAACTCACAACTCAAGATAAACTTCATCGGTTTGGTATACATGGTCCCAATAGATGCTCACTCTGTCTCCGCAACAATGAGGATCACAACCACTTGTTCTTTGAATGATCCTATACTAAAGCGATCTGGTGGGATGTTTGTGACGATGCGACATTCCAAGAATGACAAAAGGTCGGGGATGAATGGAGTCGATGGGCCACCATCTCTTGGCATGGCAAGAGTTTCACCAATCTTTCTCGTGAACCGAAGTTTTGCGGCTCACAGTGTATCATGTATGGCAAGAACGGAATGCAAGGATCTTTGCGGAATGTCTAGAACTTGAATTTGGTCTTTAATCAAATCGAATGTATCATTCGTGATAAGCTTGATTTGATGAGGAATGTCGTACCAACAAATGAAAACAAAAGGATCCAACGAGCTTGAAGGGTGAATACCATAGATTCTTAATTTGTTAGTTAGCTGGTTGTATTGGTTTCCCTCACGAATCTAGTGAGGTTTCAGTTTTAGGGTCGGTGGCTAGCCTGTAGCCATCTGTTGTTTTATGTTTCTGTTATCATTGTAAATCTGGGGTATGCCCCTTATAATGTTTGTATCTTCTTCTTTAATACATACGTCAACTTACCAAAAAAAAAAACAAGGTCATATCATCTTTGCTTGTCCAATTCGACCTGAACAGAAGCAGGGTACTGCTTATCATACCTCTACTGGTGCCTCTAGTTCTGCTACATTACCTGCTGCCTCGCTGATTGTTCTTATTCTTGCTTCTTCAGCCTTAGCAAACCCGAATACACTTACTCTTGAAATGGTACAACAGATGATTGTTTTTGCTCTTTGTGCTTTTGGGCTTTTAGGTAATAATCAAGTTTCTTCTAAGCCATGGTATTTTGACTCCGGAGCCTCTAACCATATGACCAATACTATTGTTCCTCTTTTCATTATCAGAAATTATGATGGAAGTCTAAAAATTAATATGTAGTGCGACTAAGACCCTAGTAATTAGAGTTTCAAATTTGAGTTAATTCTTAATTGATTTTACCCAATTTCTCTTTGTTTTGTTTTCTACGGCAAAAGCAAATAACTGTCTTTTGTTACTTTTGTTTTTTTATAATATGCCTCAGATTCAAGGAGAAGAAGAAATTGGACACTAAGGAAATGTTATTTTATAAATTTTGTTGAATCAACAAGAAAAGAAAATTTTACAACGATATAACTTGATTAATAGAGCCAAGCTCTTATACCAAATAATATGAACCTCGTGATCATGTAGTCACGTAACCCACATGCGAAGACATTAAATTCCCGGAAAGCCAAGTAAATCAGGTTTGATAAGAGTGTGACACAAAGATAATTTGTACCTAGGCACCGACACTATTTGAAACAGAAACCCCCACCCAATGAATATTAATTCACGAATAACAAGTATAAAGATGACGCCACGAAGTCAGTTGTTCTTTGATAAGTCGTTTCAGTTTTTTAGAGAACCAAGAAAGGGAGAATATCTCACCACTCACACACAAAGTTGCGGCAAGAGATGTTTATTAATCTGAAAATTTTGTAGCCCTTACATGTTTGCTTATGGCTTTATATGGACTTATATAAGACCCACTTACAATTGACCTTAATAAGTAATAATAAACCAAAGACTAAAAAAAAAAATCTGAAATTAATACCCTATATCTGCTAGAATCATATTTGTCACCCCTAAGAAGTCCTAAGTAAACTAGGAAATCTTATTTGAATATGGAATTAATGATAATTAATGAAGAAAATCTCCATTTTTTATACCTGCAAATTTAGTTTCTTTTCTAGAAACCAAAATATTATTAAATACCACCAGCCATTCTTTCCTTGTGTAGCTTCGAATAAGAAATCCTTTAAGAAAAGGATTCTGAAACATTAATAAATCATTGTCACAGTTGGAAACTATGTTACAACCCATTAAAGATCCTTGTAGAACTAGGAGATTCATAAAACAAGCTACCACATCCTTGTAGGAAAAGAATCCTTGCCAAATAGGAAGTCCATAAGTCAAAAGGAAGTAAATAACAAAATTCATACAGCATGTTCTGACCTATATCACAAGTCCTTCCTAAACTCCGATTCACCTGAACGTTTATCGCAACATAGACAAATACCTTTGGAATATTTTGGTAAATTTCAGCTCCATCCAACGGTTGGATTTGGAGTTATGCTCGATAGCGTAAAACTAAATGATAGGAAATTTTACTCAAAAGTCCAAATTTGACTTTGTTTGGATCTATCATTCTCTCTCTCTCTTTAAGATGATTCATCCTCGAATCACAAACAGGTTTAATAGAAAATTCCTTAACCTCATGTTGAATGAAGCCTTTGGAGTTCCTTTCTTGCATGCACTTGCTTGCAACAATATTGTATGAACGTAGTAGCCGATAATAATTTCAAATAAGAACGTCTTGCCTTCTTCCACTTGCGCGCGCGCGTGTGTATATATATATATTTGAATGATAACAACCGTTGTCCTTTTTCATTTTTTATCCTTTTGGTGCTGAACTGAAGCTCTCCATTCTTCACGTTCTTTATTTGTTTTTTTATAAATCTTTGCAAGTCGTTCAGCCTCACGCTCTTTATCTAACATCATAAAAGCATTATGATCATAAATATTTGAAACTCGTAACCTCTATTTCTTTTCCTTCTCAAGTCTGTCACACATGTTCCCCATCATGAAATTCATTATTTCCATCATCGTCGTCATGGCTTTCCATCAAATCATGTAGTACGTCTCACTTACATACAAAATACGATAACATCACAAAGCGGTACATATTCATTGCATCCACAATACAGAGTGTTCATTTACAACATAATCCACATTCTCGTGACTTTGAAAGTCGACATCTTAAGATTTTACTAAAGTGTCTATTGGTAGTTTATGAGACGTCCCTGTTACAAATCAAATTCAATATAAGCATAAAAACAATTTCTTACAATATGATTGAACAATATACATATATTTGTAACCGTATTAAAAATTTAAATAGATAGATTCTTATTATTATGTTCCTATTAATTCTGTCTTTAATGTTTTACTTCACATCATCGTACGACCTTACATCGCATTATTTTTTGGACCATAATCAACATCAATCAATAACATGCATTACTATATGGAAACCCTAATATGTTGGGTATCCTTCCACAAATGATTATACTCTTCTAACTATGATCAATTAGTCTACGATTCTTATACCTTAATTGCAAGTGTAATTGATACGTTAATATTCTTACTTAGCGTATTCATAATTACTCTAAAAAACAGCTATCATTATCATTATCAATCAATACTTGATACGAATCAACCCAACACCAAGCGTAATCATGCCAACGACCCATTAGAGGTGCCAATTGGGCCAATCACAAGAGCTAGGGCAAAGAAGCTTAAAGAAGAATTGAATGGGCATGAAGGACAACATTTAATTCATCTAATTCAGGTCCAAGAAGAGCCCAACTTGTGTGGAATAAGGGGTTGATGTGTCCGGTCCAGTACCAGCCTTGTTAGGCTTGTTTTCCTAAAGCTACAAGGATAAAAAGTCAGCAATTTATTCTCCTAATTAAGTAAGGAAGTTGGCCATATCTTATTCCTAAAGAAAGGAGGACTATTTAATGCTTTTCCTAACTTAGGAAGGAAAGTAATTAAATCAGCAACAAAGGAGGAAATTTGTTTTCTTATTTGTCCAAGTTAAACAAGGAAATCCAAGCTAATCAAGTACATCAAGGGGGCATCAACACAATTTTCCAAATCAGATTTCTCCTAGTTTATTTTGAGACTTCTTAAGGGTGACAAATCTGATTCTAGCATATTTAGCATGATAATTTTTGGATTTTTATTATTTTTATTATTTTCTTCTTAGTTTTTGGGTTATTATTACTTATTTGGGTCAATTGTAAGTGGGCTTCATATAAGTTCACCTAAGGGCGGTCCATTAGGGTTTTCTTAAGTCTAGAGTCGGTATAAATAAAGGCATAACCAAACATGTAAGGTTACGCAATTTTCAGATCAATAAACATTCAAGTTCAGAACATGATTTTTCTAGATTATCCAACCATGATTGCATTGGACTTTTGTGCAAGAAGTTATAGCCGTTTTAAATTTGGTCTTTTCATATTTTAATTAAGGTCAGCAAACGTGTGGTAGTTAAATTTGTCTAGATACTTTGTCAAAGTCTAATTTTTTGGCTTGACTTCTGTCATGTTGAATTTTCCTAACTATGGAGGGATGTTTCAATTTTAAATATAGTATTAGAATATGTAATAAACACTTCCGCCAAGTTTTGAAACTTAATTCAAAGAATTAAAAGTTGTTCTTCCAAATTGATTTTGTGAAGAACCCTACCTGACTTATCAAAAGTGTAGGAGTGTCGAAGTAACAAATAACCTGGCAAGACCGGGGTCGAACCACAAGGAGGTTTACTATATAAATTATAAATAATAATAATAATAATAATAATAATAATAATAATAATAATAATATTAGATATGTTATTATAAAACATGTTTTAGTTAAGGAGTTACTGATACTTCAAGTGCAATATGATGAAATAAAACCTTGATAAAAATGCACTTTTAAGTACTAATCACACCCCCCAACCAGCTTATTACTAGTCCTTAGTAATCAAAGCATTAAAATAGAAAAACTATTTGTAAATTCCACAAAGCAAGGCATTCATCATTCAACTTCCATTAATCTATCCAGATAAACAAACTCTCATTAAGTTTATATATCTGCTTAATATCTCTTAAACAAAATATTAATAAACCTTCGTTTTTATATGCTCAATGTATGAAAACATAGATGATGGGGCTTTTATTGGAAGAAAACAATATTTTGTTCTAATGTTTAAGGTTAACTTTCTTGGGTTGGGATTATTATCTCTCTTTTTCTTTTTTTTTTTGTTTTTTTTAATATATATACATATAACTTAAAACACAATGCATATTTAACCCATGTAACGAGATTTGGCTAATGACTCCCGCACTCAGGTTGGTCTTAAGGCATTGGGTGTTGAGATACCCCTACGAGCTTAGTAACTCGGGTTGCAGATACTGATACGTAGATAGTGCAATGTTTGATTCCCTTAAGCTTTTTCTCCTTAACCCATGTAACAAGCTTTGGGCCAATAGCTCTCAAGTCAGTTGATTTTAGGGTATTAGGTGTTAAAACACCCCTTCAGGCTTAATTGCTTAGTTTAGGGAGGCTTCGAAACCAAACTTATCTACGTTTTTATTATCATCATTTTCTTTTTTTTCTTTTTCTTTTTTTTTTTTTTTTGCAAAATATAGACTATCCCTATCCCTTAGTTGTTACCTTTAACAAAAGAACATAAATAATGTAATAATTCAATGTGCAACCCACAATCATATGTTAAAGTGTGTGTGTGTGAAAATGAAGGTTTAAAGATATTTGTTCAATGAGTATATGAGCAGAATCAAGTGATAACAATACGAGAGTTTGTAAACCTGAATATTTCAAGAAGTATTCTAATAGGCCTTGGTATGAATATTGCAAATAACCATTGGAAAATGTTTACTAAGATGCGTCTCAAGAGCCACTAAAATTCCTCCTTACTCTGCCATCCTAGTAATAACAGTTTTGTCATATGGCTTTAAAAACAAAAGCAGTTAGTTGTTTTTTTTTCAAACTACTACTGCTATTACCCTCTCCCCTCAACCAAAACGAGATATTGTCCTCAATGTCATAAGGTAGAAAGATAGAGTATAGAAAACATCACCTGAAACAACGAATAGTGACAAACCTGAAACACACTTAAACAAATATAAGAGATAACAAAACAAAAGGATATTATGCTATTAATAAAACCAAAAGACATAAATTTTTACAAACTAAGACTCAAATCGTAGTTGTGATTGTGGCTCACATCTTCCCTTGGTTTTACGTCCAAGAACGACTTAAACGCCCTCTATGGGTCGGGGATAGGCTTCCCATCCAGTTTTCTTAAAAACTGGCAAACAGGGTCTTTTATAGTCAGATTCCCAAGACTAAGTCGATCATGTTCTTTATGGAATTGTGTCATAAGTCCTAAAATGCACGGTGCACATCTCCACCAGGATATGTCTCAAAAGTCAATAGAAGATTATCTAAAGATTCCTTATGTTTTAAAATAAATCCTGATTTGGACAATTTTCACAAGCTTTGCCGAACATATGTGTGTCTTTGAACATGGTGGGTCAATGAAATCCATATTGTAAGATTTTTGCAGTCGTCTTTTTTGACGAGAAATGAGTCCCACATGCCTCAGAATGACAAAATTTAATGACACTACTGACACGATCAAAGAGTTGATGTCTTATCAGCTGTGTTGCAAACTAAGAAAGCTAAAGCAGGAATTGAAACTTTTCAATATGGCTCACTTCTCCAACATTTCAGATAGAGTGAAAGATGCAAAAAACGAAATGGATAAGGCTCAACAGGCTCTGCATACAGCGCATGAGAATCCAATTTTGTGCATGCGAGAAAGGGATGCTGTTCATAAATACGCTTCTACCGTCAGGGCTGAAGAGAGTTTTTTCAAACAGAAGGCAAGGATACAATGGCTTAGCTTGGGGATCGAATACTAGCTACTTTCACAAATCAAGAAATGGAAGACGTAATAGAAATAAGCTTCTATCACTTACAAGGGAGGATGGAGAGGTTGTCGAAGGACACGAGGAAGTCAAATCGAAGTAATTGCATACTTCCATCGTGTGTTAGGTGTTGATCGGATGCCTAGGGTTCGAACGAGGAAGTGATGGAATCGACAATTAACTTGAAATCGCCTTCAACGCAACAAAGATGTTCTCGCACAAGATGTAACAAGGGAGGAGATTAAGCAAGCTATGTTTAGTTTGAAGAACAACAAAGCCCCGGTCCCGATGGCTTTAACGCAGTTTCTTCAAAAGAATGTGGCACATAGTTGGGGAAGATGTAATCAATGCTGTTAGATCATTCTTTCGCATCAGTAGAATGCTTAAAGAAATGAATGCTACATCCATTTCCCCTTATTGCTAAAGTTGCTAATCCTACAAGGTTGACAGATTTCCGTCCCCATATCTTGCTGCAATACAGGTGTACAAATACATCGCTAAGATTCTAGTCGGAGAATCAAAGTTGTTTTGCCATCCTTAGTTGGCCCATATCGATCGCTTTTATCTCGGAGCGGAGAATCGGTGATAACATTCTTTTGTCTCGGGAACTAATGAAAGGCTATCATAAATCTCACGGGACTCTGCCGTTGTGCTATGAAAGTTGATCCGATGAAGGCTTATGACTCGGTGCGGTGGGATTTCGTTGACGCTATGTTAATAAAAATGGGATTCCCTAGAACAGTCATTGATTGGATCATGGTTTGTGTTACATCATGTCAATTCTCTATCAACGTCAATGGTGAGCTTGCAGGTTACTTTCAAGGGGGAAGAGAGGGTCGAGACAAGGGGATCCATTGTCCCCATATTTGTTTGTCCTATGTATGGAAATCCTGTCGGGGCTATTCGCAAGATGAGTGCCAACCAAGAATTCAAGTTCCACTTGGAGATGCAAGAAGGACGGAATTTCTCATCTTTGTTTTGTCCGATGACTTGATGATTTTTAGCAACGGGGATGTAAACTCAATCCGTATGATCGAACCGTGCTCACAAAGTTTCAAGATCTATCAGTCCGTATCCAAATCCAAACAAAAGCGACATCTTCTTAAGCGGTGTGTTAAATGCCGAGAGGGAACAAATTATTCATATTCTTGGGTTTAGAGAGGGGAGCTCCCTATGAAATATTTGGGAGTACCTCTTCTCTCGTCCGCACTAAAGGTCGTTTATTGTAAGGGCCTCGTGGATCGAATCACCTCTAAAGTTCGACATTGGACTTGTAGAACACTCTCGTATGCGGACGGGTACAACCGATTAATTCGGTCTTATTTTCCATACAGGTCTATTGGGCATCTCTCTTTCTCCTACCTGGGCAAGTAATTAAAAATGTGGAGCAAATTATGAAATCCTTTCTTTGGTCGTTCGGATATGAGAACCACTGGGGGCTAAAGTGGCTTGGGATCGGTATGTCTTCCAAAAAAGGAGGGGGGGCTAGGAATAAAAAGGATAAAGTAATGGAAGAAGATTGCTTTGTTGAAACACATTTGGAACCTGTGCAATGACTCAGATGGCTCAATATGGTCTACTTGGATCAGATCCAATCTGTTGCAGGTAGGAATTTCCGGACAATCAAGACACCACAGAATTGCTCTTGGGCTTGGGGAAAGATTCTAAAGCTCGGATCCTTAGCATGGCCAAGATGAAGTACATCATAGGAGATGGAATGACAACCTCTCTATGGTTTGATAATTAGCATCCTCACAGCCCACTCACGGATTCTTACGGGGAAAGATTCATCTATGATTCGGTATGGCCAAGAACACGAAGGTGAATGTGCTAATTCGGAACTCGAATGGAAAACTCCTACCACCCAAGCTATTGGATGGCACCCCATTATAGAAGCCATTCCTTCCAATTCTAATCCTAAGATGGGGCAAAAGGATGAGATAGTTTGGTTGGATTCGCCAAATCATAGATTCTCAGTCAAAGTAGCTTGGGAACAACTAAGACGTCATCGCCGATGGTTGAATGGCATGACATTGTGTGGTTCAAGAATGCTTGTTCCAAGACATTCATTTCTTCTATGGATGGTTGTCCAACAGAAACTCACAACTCAAGATAAACTTGATCGGTTTGGTATACATGGTCCCCATAGATGCTCACTCTGTCTCCGCAACAATGAGGATCACAACCACTTGTTCTTTGAATGCTCCTATACTAAAGCGATCCGGTGGGATGTTTGTGACGGATGCGACATTCCAAGAATGACAAAAAGGCTGGGATGAATGGATTCGATGGGCCACCATCTCTTGGCATGGCAAGAGTTTCGTCAATTTTTCTCGTAAACTGAGTTTTGCATCTACAGTGTATCATGTATGGCAAGAACGGAATGCAAGGATCTTTGCTGGAATGTCTAGAACTTCGAATTTGGTCTTTAATCAAATCGAATGTATCATTCGTGATAAGCTTGATTTGATGAGGAATGTCGTACCAACAAATGAAAACAAAAGGATCCAACGAGCTTGGAGGGTGAATACCATAGATTCTTAATTTGTTAGTTAGCTGGTTGTATTGGTTCCCTCACGAATCTAGTGAGGTTTCAGTTTTAGGGTCGGTGGCTAGCCTGTAGCCATCTGTTGTTTTATGTTTCTGTTATCATTGTAAATCTGGGGTATGCCCCTTATAATGTTTGTATCTTCTTCTTTTAATACATACGTCAACTTACCAAAAAAAAAAAGATTTCTGATGCGAATGAACAAGGCAAGACCAACAATGTCAGGATCCTTGATCAAACACAGAGCATACTTAAAGTACATAAAATATAACACGAATAATAATAATAATAATAATAATAATAATAATAATAATAATAATAATAATAGCAATATTAGTAGTAGTAGTAGTAGTACTAATAATAATAAAGAAGAAGAGGAAGAAATTAATGAGAACTTTGAGATGGAAGATTAATGTAAAGATTAAACAATGATAAAAACAAATGTCAAGGTTAGAGGGTTCACTAATAGTATTAGAGATAAGTAAAATATAAACTCTTTATAAATTATCAACATAATCATATTAATCATCTTATTTACGTAACACCATACCTATAAATTTTATCAGGTATTCATGATGCGAACTTATGTTGACAACAAATCAAGTTCCTCTCATAATAACGATGTCGGCCGAAGACTATGAAGGATCAAGTATTTAATGTACCAAGTGTTATACAACACAAATCTAGATTAACCACTTAACAAGCAAGGTATTAAGGATTAATAAGATAAAAATGATAAGACATGTTAATAGCAAACTTGTTTAGGATTTAAGCATTGAAGTCCATGTTGAGTTCATATTATACTTATTCTAACACCATTAGTGAAACCTTGTCACCTTGACATAATTAACTTAGCTAGACATAATAAAGAAGAAAAACATAAATAAACAATATAAGGTTTTTGAGTGAAAGTGGTAATTTGTCTTTTGAAAGAGTTTGTTCTGTGAGATGGAAAAAACTTCTTTAAAAATTGTTGTTGCATTTCATCCCAAACACGAATGGATCCTGACCTAAGATTCTGTAGTCATGTTTTAGCTTTATCTTTTAATGAAAAAGGAAAAAGCTTTAATCTGATGGTGTTCATGCTACAATTTAAGTCATTATAGGTATTACAGACTTCTTCAAATTCTCGCAAATGCAAGTATGGATTTTCTAGATCTAAGCCATGAAAAGAAGGTAAAAGTTGAATAATGCCTGGCTTAAAATTAAAGTGAGATGCATTAGGAGGGAAAACTATACATGAGGGTGCACTTGTTCTTGTTGGATTCATGTGGTCTCTTAGTGTTCTAACTCGATTATTCTCATTATTCTCATTATGAAGTGATTGGTTATCTTCTTCAGCCATATTTTCTGAAAATAATGAGGATACCGTACAAAGTCTACCACTTAATGTACGTGACCAAACTCCCATGCACGTGTAGAAAGAGAATAAAAGGAAGAAGAAAACAAGAGAAAAAGAAACAAAACAAAAGAAACAAAAGTTAGATACAAGAGAAGTGAAAAATAAAAATAAAATAAATATTATAATTTATACAAGAATTTATCTCCCCGGCAGCGGCGCCAAAAACTTGACACGATCAAAGAGTTGATGTCTTATCCCAAGTGCAGGAGTGTCACAGTAATAAATAACCCTACAAGACCGGATCGAACCACAGAGAGGTTAATTGTATAAATTATAATTAATAAAACAACAACAACAACAACAACAACAACAATAATAACAACAATAATAGTAACAGTAATAATAATATTAATATTAATAGTAATAATAATAATACTCAGTACGTGGCGTTGTTATATTTGAGAATGATCTAAAAGATCGGGTCACAGGTTTCCAGCCTATATACTGAGTTTATGAAAAGATCAAAGAGATATATTATATAATATAAACAGATTTCTGATGCGAATGAACAAGGCAAGACCAACAATGTCAGGATCCTTGATCAAACACAGAGCATACTTAAAGTACATAAAATATAACACGAATATAAATAATAATAATAATAATAATAATAATAATAATAATAATAATAATAGCAATATTAGTAGTAGTACTAATAATAATGAAGAAGAAGAGAAAGAAATTAATGAGAACTTTGAGATGGAAGATTAATGTAAAGATTAAACAATGATAAAAACAAATGTCAAGGTTAGAGGATCCACTAATAGTATTAGAGATAAGTAAAGTATAAACTCTTTATAAATTATCAACATAATCATATTAATCATCTTATTTACATAACACCATACTTATAAATTTTATCAGGTATTCATGATGCTAACTTATGTTGACAACAAATCAAGTTCCTCTCATAATAACGATGTCGGCCGAAAACTATAAAGGGAATCCCTTTGGAGGATGAAGATACATACGTATTGTTGATAGAGTTTCCAGGTATCATGTATCCTAATCATGTATGATCAATAATTACCCTTTGAGTTTTGAATAATTATCAAGTTTTTGTGTTTTTTTATAAGATATGTATATTAACCAAAAAATAGCAAAATACAATAAAGGGTCAAAACCTTATAAGGGGTAACGACGGATAAACTCGCTTAACCTAAATGCAACCAAATAAAGAAAGTCGAGGTATATCCCAAGAACAACTAAAAGGAAATACCCTCAAAATCTAAAAAGCCAATAAACAAATCAAATAGAATTGAAAATATCATCAGAAAATCCCTAAGCAATATGAAGTATGTAATTGAAGAAGCCATATTACGAATATAATTAACTTTTGAAATAATACAACTAATAATGTCTCTAAAAACCATTGTACTAGTATGAGGAGCATTACCATAAAGACGAGCATTCATTTCCCTCCAAATATAATAGATGATAGTAAGCTAACATCAGTCTCGTAAGCACATAATGAAAGAGATCAACCTACACTAAAATTAAAGAGCCAATAGATGGTGTTATCCCATCTAGAGTATAAATCATACCAAATGTGATGGGAGAATGGGCATTCAAATAATAAGTGATCAATGTCTTCCCTATCACCTCCTCATAAATAACACCATAGTGATCAAGAACATACCAACTCTTATCAAGATTTGGACATAAAACTGAAGCAACTCGAAATTGATCAAGGCAATTTTTAACCAATGAAACCAAGGCTGCTTTTGCTTTGCAAAAGATCATCAAATCACTAACAAAGCATAAATGAGTACTTTATTCCCTCTCGCAACACCAATGAAACCTGAAAGCATTATATCTAGCCATTTGACCCATCAAACCCAAGAGCACTTTCATTGAAAGAACAAACAAGTAGGGCGACAGAGGGTTAACTTGTGATATGATCCAGGTAAGGTTAAATTCGGATTTTGACATAAAATGTGCAACTATCTAGTTTTACGGCAACAATCATAATTTTTAATCTAACCATTAGATCGAGCTGAAATTTTACATGGAGTCTCTTGACATGTTGCCCTACCTTGGGTTAACATTTCAGTTTAATCGAAGTTCGGGAAGGCATCTCAATACGGGTCAATAGAGGCTGTACGAATTTTGTTATTTACTTCCTTTTGACTTATGGACTTTCTATTTAGCAAGGATTCTTTTCCTACAAAGATACGACAGCTTGCACGAATCTAGTGAGGTTTCAGTTTTAGGGTCGGTGGCTAGCCTATAGCCATCTGTTGTTTTATGTTTCTGTTATCATTGTAAATCTGGGGTATGCCCCTTATAATGTTTGTATCTTCTTCTTTTAATACATACGTCAACTTACCAAAAAAAAAAAAGATATGACAGCTTGTTTTGGGAATCTTCTAGCTCTCCAAGGATCTTTAATGGGCTGCAATATAGTTTCCAAGTGTGGCAAAGTTTCATAAATGTTTCAAAATCCTTTTCTTACAAGGATTTCCTTATTCATTCTAGCTACAACAAGGAAAGAAAATCAGCAATTTATTCTCCTAATTAAGTAAGGAAGTTGGCCAGATCTTATTCCTAAAGAGGGGAGGATTATGTAATGCTTTCCCTAACTTAGGAAGGAAAGTAATTAAATCAGCAACAAAGGAGGAAATTTGTTTTCTTATTTGTCCAAGTTAAACAAGGAAATCCAAGCTAATCAAGGACATCAAAGGCGGAAGCAACACAAATTTTCCAAATCAGATTTCTCCTAGTTTATTTAGGACTTCTTAAGGGTGACAAATCTGATTCTAGCATATTTAGAATGATAATTTTTGGATTTTTATTATTTTCTTCTTAGTCTTTGGGTTATTATTACTTATTTAAGTCAGTTGTAAGTGAGATTCATATAAGTCAACCTAAGGGGGGTCCATTAGGGTTTCTTTAAGTCTAGAGTCAGTATAAATAAAGGCATAACCAAACATGTAAGGTTAGACAATTCAGATCAATAAACTTCTTTGCTGCACTTATTATGTGTTGGTGGGATAATATCCCTTCCTTGGTTGTCTAAAAGACTGAGAAACAACTTATCGAAGAACAACTGCTTTATGACGTCATCCTTATACTTCTCGTTCGCGAATCAATATTCGTTAGGTGGGGTTTTCGTTTCCAATAGTGCTAGTGCCTAGGTACAAATTTTCTTTGTGTCACGCTCGTATCAAACCTGATTTACTTGGCTTTCCGGGAATTGATGTTTTTGTGTAACCACGTGATCACGAGGTTCGCATCAACCTGTCTTAGCCTTCTACAACCAACAAAGAAGTCGTGAAGTTGTTCATTGATAGAGACCGAAAATCTAGTAGCAGAGACACATTCACCAATCCAATTAACCATAAGAGAAAGAAAGCCAACCGTTCGAAGAATAGCCAATAAGAAATCTTGTCTCACCGAGCCATAAGCTTTCATTAGATCCATCTTTAGAGAGCACCTAGAAGGCCCCCCCCCATTTCTATGATAATTATAAAGAAGCTATCGAGAAAGTAAGATATTATAACTAATATTTCTCCCCGCAACGGAAGCTGATTGAAAAGGCCCAACCAGATCCAGGAGCACTCCTTTAATTCTATTACCAATAAGCTTGGTAATGCATTTGTAAATGGTATTACAATAAGAGATGGGGCAAAAGGATGAGATAGTTTGGTTGGATTCGCCAAATCACAGATTCTCGGTCAAAGTAGCTTGGGAACAACTAAGACGTCATCGTCAGATGGTTGAATGGCATGACATTGTGTGGTTCAAGAATGCTGTTCCAAGACATTCATTTCTTCTATGGATGGCTGTCCAACAGAAACTCACAACTCAAGATAAACTTCATCGGTTTGGTATACATGGTCCCAATAGATGCTCACTCTGTCTCCGCAACAATGAGGATCACAACCACTTGTTCTTTGAATGCTCCTATACTAAAGCGATCTGGTGGGATGTTTGTGACAGATGCGACATTCCAAGAATGACAAAAGGGTGGGATGAATGGATTCGATGGGCCACCATCTCTTGGCATGGCAAGAGTTTCACCAATTTTTCTCGTGAACCGAAGTTTTGCGGCTCATGTATCATGTATGGCAAGAACGGAATGCAAGGATCTTTCTTGGAATGTCTAGAACTTCGAATTTGGTCTTTAATCAAATCGAATGTATCATTCGTGATAAGCTTGATTTGATGAGGAATGTCGTACCAACAAATGAAAACAAAAGGATCCAACGAGCTTGGAGGGTGAACACCATAGATTCTTAATTTGTTAGTTAGCTGGTTGTCTTGGTTTCCCTCACGAATCTAGTGAGGTTTCAGTTTTAGGGTCGGTGGCTAGCCTGTAGCCATCTGTTGTTTTATGTTTCTGTTATCATTGTAAATCTGGGGTATGCCCCTTATAATGTTTGTATCTTCTTCTTTTAATACATACGTCAACTTACCAAAAAAAAAAAGAAACTCACTATAATCTTCAATTGCTATTGCTTATGAGAATGTATGGTTGTGTTGCTTGAATTGAAAAGTGCCAAAAAAAAAAACTCCTTAACCTTGGATGGCTTAGGAACTTTAGGGATTAAAGATAGTTGTAGCATTTACCTGCTTGAGAAGCCAGCATGAAGTGAAGAAAGATCGAATAATATTAATTGTGTCTGAGCCAACAATACTCCAAGCTTTCTTAAAGAAACCTATACTTAAACTATCCGAACCGGGAGCCTTATTATCCTTTAAAAAAAAGAGGATCTTCTAAATTTCTTTGTCAAGGATTGTCAAGGATCATACTTTGAAAGGGAGATAATCTTTGAGGAAGAGCCTTAGAAAGAATAGAAGAATCAAGACCAGATCGGAATTAAAACCCCCTAAAAGCTTCTCGAAGTAACTCACAATAGTATCTTTAACCTCCGTAGCATTTGTAGAACACATCCCATTTTCATCATGAATAGAGAGGATCTTGTTGTGGTAGTGATAACCTTTCACCAAATTGAAGAAGAATTTAGATTTTTTATCCCCCAGATTCAACCATTATAGCTGTGATTTTTGCTTAAGGAAGCTCTCCTCAGCTTTAGCAAGCCATTTACTCCTTCATAAGAATAGACTCAGCTTTATGGATCTCTAAATCTGAATGATTTATTTACATCAGACATTAAGCCTCTTCCATCGCCCTCTTAGCCACTGACACCCTATCCGAAAATCTTACCAAAGTACATCTAATTAAAGTCTCTCAAAACCCCTTTAACATTTTTGAACTTGTTACACAAAACAAATATAGGAGTGCCCATGACCTCCTTACACCAAGCCTCGGAAATCAGGGAAAGAAAAGGAGGATGATGAGCCCAAAAATCAAAGAACTTGAATGGAAGCTTCCTTTTTGGCAAACTCGCCATCTTTACTAACATAGGAGAGTGATCTGAGATACCGAAGGGAAGAAAGCATGTGTTCCAAACCTATAAAATCACTATTCCATTTGACATTAACAAGAACTCGATCCAACTTTTTCAAGATAGTATTGTTATATTGTCGATTAGTCCAAGTGAATCTAATACCCGTGAATTTGAGATCTTTTAGACTTGACTAAATCACACAATTGTTAAGGTCATTCTGCAACCCCGACCATGATATAGTGGTGGCTTTTCTCATAGAGTGATCGAATAGCATTAAAATCTCCCAACAGAATCCATGGAATGGTCTCCCAGGCAATACTACGGTTAACAATATCAGCCCACGGAGCCTCTAGTTTAGACGAACAATTATCTTTATAGACAAAGTAAGCATTGAAAGAAACATTTGATCCCACCATAGTAACGCTGACATGAATAATCTGATCCGAACTACCCGAAAGATCAACCTTCAACACATTAGGATCCCAACATTAAGGGAAGATAATGCTTACTAATCTTGATAAACTTCTATCTTAGCCAAATTATCTTTTGACCAACCATGAAAACTTCACTAATCTAAACCAACAAAATGACATTTACAGGGACATATCTAGATCTATAGGTGGAATTTTGCTTTAATTAAAGTTTTACTAAAAACTAGACATCTTAAGCTTTTAATTCATCTAGACGAAAAAGAATGACATGTTTAAAGTCAAAACTAAAATCTGCCAAGAATATGTAGAAATTTTAGATTTAATTATTGGTCATGTAGTCAAGCAACCCCCAACGAAGTAGATAACAGGGCAGAAATCCAAAATTTAGGTTTGATAGAACCCTAACCCAAAGGTAACCCTGTATCTAAGAACCAAAGGTATTGGAAAAGGAGTTGGACCTAGAGATAACCTTGTATCTAAGAACCCTAAGTATGTGAATGACGCCATGAAGCCTATTAATCTTTGATAAGTCAAATTTGTTCTTTGTCCCAGCAAAAAAAACGTGTTGCATCATGCAAAACTCAAGTTCATTCTATAAATCCATGGTTGCTAAAACTTCCAGCCAACAAAACCTTATATAATAGCTCAACTAGGAACCCTAATGGACCCCTTTTGGGTTGCAAGCTAATGAGCCTAAACGAGTAATCAACTAACATTAGTTCAATAATGAAATCACATAAGTCTTAAGTCTTTATCTGCCCAATTACCGTAGAAACCAATATGTCATTATATATCACTAGTCCTTATTTCCTTGTGTAGCTAGGATGAATAAGAAATCCTTGTAAGAAAAGGATTCTAAAACAATAATGAATCTTTGCCACACTTGAAAACTATAGTGCAGCCCATTAAAGATCCTTATAGAACTAGGAGATTTCCTAAACAAGCTATCACATCCTTGTAGGAAAAGGATCTTTGCCAAATAGAAAGTCCACAAGTCAAAAGGGAGTAAATAACAAAATGCGCACAACTTGTTCTAACCTATATGGCAAATCCTTACCAAGCTCTAATTCATCTGAAAGTTTACCCCAAGATAGAAAAATACCTCTGGAAGTTTCTGGTAAACTTTCAACTCGATACAACAGTTGGATTTGGAGTTATACTTAATAGAGTAAAACTGGATGGTAGAAAATTTTACGCCAAAATTTGAATCTGACGTTGCTTAGTAGAAAAATACCTCTTCAAGATGATTCGTGATGCGAATCTCGTGATCACCTGGTCACGTAACGCACACGCAAAGACATCAATTCCCGAAAAGCCATGTAGATTAGGTTTGATAGGAGTGTGACACAAAGATAACTTGTACCTAGGCACCAACACTATTGGAAACAGAAAACCCCCACTCAATTAATATTGTTCTTTGATAAGTTATTTTCAATTCTTTAGAGAACCAAGGAATGGAGATTATCTCACCAACACACACACACACACACACACAATGTGCGGCAAATAAAAAGTTTTATTAATCTGAATATTGCGTAACCTTACATGTTTGGTTAGGCCTTTATTTATACTGACTCTAAACTTAAAGAAACCCTAATGAATCCCCTTGGTGGACTTATATGAAGCCCACTTAGAATTGACCCAAATAAGTAATAATAATGCAAAGACTAAGAAGAAAATACTACAAATAATAAAAATTCAAAAATTACCATCCTAAATATGCTAGAATCAGCTTTGCAACCCTTAAGAAGTCCCAAATAAACTAGGAGAAATCTGATTTGAAAAATTTGTGTTGCTGCCCCCTTTGATGTCTTTGCTTAGCTTGGATTTCCTTGTTTATCTTGAACAAATAAAAAAATAAATTTCCTTCTTTGTTGTTGATTTAATTACTTTTCTTCTTAAGTTAGGAAAAACATTAAATAATCCTACCCTCTTTAGGAATAAGATCTGGCCAACTTCCTTACTTAATTAGGAGAATAAATTGCTGACTTTCTATACTTATAGCATTAGGAAAAACAAGCCTAACAAGGTTGGTATTATGCCGGACACATCAACCCTTTGTTCCACATGAATTGGGCTCTTCTTAGACTTGAATTAGATGAATTAAAGGCTGCCCTTCATGCTCCTTAAATGTTCCAAGCCCCTCTAGGTCCATTTTAATCCATATATTCTGATCAAGCTCATTCAATGCTTTTATAAGCTTCTTTTCCCTAGCTCTTGTAAGTGGCCTAATTGGCACCTTTAATGGGTCGTTGGCATGATTATGCTTGGTGTTGGAATGATCCTCACCATCCCCTCTCTTCAAAAGGATTCGACCTCGAATCATCACTTATATCAAACAGAGTAAGATTAGAAACATTAAAGGTAGCACTAACATCATACTCATGTAGCAAATCAACTTTATAAGCATTGTCATTGATCTTCTCAAGGATCTGAAATGGCCCATCTCCTCGTGGTTGTAGCTTTGATTTTCTATGGTCTGGAAATCTCTCCTTGCACATATGCACTCAAACCATATCGCTAGGCTACAAGACAACATATTTGTGCCCCTTATTGGCTTTGGTTACACACGATTTCTCTTTTCAATCTATTCCCGCACACTCTCATGGAGAGTCTTCACCACCTGTGCTTTATGATTACCTTTTTTTTTGGTAAGTTGACGTATGTATTAAAGAAGAAGAATGCTTTATGATTACCATCCAAACTAACCCTTTGATTAACAAGCAAAGCAGTCAAATCCATTTGAGTTAAAGTTCAATAGTAGAGTGCACACTATGATTATATGCAAACTCTATAAATGGCAACCAATCTTCCCAATTCTTTAAGTCCTTTTATCTCAAGATGAAGAATCAGTGATAACATTCTTTTGTCTCAGGAACTAATGAAAGGCTATCATAAATCTACGGGACCTGCTCGTTGTGCTATGAAAGTTGATCTGATGAAGGCTTATGACTCGGAGCGGTGGGATTTCGTTGACGCTATGTTAATAAAAATGGGATTCCCTAGAACAGTCATTGATTGGATCATGGTTTGTGGTACATCATGTCAATTCTCTATCCACGTCAATGGTGAGCTTACAGGTTACTTTCAAGGGGGAAGAGGGCTGAGACAAGGGGATCCATTGTCCCCATATTTGTTTGTCCTATGTATGGAAATCATGTCGGGGCTATTCTGCAAGATGAGTGCCAACCAAGAATTCAGGTTCCATTGGAGATGCAAGAAGGACAGAATTTCTCATCTTTGTTTTGCTGATGACTTGATGATTTTTAGCAACGGGGATGTAAACTCAATCCGTATGATCAGAACTGTGCTCACAAAGTTTCAAGATCTATCAGGTCTGTATCCAAATCCAAACAAAAGCGACATCTTCTTGAGCGGTGTGTTAAATGCTGAGAGGGAACAAATTATTCATATTCTTGGGTTTAGAGAGGGGGAGCTACCTATGAAATATTTGGGAGTACCTCTTCTCTCGTCCAGACTAAAGGCTTTTTATTGTAAGGGCCTCGTGGATCGAATCACCTCTAAAGTTTGACATTGGACTTGTAGAACACTCTCGTATGCAGGACGGGTACAACTGATTAATTCAGTCTTATTTTCTATACAGGTCTATTGGGCATCTCTCTTTCTCCTACCTGGGCAAGTAATTAAAAATGTGGAGCAAATTATGAAATCCTTTCTTTGGTCAGGTTCATATATGAGAACTACTGGGGCTAAAGTGGCTTGGGATCAGGTATGTCTTCCAAAAAAGGAGGGGGGGCTAGGAATAAAAAGGATAACAGAATGGAACAAGATTGCTTTGTTGAAACACATTTGGAACTTGTGCAATGACTCAGATGGCTCGATATAGTCTACTTGGATCAGATCCAATCTGTTGCGAGGTAGGAATTTCTGGACAATCAAGACGCCACAGAATTGCTCTTGGGCTTGGGGAAAGATTCTAAAGCTCAGATCCTTAGCATGGCCGAAGATGAAGTACATCATAGGAGATGGAATGACAACCTCTCTATGGTTTGATAATTGGCATCCTCACAGCCCACTCGCGGATTCTTACGGGGAAAGATTCATCTATGATTCAGGTATGGCCAAGAACGCGAAGGTGAATGTGCTAATTCAGAACTCAGAATGGAAAACTCCTACCACCCAAGCTATTGGCTGGCACCCCATTATAGAAGCCATTCCTTCCAATTCTAATCCTAAGATGGGGCAAAAGGATGAGATAGTTTGGTTGGATTCGCCAAATCACAGAATCTCGGTCAAAGTAGCTTGGGAAAAACTAAGACGTCATCGTCAGATGGTTGAATGGCATGACATTGTGTGGTTCAAGAATGCTGTTGCAAGACATTCATTTCTTCTATGGATGGCTGTCCAACAGAAACTCACAACTCAAGATAAACTTCATCGGTTTGGTATACATGGTCCCAATAGATGCTCACTCTGTCTCCGCAACAAAGAGGATCACAACCACTTGTTCTTTGAATGCTCCTATACTAAAGCGATCTGGTGGGATGTTTGTGATAGATGCGACATTCCAAGAATGACAAAAGGCTGGGATGAATGGAGTCGATGGGCCACCATCTCTTGGCATGGCAAGAGTTTCGTCAATTTTTCTCGTAAACTGAGTTTTGCAGCTACAGTGTATCATGTATGGCAAGAACGGAATGCAAGGATCTTTGCTGGAATGTCTAGAACTTTGAATTTGGTCTTCAATCAAATCGAATGTATCATTCGTGATAAGCTTGATTTGATGAGGAATGTCGTACCAACAAATGAAAACAAAAGGATCCAACGAGCTTGGAGGGTGAATACCATAGATTCTTAATTTGTTAGTTAGCTGGTTGTATTGGTTTCCCTCACGAATCTAGTGAGGTTTCAGTTTTAGGGTCGGTGGCTAGCCTGTAGCCATCTGTTGTTTTATGTTTCTGTTATCATTGTAAATCTGGGGTATGCCCCTTATAATGTTTGTATCTTCTTCTTTTAATACATACGTCAACTTACCAAAAAAAAAAAGGTCGTATTAACTAATTTTGGTTTGTCCATCTGTTTGAGAGTGACAAGTAGTTGAAAACAACAGTTTAGTACCCAATTTGCCCCATAACACCTTCTAAAAATAGTTAAAGAACTTAACATCTCTATCAGAAGCAATGCTCTTAGAGACCCCGTGAAGTAGTACTATCTTTCTAAAAAACAAATCAGCAATGTTAGTTGCATAATTGGTTTTATGATATGGAATGAAGCGTGCCATCTTTGAAAACCTATCAACAACTCCAAAGATGGAATCCCTACCCTGTTTTGACCTAGGGAAACCTAAGATGAAGTCCATCGAAATGTCTACCCATGGTTCTTTTGGTATTTTCAAAGGGGTATACAAGCCATGTGGTTGACTCCTAGACTTTGCTTTCCTAAAAGTTATGCATTTATCATGTGTTGCATATTTTTTTTCATTTTAGGCCAATAAAAATATTCATGCAACACATCCAAAGTCTTAACAACACCAAAATGCCCCATCAACCAGCCTCCATATGCTTCACGTACAAGCAATTCACACATAGAACTTAATGGAACACACAAATGACTCTCTTTAAACAAATATCCATCAAGTCTGTAGAACTTCTCAAAAGCCAAAGTTTCGCAAGCATTGTAAATATTAGCAAAATCACTATCATCCTTATACGATTCTTTTATGTGTTCAAATCCTAGAAATCTAGCATCCAAAGTAGATAAAAGAACATACCTGTGTGAAAGTGAATCAGCCAAAATGTTTTCTTTTTCTTGCTTATACTTGATCACATACGGAAAGGTTTCAATAAATTCAACTCATTTGACAAGTCTCCTACTCTACTTACCTTGCTCTTTTAAGTGCTTTAATGATTCATGATCAGAATATATCACAAACTCCTTAGGCCACAGGTAATGCTGCCACGTCTCTAAAGTTCTTACGAAGGCATAAATCTCCTTGTCATATATAGGATAATTCAAGGCTGTCCCATTAAGTTTTTCGCTGAAATACGCAATGGGCCTCCTAACCTGCATTAACACAACTCTTATATCAATACCTGAGGCATCACATTCAACTTCAAAAGCTCTTGTAAAGTCTGGCAAAGTTAAAACAGGTGCCCAACAAAGTTTATCCTTATCTTGTTTATCATTCCATTTGAATCCAATAGACTTTTTCACAATTTCAATTAAAAGTGCAGCAATAATACTAAAATCTTTCACAAACCTTCTATAAAAACTAGCAAGTCCATGAAAACTCCTTACCTCACTTACCGATTTTGGTATAAGCCAACCCAGATGGCCTTAACTTTCTCCTTGTCCATATCGATACCCTGTGTAATTACAACATAGCCAACAAACACAATTTTCTCCATCCAAAAGGTAGACTTCTTAAGATTAGCATACAATTGCTCACTACGCAATACACGAAGTACATTACACAAATGATCAAGATGCTCATTTAAGTTCTTGTTATAGATCAAAATGTCATCAAAATACACAATAAAAAACTTACTTATAAACGCACGCAAATGCATGATTCATTAAACACATAAACATACTATTCGTATTTGTAAGTCCAAACGACATGACTAACCATACAACTCATCTACTTGCCTTTGAAGCTCCTTCATCTCCTCAGGATTGCTTCTATAGGTTGGACGGTTAGGAATACATCATCAAACTCCTGTATCAAAGAAACAGCCACACTAGGAATAGTAGAATCAAGATCGTTAGTGTTAAAATAAGCATTGTTATACACAAGTAAGATCATCGACTTATTTGTGAAAAACGCAGATCTAATTTGAGATCCTTTTGCATAAAAATTAGGTTGTTTCTTTAATTTTTCAACACTATTATCATCACACAAGCTTACTTTCTTCACTCCTCGGGTTATACCTCCACTCTCAACCAGTTTAATTAATGATTTAGGTTTGGCCGAATCTGATGGTCTTCTCTCACCATTGTCCTCAAGTGAATTTTCACTCTTCCTATCCTCACAGTCCCTTTTTAATTTCATTTGATCATCATACACTTGTTTTGGAGAAAGATGTACAAGAGTGATGGTTTTACCATCCTTTACAATAGTGAACCTTATCAGAATACTTCCTAAATCTAATTCCATCATGAATCGCCTTCCGATCAAACTGCTATGGACGCCCCAAAAGTAAGTGACTAGCATGCATTGGGACTACATCACACATAACCTCATTAGAATACTTCCTAATAGCAAACGCAATCAATACTTGCTTAGTAACCTTCACTTCCAATTCTAATCCTAAGATGGGGCAAAAGGATGAGATAGTTTGGTTGGATTCGCCAAATCACAGATTCTCGGTCAAAGTAGCTTGGGAACAACTAAGACGTCATCGTCAGATGGTTGAATGGCATGACATTGTGTGGTTCAAGAATGCTGTTCCAAGACATTCATTTCTTCTATGGATGGCTGTCCAACAGAAACTCACAACTCAAGATAAACTTCATCGGTTTGGTATACATGGTCCCAATAGATGCTCACTCTGTCTCCGAAACAATGAGGATCACAACCACTTGTTCTTTGAATGCTACTATACTAAAGCGATCCGGTGGGATGTTTGTGACGGATCGACATTCCAAGAATGACAAAAGGCTGGGATGAATGGAGTCGATGGGCCACCATCTCTTGGCATGGCAAGAGTTTCATCTCAATTTTTCTCAGAACCGAGTTTTGCGGCTCAAAGTGTATCATGTATGGCAAGAATGGAATGCAAGGATCTTTGTTGGAATGTCTAGAACTTCGAATTTGGTCTTTAATCAAATCGAATGTATCATTCGTGATAAGCTTGATTTGATGAGGAATGTCGTACCAACAAATGAAAACAAAAGGATCCAACGAGCTTGGAGGGTGAATACCATAGATTCTTAATTTGTTAGTTAGCTGGTTGTATTGGTTCCCTCACGAATCTAGTGAGGTTTCAGTTTTAGGGTCGGTGGCTAGCCTGTAGCCATCTGTTGTTTTATGTTTCTGTTATCATTGTAAATCTGGGGTATGCCCCTTATAATGTTTGTATCTTCTTCTTTTAATACATACGTCAACTTACCAACAAAAAAAAAACTTCACTTCACCACATCCATTCAACCATTGCAATCTATAAGACCTAGGATGCTTAGCACAACTCAGATTCAATTTCTTCAGAAGAGTATCACTAGCTGCATTAGCGCAACTACCTCCATCAATTATCATGCTACATACCTTGTTTTGGATGTGACATCGAGCGTGAAATATGTTTTCCCATTGCTAATCTACATCATCTTCTTTGATTTGGATGTTCAACGCACGCCTTATAACCCCCTCCCCCTCAACTGGATATACAATCTTGTCATCAACACAATCCACCAAAGGTGGCATCTCTTCACTTTCAGATTTGTCACTTTCATATTTAACCTCCATATTGTTTGTTGTAAGCATAACTCTTCGGTTTGGACACTGAGATGCGATGTGCCCTTTCCCTAAACACTTAAAAACATTTAATATCTCTATGACGAGTAGGTTGAGATTCAGATTTACCTTTCTAATTTGTGTGAGCATCTTTTTTGGCGTTAGGTGGTTTGGCCTTTGCATAAGGCTTTGGTTGGACAACCCCCTCTCTCTTTAAATTTGGCCTCCATTAGGTCTGAAAACACGTACTACCTCTTCTCTTTATTTGCCTCTCCACCTTGGTTGCCATATGGACCATGTCCTCCAATTCCACACGAAGTTGTAATTCTACAACATTCATGATGCGAACCTCATGATCACATGGTCACGTAACCCATATGCAAAAACCCAATTCCTGGAAAGCCAAGTAAATCAGGTTTGATAGGAGTGTGACATAAAGATAATTTTTACCTAGGCACCAGCATTATTGGAAACGGAAAACCCCCATCCAAAGAATATTGATTCGCGAACGAGAGTGTAAGGATGACGCCACGAAGACAGTTGTTCTTCGATAAGTTTGTTTTTTATGGCTTTAGAGAACCATGGAAAGGGAGATTATCTCACCAACACACACACACAATGTGCAGCAAATAAGAAGTTGTATTAATCTGAATTGTCTAACCTTACATGTCTAGTTGTGCCCTTATTTATAATGACTCCAAACTAAAATAAACCATTGTCTCACCATTAAGATGTCCCAAATAGACTAGGAAATCTGATCTGAAGGTAGAATTTATTCTAAATTCTTCTTTTCTTTTTGTAGCTAGGATGAATAAGGAATCCTTGTAACAAAAGGATTCTGAAATAATTATGAATCCATGCCACACTTGGAAACTATAAGGATTCTGAAATAATTATGAATCCATGCCACACTTGGAAACTATGTTACAGCCCATTAAAGATTTTTGTAAAATTAGTAGGTTTTCAAAATAAGCTGCCATATCTTTTTAGGAAAAGAATCCTAGCCAAATAGGAAGTCACAAGTCAAAAGGAAGTAAATAACAAAATTCATACAGGCTTTGTTTACCTGTATTGAGATGTCTTCCCAAACTCCGATTAAGCTGCAATTTTAGCCCAAAAAGTCTCTAATAAACTCGGAAATCTGATTCAAAGATAGAATTAATTCTGAAGTCTTCTTTCCTTGTTGTAGCTAAGATAAATAAGGAATCCGTGTAAGAAAAGGATTTTGAAACATTTTTGAATCCTTACCACTCTGTGTCCGCAACAATGAGGATCACAACCACTTGTTCTTTGAATGCTCCTATACTAAAGCGATCTGGTGGGATGTTTGTGACAGATGCGACATTCCAAGAATGACAAAAGGCTGGGATGAATGGATTCGATGGGCCACCATCTCTTGGCATGGCAAGAGTTTCGTCAATTTTTCTCGTAAACTGAGTTTTGCAGCTATAGTGTATCATGTATGGCAAGAACGGAATGCAAGGATCTTTGCTGGAATGTCTAGAACTTCGAATTTGGTCTTCAATCAAATCGAATGTATCATTCGTGATAAGCTTGATTTGATGAGGAATGTCGTACCAACAAATGAAAACAAAAGGATCCAACGAGCTTGGAGGGTGAACACCATAGATTCTTAATTTGTTAGTTATCTGGTTGTATTGGTTTCCCTCACGAATCTAGTGAGCTTTCGATTTAGGGTCGGTGGCTAGCCTGTAGCCATCTATTGTTTTATGTTTCTGTTATCATTGTACATCTGGGGTATGCCCCTTATAATGTTTGTATCTTCTTCTTTTAATACATACATCAACTTACCAAAAAAAAAAGAATCCTTACCACTCTTGAAAACTATATTACAGCCCATTAAAGATCCTTGTAGAGCTAGGAGATTTCCAAAACAATCTGCCACATCCTTTTAGGAAAAGAATCCTAACCAAATAGAAAGTCTAGAAGTCAAAAGGAAGTAAATAACATTGAGCATAAGTATAGTATAAACTCAACTTGTAAATCTGGGGTATGCCCCTTATAATGCTTGTATCTTCTTCTTTTAATACATACGTCAACTTACCAAAAAAAAATAGTATAAACTCAACATGGACTTTAATGTTTGATCGCGCAATCCAAAATATAAATATGTATGACTCAAGAAGCAATAAAAACCAGAAAATAAGCAAAACGAAACTGCGATGATAATCTCGCTAGTAGCAAGCTAGTCTATTCGAAATATGAATGAAACTGAAGACTTGAATAAAAACATAAACAAAAATATGCAAATTGATGAAACAACACCCAAATATGTTGGATATGATGAAAATAAATCACAAGAAACAAAAACAACAGAAAGAAAGCGAATTTCAAAAGTTGACGCAAAACAGACTCGTTTAGGACGAGTTAAGTCCGAATCTAGAACCTAAAGTAAATGATGCCCAATTGAGTTAAAATTTCAGATATAGTGCATCAACCCAAATAGACCGGATATAAATTGTGATCAATTTACAATAAGGTTTGATATACTGACACAAAAACGTTATGAATCATACCTGATTAGACCCGAATTTGAAACCCAAAGCAAACGATATCGAATTGAACCTAAAATCAATATGTTTTGCGATTAGGACCCCAGTAATCAGAGTATCAAATTTGAGCTAATTCTGAGTTGATTTGGTCGAATTTTTCCTTGTTTAGTTTTCTGCGGCAGAAAACTAAACTGCGATGATAATCTCGCTAGTAGCAAGCTAGTCTATTTGAAATATGAACGAAACTGAAAAATTAAATAAAAACAGACACAAAATGATGAAACAACACCCAAATATGTTGGATATGATGAAAATAAACCGCAAAAAACGAAAACAACGAAAGAAAGCAAATTTCAAGAGTTGACGCAAAACAGACTTGTTTAGGACGAGTTAAGTCTGAATCTGGAACCTAAAGTAAATGATACCCAATTGAGTTAAAATTTCAGATATAGTGCGATATCAACCCAAATAGACAGGATATAAATTGTGATCAATTTGCAATAAGGTTTGATATACTGACGCAAAAACGTTATAAATCAGACCTGAATTTGAAACCCAAAGCAAACGATATCGAATTGAACCTAAAATCAATATATGCTACGATTAGGACCCCAATAATCAAAGTATCAAATTTGAGCTAATTCTGTGTTGATGTGGTCCAATTTTCCCTTGTTTAGTTTTTGTGGCGAAAACCAATAAACGTCTCTTTGAACGATTTTTTGTTCTTTTCTTTTTGCTATTTTTTTATGCTACTGATATATTTTGGACAGTAATCAAATGAAATAACTATTTTTTTTTTGATATGCTGCAAAATCAAGGAGAAGAAGAAATTGGACACTAAGGATTTTTTTGCCGAAACAACAAGAACAAAAAATTCAAAAGGATATAACTTGATTAATGGAGCCAAGCTCTGATACCAAATGATGCGAATCTCGTGATCACGTGGTCACGCAACCCACACGCAAAGACACCAATTCCCGGAAAGCCAAGTAAATCAGGTTTGATAAGAGTGTGACACAAAGATAACTTGTACCTAGGCACCAAGACTATTGGAAACGTAAACCCCAACCCAATGAATATTGATTCGCGAACGAGAAGTATAAGAATAACGCCACGAAGACAGTTGTTCTTTGATGAGTCGTTTTTCAGTTCTTTAGAGAACAATTGAAGGGAGATTATCTCACCAATACACACACATAAAGTGCAGTAAATAAGAAGTTTTATTAATCTGAATTGTCTAACCTTACATGTCTGGTTATGCCCTTATTTATAGTGACTCCAAACTAAAATAAACCTTAATGAACCCTTTATGTGGACTTATATGATGCCCATTTACAATTAAACCCAAATAATATAAATAAACCCTAAATTAAGAAGAAAATAATAATAACAATAATAAATCCAAATTTAACATCCTAAATATAATAGGATCAGATTTGTTTTCTTTAGAAGTCCCATATAAGCTATGAGAATCAAAACTGAAGATAGAATTAATTCTGAAATCTTCTTTCCGTTTTTGTAGCTAGGATGAATAAGAAATCCTTGTAAAAAAAGGATTCTAAAACATTTATGAATCCTTGACACACTTGGAAACTATGTTGCAGCCCATTCAAGATCTTTGTAGAATTAGGAGATTCTCAAAATAAGCTTCCACATACTTTTAGGAAAATAATCCCAGCGAAATAGGAAGTCCACAAGTAAAAAGGAAGTAAATAACAAAATTGGTACAGCCTCTATTGACCCGTGTTTCAATGCCTTCCCGAACTTAGATTTATCTGAAATTTTAACCCAAGGTATGACAACATGTCAGGAGATTCCATGTACAATTTCAACTCAATCCAATGGTCGGATTGAGAATTATGATTGTTGTCGTAAAACTGGATAATTGCACATTTTACGTCAAAATTTGAATTTGACCTTTCCTGGATCATATCAGTATCCCACCAACACACAATAAGTGCAGCAAAGAAGTTTGTTGATCTAAAAATTGCCTAACCTTACATGTTTGGTTATGCCTTTATTTATACTGATTCTAAACTTAAAGAAATCCTAATGGACCCCCCTTAGGTGGACTTATATGAAGCCCACTTACAATTTTTTTTTTTTGGTAAGTTGACGTATGTATTAAAAGAAGAAGATACAAACATTATAAGGGGCATACCCCAGATTTACAATGATAAAGCCCACTTACAATTGGCCCAAATAAATAATAATAACCTAAAAACTAAGCAAAAAATAATAAAAATCCAAAAATTATCATGCTAAATATGCTAGAATCAGATTTGTTACTCTTAAGAAGTCTTAAATAAACTAGGAAAAATCTGATTTGGAAAATTTGTGTTGCTGCCCCCCCTTTGATGTCCTTGATTAGCTTGGATTTAATTACTTTCCTTTCTAAGTTAAGGAAAAACATTAAATAGTCCTCAACTCTTTAGGAATAAGATATGGCCAATTTCCTTACTTAATTAGGAGAATAAATTGCTGACTTTTTATCCTTGTAGCTTTAGGAAAAATAACAAGCCTAACAAGGCTGGTATTGGGCCGGACACATTAACCTCTTGTTCCACACGAATTGGGCTCTTATTGGACCTGAACTAGATGAATTAAAGGTTGTCCTTCATGCTCCTTAAATGTACCAAGCTCCTCTAGGTCCATTTTGCTCCATATGTTCTGAACAAGCCCATTCAATGCTTCTTCAATCTTCTTCGCCCTAGCTCTTATGATTGGCCCAATTGGCACCTCCAATGGGTCGTTGGCATGATTACGCTTGGTGTTGGGCTGATTCGCATCAGTTCTCCGTTAGCCTTTTTTGTTCTTGTGTGATAAATTCATTTAAAAGAAGGACCTATAATTCAACTCCTGTGTGTGCATATATGTTAAAAATGTTTGCATGTTAATGCTCATGTATGCTTATGTATATTGGATATAGATTGACCTTTTTGAATTGACTCATGACTTCTATAATTCCCTTGGCAAGATTTTCGAGTTCAACTGGTAGCTGTAAAGAGCATTTCCCTAGTTCTTATCATGTTTGAATCACCAATCACATTAGAAAGAAAGATGGCCTATAACCAGGTTGTTAAAATTGCAATTTGACTCGTAAAATCATACGATTTTACGAGTCAATATATGCTTAACATATAGAATCGTCTTAAAAACTCAAAAATTGATAAAATCAGGTTAAAATCGAGTGAAATCGGTAAAATTAGATGAAATCGCCAAAAAATACGATTTTAGTACCGGTTTTATGATTTCAACAAAAAAACATACACTGCCAGATTTGACATTTTATTGCAGGATTCTAGTCTATTTCAATTGTTCTTAATGTCATGCCTTCTTCTTATTCTTGCAATTCAATGATTCCATAATCTAGCTTTATCTTAGCATATTAATCCGTGGATTGTATCACATATGTCCTCTTTGTACAATATGGTATCGTTTCTTGAGTAAAGATGGAATCCTCTGGCTTTGCTGGATATTTTTTCCTTGTATTATGACCATTAGTTTCTTTTGTTTTGAATCATATCTGTTGGCGATGTGTTCTTGTGAACTATGGAATTTATACACCACCTGCTTTAGCCTCATGAATTTTGATGGTGATATTTTTCAGTTGGTGATATCATCTTTTGTAAGCTATGGAATTTATTCGCCCCTCTTACCCCGAGAATTGTGATGGATAAAAAAATGGCATGATCATGTGATGTGCCGTGAATGATTCAAATCCGGCAACAATGAATCAATGAAAATGGATGAAAGATGGGTTTGGTTGTGTTGTCTTTCTTTTGGTGTTTAGGCTGGATTATAGTGATTTTAAGGTAAATAAGATGAGGGATAGACTAGAATGATACTTTGATAAGTCGATCTTGACGCCACAAAGATCAATCTAGGATTTTGACGCCACACTCTTTGTGATTGAAGAGTGATAAGTCAGGTAGAGTTCTTCACAAAATCAATTTGAAAGAACAACTCGTAATTCTGTGAATTAAGTTTCAAATATTGGCCAAAAGTCCTTTATATTACATATTCTGATACTATATTTATAACTGGAACATCCCTCCAAAGTTAGGAAAAATTCAACATGGCAGAAGTCAAGCCCAAAAAATAGACTTTGACAAACTAACCTAGACAAATTAACTAGCACACGTTTTTTGACCTTTCTAACATAAACGGATCAAATTTAAAACAACCATATCTTGTTACACAAAAGTCCAATGCAATCATGGTTGGACAATCTAGAAAGAACATGTTCTGAACTTGAAATCCACCTAGATTAGTCCTGTTTTCACATGCAATGGATGACTTCAAATTCAGTTCAAATTCATTTCTTGTTCGACCATAACAAGTCAATTCCTTCACTTATTTGCATATCAACCCAAATTCAAGTAGCCCAGCATCAAAAGAACCATTAAAGGCTTTTCCCATCTCCAAGTTCCAATTATAGGCAAATAAACATCCTTGAACCAATTTCAAACTGATTGCTAATTTTTAACTCCGACGCAGCCTTCAATCATTCCAATTTGACTCGTCAAGGCCCTTTGTAGTTGTTTCGCTCTCGCTCTTGTCATTGGACCATCTGAATCCTCTTGCATATTAGTTTTAGCTTTAAAAGATGGATTATAATTCCCATGATGCACATCATCAGCCCCGGGTTGAAAATGATTTGTCCTCAAATCAGAATCGTCATCGTTATCCAAGTATGGAGTCAAGTCTTTCACATTAAAAGTAGCTGATACGTTGTAATCACTAGGAAGATCTACCTTATACGCATTGTCATTCACCTTCTCTATAATCCGAAATGGACCATAGCTCTTGGCATCAACTTGGACTTATATTTGCTTGGGAATATGCCCTTTCTAATATGAATCCAAACAAGATCTCCAGGTTCAAACCTAACCATTTTCCGCCCCTTGTTAGCTTGTTTAGCATACTTTGTCGTTTTCTCCTCAATATGTAATCGAACCTGCTCATGTAGTTTCTTCATCAATTCTGCCTTTCTAATTCCATCCATAGATGTCCTCTCATCAATTGGAATATGAACAAGATCAATAGGAACACAAGGATTAAAGCCATACACAACCTTAAATGGTGAAAATTTTGTAGCCCCATGCACACCACGATTATATGCAAACTCCACAATAGGCAAACAAGTATCCCAACTCTTCATATTCTTATGTATAACAGCTCGTAACAAAGAAGATAAAGTTCGGTTTACTACCTCAGTTTGTCCATCAGTTTGTGGATGACATGCCGTACTGAAAAGTAACTTCGTTCCAAGCTTCCTCTAAAGAGTCTTCCAAAAGTGGCTTAAGAACTTTGTATCACGATCAGAGACAATGCTTTTAGGAACTCCATGCAAACGAACAATCTCTTGAAAGAACAAATCAGCAACATGTCTTTGCATCGCGGGTTTTGTTGCAAGGAATGAAATGAGACATTTTGGAGAATCGACCAACCACGACCATTATTGAATCCTTTCCACGCTGTGTTCTTGGTAACCCAAGTACAAAGTCCATGCTAACATCCATCCATGGTTGCTCTGGAATAGGCAGCGACATATACAGTTCATATGCATTCTCTTTACCCTTAGCTTTCTTGCAAATAGCACATCTCTCAATCACCTTGTGCACATCCTGTAACATGCTAAGCCAAAAGAAATGTTCTTTCAGCAGCTCATAAGTCTTCTTCTCCCATCTCTCTCAATCACCTTGTGCATATCCCGTAACAATCCTGAAGGAATACACATTCTGCCCATTTTGAACAAGTAACCTTCATGCATAAAGAACCCATCACAAGCTCCCTTTGCACATTCGTCAACCACATTAGCAAAGTAGGAATCATTAGCATACTGTTCCTTCACTTGTTCAAAACCCATCAGCTTTGCATTCAACATAGAGATCAGTGCAAACCTCCTAGAAAGAGCATTAGCAACCACATTAACTTGCCCTTTCTTATACTTTATGACATAAGGAAATGACTCCATAAACTCCACCCATTTAGCATGTCTGTGATTCAACTTGCTTTTCCCCTTAAGATACTTCAAGGATTCATGATCAGTGCTGTTAACTTACCAAAAAAAAAAAACAAGTAGTGCTGCCATACCTCTAGAGCCCGAATCAAAGCATAGAACTCCTTGTCATAAATAGAGTAGTTCAAACGTGCTCTATTTAACTTCTCACTGAAGAATGCAATCGGCCTCTTTTCTTGTAGCAAGACAGCCCCAAATCCAACTCCGGAAGCATCGCACTCTATTTCGAATGTTTTAGCAAAGTCTGGAAGTGCTAAAACTAGAGCAGTACACAACTTTTCCTTAATTAGCTCAAAAGCTTTCTGCGCATGTTCACTCCATCTAAACTCGTTCCCTTTTTTCAAGCATTCTGTCATAGGAGCAACAATAGAGCTGAAGTCTTTCACAAATCGCCTGTAGAAAGAAGCTAAACCATGGAAACTCCTCACATCAGCAATACTAGCAGGTTTTGGCCAGTCCCGAATTGCCTCAATTTTCTCCTCATCAACCTTAACTCCCCGCTAGAGATAATATACCCAAGAAACACGACACTTTTTTTTACAAGTAACACTTTGTGAGTTTCCCATACAACTCAGAATCTCGCAAAGTTTCAAACACAACTCTAAGATGCTTCATATGATCATCAAAGGTCTTGCTATACACCAGGATATCGTCAAAATATACTACAACAAACAACCCAATATACTTCCTCAAAACATGATTCATAAGCCTCATAAATGTACTAGGTGCATTAGATAACCCAAACGGCATTACCATCCATTCATATAACCCCTGTTTAGTTTTAAATGCTGTTTTCCATTCATCTCCTTCCTTCATTCTAATTTGGTGATCTTTTTTTTGGTAAGTTGACGTATGTATTAAAAGAAGAAGATACAAACATTATAAGGGGCATACCCCAGATTTACAATGATAATAGAAACATAAAACAACAGATGGCTACAGGCTAGCCACCGACCCTAAAACTGAAACCTCACTAGATTCGTGAGGGAAACCAATACAACCAGCTAACTAACAAATTAAGAATCTATGGTATTCACCCTCCAAGCTCGTTGGATCCTTTTGTTTTCATTTGTTGGTACGACATTCCTCATCAAATCAAGCTTATCACGAATGATACATTCGATTTGATTAAAGACCAAATTCGAAGTTCTAGACATTCCAGCAAAGATCCTTGCATTCCGTTCTTGCCATACATGATACACTGTAGCTGCAAAACTCAGTTTACGAGAAAAATTGACGAAACTCTTGCCATGCCAAGAGATGGTGGCCCATCGAATCCATTCATCCCAGCCTTTTGTCATTCTTGGCCATACCTGAATCATAGATGAATCTTTCCCCGTAAGAATCCGCGAGTGGGCTGTGAGGATGCCAATTATCAAACCATAGAGAGGTTGTCATTCCATCTCCTATGACGTACTTCATCTTCGGCCATGCTAAGGATCTGAGCTTTAGAATCTTTGCCCAAGCCCAAGAGCAATTCTGTGGCGTCTTGATTGTCCAGAAATTCCTACCTCGCAACAGATTGGATCTGATCCAAGTAGACCATATTGAGCCATCTGAGTCATTGCATAGGTTCCAAATGTGTTTCAACAAAGCAATCTTGTTCCATTCTGTTATCCTTTTTATTCCTAGCCCCCCCTCCTTTTTTGGAAGACATACCTGATCCCAAGCCACTTTAGCCCCAGTAGTTCTTATATCTGAACCTGACCAAAGAAAGGATTTCATAATTTGCTCCACATTTTTAATTACTTGCCCAGGTAGGAGAAAGAGAGATGCCCAATAGACCTGTATGGAAAATAAGACTGAATTAATCAGTTGTACCCGGCCCCGCATATGAGAGTGTTCTACAAGTCCAATGTCGAACTTTAGAGGTGATTCGATCCACGAGGCCCTTACAATAAATAGCCTTTAGTCTGGACGAGAGAAGAGGTACTCCCAAATATTTCATAGGGAGCTCCCCCTCTCTTTACCCAAGAATATGAATAATTTGTTCCCTCTCAGCATTTAACACACCGCTCAAGAAGATGTCGCTTTTGTTTGGATTTGGATACCTGATAGATCTTGAAACTTTGTGAGCACAGTCCTGATAATAAGGATTGAGCTTACATCCCAGTTGCTAAAAATAATCAAGTTATAAGACAAAAAAAGATGAGAAATTCTGTCCTTGCATCTCCAAGTGGAACTTGAATTCTTGGTTGGCACTCATCTTGCGTAATAGCCCCGGCAGATTTCCATACATAGGACAAACAAATATGGGGACAATGGATCCCCTTGTCTCAGCCCTCTTCCCCTTGAAAGTAACCTGCAAGCTCACCATTGACGTTGATAGAGAATTGACATGATGTAACACAAACCATGATCCAATCAATGACTGTTCTAGGGAATCCCATTTTTATTAACATAAGCGTCAACGAAATCCCACCGCACCGAGTCATAAGCCTTCATCGGATCAACTTTCATAGCACAACGAAGCGGGTCCCATAGATTTATGATAGCCTTTCATTAGTTCCTGAGACAAAAAAATGTTATCACTGATTCTCCGTCCTGAGATAAAAGCAGTCTGATGTGGGCTAAACAACTTTGATTCTCCCAGCTAGAATCTTAGCGATGCATTTGTACAATCGTATTGCAGCAAGTTATAGGCGGAAATCAGTCAACCTTGTAGGATTAGCAACTTTAGGAATAAGGGAAATGGATGTAGCATTCATTTCTTTAAGCATTCTACGAGTCTGAAAGAAGGATCTGTTCTAACAGCGTTGATTACATCTTCCCCAACTATGTGCCACATTCTTTTGCAGAAACCTGCGTTAAAGCCATCCGGACCGGGGGCTTTGTTGTTCTTCAAACTAAACATAGCATGCTTAATCTCCTCCCCTTGTTACATCTTGTGCGAGAACATGCTGTTGCGTTGAAGACAGTTTCAAGTTAATTGTCGATTCCATCACTTCCTTGTTCAGAACCCTAGGCATCTGATCAACACCTAACACACCGATGGAAGTATGCAATTACTTCTGATTTGACTGCCTCGTGTCCTTCGACTACCTCTCCATCCTCCCTTGTAAGTGATAGAAGCTTATTTCTATTCTGTCTTCCATTTACTGATTTGTGAAAGTAGCTAGTATTCTGATCCCCCAAGCTAAGCCATTGTATCTTTTTTTTTTGGTAAGTTGACGTATGTATTAAAAGAAGAAGATACAAACATTATAAGGGGCATACCCCAGATTTACAATGATAACAGAAACATAAAACAACAGATGGCTACAGGCTAGCCACCGACCCTAAAACTGAAACCTCACTAGATTCGTGAGGGAACCAATACAACCAGCTAACTAACAAATTAAGAATCTATGGTATTCACCCTCCAAGCTCGTTGGATCCTTTTGTTTTCATTTGTTGGTACGACATTCCTCATCAAATCAAGCTTATCACGAATGATACATTCGATTTGATTAAAGACCAAATTCAAGTTCTAGACATTCCAGCAAAGATCCTTGCATTCCGTTCTTGCCATACATGATACACTGTATTCTGATCCCCCAAGCTAAGCCATTGTATCCTTGCCTTCTGTTTGAAAAAACTCTCTTCAGCCCTGACGGTAGAAGCGTATTTATGAACAAAGATCCCTTTCTCGCATGCACAAAATTGGATTCTCATACGCTGTATGCAGAGCCCGTTGAGCCTTATCCATTTCGTTTTTTGCATCTTTCACTCTATCTGAAATGTTGGAGAAGGGAGCCATATTGAAAAGTTTCAATTCCTGCTTTAGCTTTCTTAGTTTGCAACACAGCTGATATATTGGACAACCCCCTGAATCTGATCCCATACCTTCTTCACCAAGGGCATGAACTCGTCATGATCCATCCACATATCGAAGAATCCGAATGGTTTCTTTATGTTCCGATCATTGCCAATAACCTTTACCACCATAGGAGAATGGTCCGACATACCCAAAGGCAAAAATCTCGCCCCGATAATGGAAATTTCAGATTCCACTTCTCATTGACAAGCACTCTATCTAGTTTCCGCATAATCGGATTCTCAAGACATTGGTTCGACCAAGTATAATGCATACCTGAATACCAAGATCGGCTACTTTCGCTTCTCGAATACATGTATCCAATCTGTCCATAGTACCAGCCCACTGAGTAGACCCTCCTAACTGTCCATTGGTTTCGGATAGCATTAAAATCACCCATAAAAATCCACGGGTTGACTCCCATCCATCACTACGACTCACAATATCGCACCATAATGCCTCACGTAAGGAAGCATTATTGTCTCCATAAATAATTGAAGTATTGAAACCGATATTGGTAGCTAATATAGTGACGAAACATGAATAGCCCGGTCTAACATTCCAAAAACATCCACCTTCACCGTATCGGCATTCCAACAAACCTAAATACGCCTACGACAAGAGAAATCATAATTATACAAGAAGGACCAAGAACGCAAGAAGTTGAGAAACATTATCTTTATTCTTGTCTTTAACTCGACTTTCAACCGGATCAAAAAAGAGCTATCCTCTCTTGATGGATGAGCCGACGCAATTCGAATGCTTTATAGGATCATTCAAACCTCTAATATTTCAACATCCAATAATCATAGGAAATAGAGAGGAGTACAAACAAGCAACACAAAGATTACCTTGACATTCTAATTTGGTGATCACCACTCATCAAATCGACTTTAGAAAACAATGCAGGACCATGCAACTCATCAAGCAAATCTTCAAGTCTGGGTATAGGAAATCGATACTTAACTGTTATTTTGTTGATAGCGCGACTGTCCGTACACATCCTCATGGTACCATCTTTCTTTGGTACAAGCAAAGTAGGTACGGAACATGGACTAAGTGATTCTCGCACATAGGCCTTCTCTAAGAGCTCACCAACCTACCTTTGAATCTCTTTTACTTCCTCTGGATTACATCCGGATCTTTGGTCTATTAGGAAGTGAAGCTCCCGGCACCAAATCAATTTGATGCTCAATTCCGCGAATAGGTGGTAACCCTTTAGGTAATTCATCTGGAAACACATCTTTAAATTCTTCAAGCAATTCTTTAATCTGTATTGGTAAGTCCAATCCTTCTACTTGTAGTAATTGCTTTGCCCAGATCATGAAAACAGCCCCCGCTGAAGCTAATGCTTGTTTGATGTCTCCTTTTTTGGCTAACAACAGCCCCTTACGTGATTTCACCTCCTTTTGTTGGCTTCGTATCTGATCCTCTCTAACCTGTTGAGAACTCAATGGTAACAAGTTCACCTTCTTTCCATTCAGCATAAAAGAATAAGTGTTCTTTCATCCATTATAGGTCACATCCTTATCAAACTGCCATGGACGACCCAGGAACAAATGGCTAGCTGACATCGGCGCAACGTCACACAAAACCTCGTCATGATAGGTTTTAATGGAAAAAGGTACACGGACTTGCTTTGTCACCCGAATCTCCCATTCTCATTCAGCCATCGCAAACTGTACGGCTTGGGATGTGGAAGGGTAGTTAAACCCAATTTCTCCACCAAGGTAGTTGACGCAACATTAATGCAACTTCCATTATCAACGATCATCCCACACACTTTATCTCGAATCTGACATCGAGTATGGAAGATGTTCTCACGTTGCTCATCACTAACATCAATTTGTGCATTCAGAACCCGTTGCACAACCAACAAATCTCCTTTATCTCCAACCATAGTTAAGTTAATCAACCTTAATTCCAGCAAGCCTTCTTTTTTTTTGGCTCCTGTCTTAGATCGCAACTGATGCTCTGATACCAGATGATGTGCCGTAAATGATTCGAAATCCGGCAACAATGAATCTGACGAAAATGGATGAAAGATGGGTTTGGTTGTGTTGTCTTTCTTTTGGTGTTTAGGCTGGATTATAGTGATTTTAAGGTAAATAAGATGGGGGATAGACTAGAATGATACTTTGATAAGTCGATCTGGACGCCACAAAGATCAATCTAGGATTTCGACGCCACACTCTTTGTGATTGAAGAGTGATAAGTCAGGTAGGGTTCTTCACAAAATCAATTTGGAAGAACAACTCGTAATTCTGTGAATTAAGTTTCAAATATTGGCCAAAAGTCCTTTATATTACATATTCTGATACTATATTTATAACTGGAACATCCCTCCAAAGTTAGGAAAAATTCAACATGGCAGAAGTCAAGCCCAAAAAATAGACTTTGACAAACTAACCTAGACAAATTAACTAGCACACGTTTTTTGACCTTTCTAACATAAAGCACACAAAATTTAAAACAACCATATCTTGTTACACAAAAGTCCAATGCAATCATGGTTGGACAATCTAGAAAGAACATGTTCTGAACTTGAAATCCACCTAGATTAGTCCTGTTTTCACATGTAATGGATGACTTTAAATTCAGGTTCAAATTCATTTGCTGTTCTGACCATAAACAGCATCAATTCCTTCACTTATTTGCATATCAACCCAAATTCAAGTAGCCCAGCATCAAAAGAACCATTAAGGGCTTTTCCCATCTCCAAGTTCCAATTGTAGGCAAATAAACATCCTTGAACCAATTTCAAACTGATTGCTAATTTTTAACTCCGACGCAGCTTCAATCATTCCAATTTGACTCGTCAAGGCCCTTTGTAGTTGTTTCGCTCTCGCTCTTGTCATTGGACCATTTGAATCCTCTTGCATATTAGTTTTAGCTTTACAAGATGGATTATAATTCCCATGATGCACATCATCATGTGTTTCGTTCTTCAGAGTACTACAAGATGTGCTTGTGGTAATTTGAAAAACAAAACTTTGTCATTGCTGCCCCATTTTATAAGTTTTTAAGCACTTCTCTTATGTGTTTTTCCATGAAATTGATGAACACATACACATATGTTAAGTAGTTTTAGTTTATATGACACACCATCAGCAAATTATTTATTTTAAGTTTGTTAATTAATAAAAATTTATGGATATGAGTAATTGTATTGTATTTTTAAGTTATTTAAACTATACATTTATTTTTATTTGAACCATGCATTTTTATGTGCTTAATTATATATAGAAAAACAATTCCTTTGTGATTTTACGATCCAAGTTTATATTGTATTTTTCATGTCGTGTCAAAAAAACATTTTTGACAACCTTAGCTATAACCCTTTCATAAATAATAAAAGCGTTTATACATTGTGATGCGAACCTCGTGATCACGTGGTCACGCAACCCACAATCAAGATTGAGATCTGATCCTGGAAAGCCGAAATAGGTCTGATAGGAGTGTGACACAATGGAAACCTGCCCTAAGGCACCAACACTATTGGATTGAGTAGAATGACGCCACGGCCGATTAATCTTCTATAAGTCAGATTCAGTTCGTTCAAGAACTGAAGAATGCAAGAATCACTCTCACACGTTAAAACTGAAAAATTCAGAAGTAATTATCATCAAAGCTGCTGAAATTTTGGCTTACATGAGTTTAAATAGTTCTTGAAAAGTTAACTCTAATGGACCCCTTATGTGGACTTAAATGAGGTCCACTTAAAACTGACCCAAAACCCTAAACTGAAACACCCATAACTTAATCCAAACAAGCCTTGGATCCTAACTGAAAACAAAGTATTAATTAAGCCCAAACAAGCCTTGGATCCTAACTGAAAACAAAGTATTAATTAAGCCCAAACAAGCCTTGGGCTGTAGCTAACAAAATAAAACAAAGCGCATAATATTAAATCCATGTTCTGTCATGAGAAGAAGAGAAGGAAGTAAAATATTATAGAACTGATTCAAGGTTTATTTATAGCCTTCCATGCAGCCCCTTAATCCTAGAAACAAAAGGAAAATATAGCCACCCATGTTGTTTCCAAGTTGTAGAAGGATTCTTTTGTTTCATTTGTTGTCCTCACCTCATGGCCCAAATAAGGTTATGTTGGACCCCTCTTGCACATGGATAAGATGTACTAGGGTCTCCTCTTGATACTCTAATGGACCTTTCAATTCTGACTTGATTGAAACATTCAAAACCAATGCATTCAATGCCTCTTTCAATGCCTTTGTCTTGGACCAAGTCATTGGACCATTTGGAACATGTAATGGGTCCTTGCTCGTGTTTCTAGGCTGGTCCACATCATATGGAAGAGAGATTATCTCACCAACACACACACACATACAAAGTGCGGCAAATAAGAAGTTATATTAATCTGAATTGTCTAACCTTACATGTCTGGTTATGCCCTTATTTATAGTGACTCCAAACTAAAACAAACCCTAATGGACCCCTTATGTGGACCTATATGATGCCCACTTACAATTAAACCCAAATAATATAAATAAATAAACCCTAAACTAAGAAGAAAATAATAATAACAATAATAAATCTGAATTTAATATCTTAAATATAATAGGATCAGATTTGTTGCCCTTTAGAAGTCCCATATAAGCTAGGAGAATCAAATCTGAATGTAGAATTAATTCTAAAATCTTCTTTCCTTTTTTTTTTTTAGGTATGATGAATATGAACCCTTGTAAGAAAAGGATTCTGAAACATTTATGAATCCTTGCCACATTTGGAAACTATGTTACAGCCCATTAAAGATCTTTATAGAATTAGGAGATTCCCAAAATAAGCTGCCACATCCTCTAAGGAAAAGAATCCTAGCCAAATAGGAAGTCCACAAGTCAAAAGGAAGTAAATAATAAAATTCATACAACCTTTGGTGACCCGTGTTGCGATGCCTTTCCGATCTTCGATTTATCTGAAATTTTAAAACAAGGTAGGAAAACAAGGTCGAAAGGATTCGACCTCGAATCAAAATCTGTGTCAAACAATGTAAGATCAGCAACATTAAAGGTAGCACTAACACCATACTCACCTGGAAGGTCAATTTTGTATGCGTTGTCATTGATTCTCTCTAAAACCTGAAATGGACCATCACCACGAGGCTATAATTTTGATTTCCTTTGGTTAGGAAATCGTTCCTTGCGCATGTGCACCCAAACCCAATCATCGAGTTGGAAAACAACCAGTTTACGTCCCTTATTTGCTTTAGAAGCGTAAAGTATGTTCTTTTTCTCTATTTGCAATCGAACTCCCCCATGGAGTTGTCTCACCATCTTTGCCTTCTTTTCACCATATAAACTTACTTTTTCTTCAAAAGGCAAAGGAATTAAGTCCATTGGAGTCAGTGGATTAAAACCATAAACAATTTCAAATGGAGAAAAACCAGTGGTCGAATGCACAGTTCTATTATAAGCAAACTCAATAAAAGGCAAAAATTCTTCCCAACTCTTTAAATTTTTTTGAATTATAGCACGCAAAAGTTGGGATAATGTTCTATTCACTTCCTCAGTTTGTCCATCTGTTTGAGAATGACATGTTGTCGAAAATAAGAGTTTAGTTCCCAACTTTCCCCATAAGGTCTTCCAAAAGTAGCTAAGGAACTTAACATTACGATCTGACACTATACTCTTAGGAATGCCATGCAAACGTACAATCTCCCTGAAAAACAAGTCTATAATATGAGATGCATCATTTTAGAAAACCTATCAACCACAACAAAAATAGAGTCTTTACCTTTCTTTGACCTAGGTAAACCTAAAACAAAGTCCATAGAGATATCTACCCAAGGTTTAGTAGCCACAGGTAATGGTGTATATAGCCCATGCGGTTGTACTCTAGATTTTGCCTTTCTACAAGCAATGCACTGTTCACAAATTCGTTGCACATCTCTTTTTATCTTTGGCCAATAAAAATGCTCCTGCGATACTTCCAAGGTTTTCGCAACCCCAAAGTGACCCATTAAACCACCCCCATGTGCTTCACGAACAAGCAATTCACGCAAAGAACTAGCAGGAACACATAATCTATTCTCTTTGAACAAATAACCATCCATCAAATAAAACTTACCAAAAGCTGAATGTGCACATGCATTATAAATCTTAGCAAAGTCAGAATCATTATCATACAATTTCTTCAAATATTCAAAGCCTAGCAATCTAGTATTCATTGTGTGTAAAAGAACATACCTGCGCGAAAGTGCATTAGCTACGATGTTCTCTTTGCCTTGCTTATATTTGATTACGTAAGGAAAAGTTTCAATGAATTCAACCCATTTTGCATGCCTCCTATTCAAGTTACCTTGTCCTTTCAGATGTTTCAAGGACTCATGATCCAAATGGATTACGAACTCTTTTGGCCACAAGTAATGTTGCCATGTCTCAAGTCTTGAACCAATGCATACAGTTCTTTGTTGTAAGTGGGATAGTTCAAGGCCGCTCCACTTAACTTCTCACTAAAATATGCAATAGGTCTCCGATCCTGCATCAAAACAGCACCTATTCCCATTCCATATGCATCACATTCTATTTCAAATGCTTTTGTAAAGTCAGGTAAAGCCAAAACAGGTGCAAAACATAATTTATCTTTTAAAAGAACAAAAGCCAATTCTTGTTCCTCCCCCCATTTAAACCCAACTGACTTTTTAACAACTTCATTAAAGGGTGCAGCTATTGTACTGAAATCTTTCACAAAATGCCTATAAAAACTAGCTAACCCATGAAAACTCCTTACCTCGCTTACTGATTTGGATGTAGGCCAATCCCGGATGGCCTTAACTTTCTCCTCATCTATCTCGATACCTTGTGCAGTTACAACATAGCCAAAAAACACAATTTTCTCCATGCAAAAGGCACACTTTTTAAGATTAGTATACAATTTCTCACTACGCAACACACTAAGTACATTACGCAAATGATCAAGATGCTCGGTAAGTTCTTGCTATAGATCAGAATGTCATCAAAATACACAACCACAAACTTGCCTATAAACGCACGCAACACATGATTCATTAAACGCATAAACATACTAGGTGCATTTGTAAATCCAAACGGCATTACTAACCATTCATACAAACCATGCTTAGTCTTAAATGTTGTTTTCCACTCATGACCTTCTTTCATTCTAATTTGATGGTACCCACTTTTCAAGTCGATTTTAGAGAAAATACAGGATCCATGTAACTCATCTAACATGTCATCAAGCCTAGGAATGGGGTGTCTATACTTTACCATTATGTTGTTGATGGCTCGGCAATCAACACACATCCTCCATGCTCCATCCTTCTTAGGCACAAGTAGCACGGGTACAACACATGGGCTCATACTCTCACGAATGTAGCCCTTTTCCATCAGCTCATTAACTTGCCTTTGAAGCTCTTTCGTTTCCCTGGATTGCTTCTATAGGCTGGTCGGTTAGGAATTGAAGCTCTGGGTACAAAATCAATCTGATGCTCTATCCCCCTCAATGATGTTAATCTGCTAGGAGTACTGTCGGGGAACACATCATCAAACTCCTGCAACAAAGCAATAGCAACACTAGGCACAATATGATCAAGATCATTAGTATTAAAGTAAGCCTCTTTGTACACAAGTAAAATCATTGGCTTGTTAGTGAAAAATGCAGATCTGATCTCACCCTCTCTAGCATAAAAATTGGGTTGTTTCTTTAGTTTTTCCACACAATTCTCATCACCCTTACTGACTTTCTTCACTCCTCTTGTCTTACCTCCACTCTCGGCCAGATTTGGGTGTTTTTGAGTTGTGGTCGAATGGTTTGATTTGTTTGGAGTGTTGGCTGAATATTTGTTTGTGGATGGGTGGTCGAATGGGTTGTAGTGGTTTGAGTTCTAGCCGAATCTGATGGTCTTCTCTCCCCTTGTTCCTCACCTTGATTTTCTCTCCCCATCGCCTCATGCTCACTTTTTAGCTTTATTTGATCATCACACACCTGTTTGGGTATAAGAGGTACAAGAGTGATGGTTTTACCATCTTTTACAATGGTATACCTATTTTTAACCCCATCATGAATTGCTTTCCTATCATATTGCCATGGTCTTCCCAACAAGATGTGACTTGCTTGCATTGGTACCACGTCGCACAGAACTTCATCAACATATTTCCCAATCAAAAATGGAACCACAACCTGTTTAGTCACTTTCACTTCACCACTATCATTCAGCCATTGCAATCTATATGGTTTAGCATGCTTAACAGTACACAAATTAAGTTTACTAACAAGGGTGGTACTACAAACATTAACACAGCTTCCACTATCTATAATTGAACTACACACCTTGCTTTGTACATAACAATGCGTATGGAAGATGTTCTCGCTTTGTTGATTAATTTCATCTTCCTTTCCCTGAACTTGAAGTGTTTGTCTTATAACCAAGGACTCTCCAACCGGTAATGCTAACTCATCCCCAGCACTATCCGCCAATGGTGGCATGCCTTCACAATCAGATGTGTCACTTTCAAATTCCATATCACCATTATCTCTAATCATCATGATTCTCTTGTTTGGACACTCTGAAGCATAATGTCCATGTCCTTGACACCTGAAACATTTAACGTCACGGACGTTTAGGTTGAGTTTCAGATTTACCTTTGGCATCAGTAGGAACATCAACTTTAGCCTTTGGTAGTTTAGTTCTAGAAGGAACAAAGGATCTTGGCCGACAAAGACCTCTCTCTTTAGATTCAGCTTCCAAGATGATGAAGAGCCCGAATTAAACGTTGGCCGAGCATGTCCCTTCCGAAGTTGTCTCTCCACCTTTGTAGCCATGTGAACCATGTCCTCTAGCTCCACATAGTGCTGTAACTCAACCACATTGGCAATGTCCCGATTCAACCCATTAAAAAACCTAGCCATGGTGGCTTCTCTATCCTCAACAACATTGGCCGAATCATAGCTATCTCCATCTCTTTGTGATATTCATCTATTGTCTTATAACCTTGATTCAGACCTTGGAGCTTCAGATATAAGTCTCTGTAATAGTGGTTTGGCACAAATCATCTACTTTCATCTCAACCCAAGTCTGAACGGGTTGCTCCCCATTCCTCCTCCTACTGATTATAATTTGATCCCACAAAATCAATGCATACTCCGTAAACTCAATTATCACCAATTTCACCTTCTTTTGTTCAGAATAGCTATGGCAATCAAAAATCCAATCTACCTTTTTCTCCTACTCCAAATAAGCCTCAGGATCGTTTTTACCTTGAAAGTTAGGAATTTTCAGTTTAATGGTGTCCAAGTCCCCATCCATATCTTCATAAGTGCCCATGCCACGGAAATTCACATTCCTCCTAGCCTTGTTCGGTCTAGACCTAATTCCTTGGGCAGCTGATGCAAAATCATAGTCATCTTCACATGCATCTGCGTTTTCATCAACAAACTCTTCAAAATCAGATTTAATGAATCATGTGTTGCGTGCATTCATAGGTAAGTTTGTGGTTGTGTTTTTTGATGGCATTTTGATCTATAGCAAGAACTTAACTGAGCATCTTGATCATTTGCGTAATGTACTTAGTGTGTTGCATAGTGATAAATTGTATGCTAATCTTAAAAAGTGTGCATTTTGCATAGAGAAAATTGTGTTTCTTGGCTATGTTGTAACTGCATAGGGTATCGAGATGGATGAGGAGAAAGTTAAGGCCCTCCGGGATTGGCCTACACCCAAATCGGTAAGTGAGATAAAGAGTTTTCATGGGTTAGCTAGTTTTTACTCTTGCAAAGATTTGAAAGATACTCTTGCAAAGTTCACATTTACTCTTAGTTTTCAGGAGAAAGATAAGTTTTCATCTCAACCACAGCAAAATCCCAAAGGGCAATACAATTCAAGTGCAAGCAACTCCGGAAGCCAACATATGGATCAAGTCAAATCAGTCATTACTCTCCACAGTGGTAAGGTTATTGAAAAACCGTTCTTGAACAATGTAAGAAAGATGATGAGTCAATCTCTGAGGGTAAGGAAGGTATTAAACCTAAACATTGCAAAGAAAAGACTAATTCCCTACCAGTACTTCTATTTCCTCATGCCATGACTAAACAAAGGGAAGTCAATCACGATTCTGAAATCTTTGAAAATTTCAAACAGGAAGAAATTGAGGACAAGAAAGGCACCAAAAATGTTGTCGCGGATTATTTGTCAAGATTGACAATAGATTCCACATCTGACATCACACCAATTGATTATTACTTTCTTGATGAATCTTCACTCGTTGTTGCTTCAATACCTTGGTTTGCTAATATTGATAATTTTCTTACTTCAGGATTTTTGCCTGCTCATTGTAATACGCATAACAAAAGAAATTTTTTAAGCGAAGTGAAAATTTTTTATTGGGATGACCCTGACCTATTCAAATATTGTCCTGATCAAATATTTCAAAAATATATTCACCATAATTTTTTTTTTTGGTAAGTTGACGTATGTATTAAAAGAAGAAGATACAAACATTATAAGGGGCATACCCCAGATTTACAATGATAACAGGGGTATGCCCCTTATAATGTTTGTATCTTCTTCTTTTAATACATACGTCAACTTACCAAAAAAAAAATTGTGGTGAATATATTCACCACAATTAGGTAAGTAGTGTCATTAAACTTTGTCATTCTGAGGCATATAGGGGTCATTTCTCGTCAAAAAAGACAGCTGTAAAAATCTTACAAAGTGAATTCTGTTGGCCCACCATGTTCAAGGACATACATGCATTCTGCAAAACCTGTGAAAATTGTCAAAAGTTAGGATTTATTTCAAAACATAAGGGGTCTTTAGATAATCTTCTATTGACTCTTGAGACGTATCCTGGTGGAGATGTGCATCGTGTAATTCATGATTTATAGCACCATTTTCATAAAGAACATGCTCGACATAGTCTTAGGAATCTGACTAAAAAAGACCCTGTTTGCCAGTTTTTAAGAAAACTGGATGGGAAGTGTATCCCCGACCAATAGAGGGTGTTTAAGCCGTTCTTGGACGTAAAACCAAGGAAAGATGTGAGCCACAATCATAACTACTTGTACATACACATGTTTTGACCAAAAGTAGAGAGAGAGAGAGACTCCAGCTGGCTTATATATAGGTGATATGATTGTATTTTCAATTTCTAATCTATAAAATCTTCTCTTCCTTCCCTTCATTTCTACTCAACCCATACATTCAACAGATTTAGAAGTGTGTAGAAATGGCAGGTTCCTTAAGTCATCAAATAAAAAATATTTGTGTTTTTGGTGGATCCAGTCTTGGGAAAGAAAAGGAGTTTTTAGAATCAGCAATCATTTAGGTCAGGTACTAGTTGAGAGAAAGATTCATTTAGTATAGGGGAGGCAGCCTTGGGTTAATGGGGGGTGTCAACAGCTGCATTTTTAGGAGGAAGTCAAGTTTTGGAGGTCGTCCCCAAAGCTTTAGCAAAAGGGAACTTCATTGGAAAAACAATTGGAGAGGAACTATAGGTCTCTATAATGTCTAATCGAATGAATACAATGTTTAACCATGCTGACGCCTTCATTGCCTTACCTGGTGGTCTGGGCACATTAGAAGAGATCTTTCATATTTCCTCTTGGGCCCAACTTCATGTTCACCATAAACCTATAGGTTTGTTAAATGTTAACGGTTTTTATGATAATTTGTTGTCTTTTCTTGATCATGCTGTGGAATAGAAATTTCTAATATCTCCAGCCCGACAAATCATAATCTCTGCTGCTACTGCTGAACAATTGATTGATCAACTACAGTCGTTCATCCCTGTAATTGATCCCTCTATGAGTCGCATATATGGTCAACCATAAATAGCCGTAAAAAGCTTAGATTGGATTTAAGCCTTCGTTTGTGAAACCTTGTGTCTTTTGGTTTTATTAATTGCATATTATGTTGTTTTGTTATTTCTTATATTTGTTTAAGTGTGTTTCAGGTTTGTAAGTGTTCGCTGTTTCAAGTGATGTCTTCTATACTCTATCCTTCTACCTTAGGACTTGAGGACAAACTAATTGTTTTTTCTATTATTAAAACCATTTGACAAAACTGTTATTAGGATGGCAGAGTAAGGAGGAATTCTATTGACTCTTGAGACGCATCTTAGTAAACATTCTTATCAAGATCTATCATAACATTTCAAGATCTATCAGGTCTGTATCCAAATCCAAACAAAAGCGACATCTTCTTGAGCGGTGTGTTAAATGCTGAGAGGGAACAAATTATTCATATTCTTGGGTTTAGAGAGGGGGAGCTCCCTATGAAATATTTGGGAGTACCTCTTCTCTCGTCCAGACTAAAGGCTATTTATTGTAAGGGCCTCGTGGATCGAATCACCTCTAAAGTTCGACATTGGACTTGTAGAACACTCTCATATGCAGGACGGGTACAACTGATTAATTCAGTCTTATTTTCTATACAGGTCTATTGGGCATCTCTCTTTCTCCTACCTGGGCAAGTAATTAAAAATGTGGAGCAAATTATGAAATCCTTTCTTTGGTCAGGTTCAGATATGAGAACTACTGGGGCTAAAGTGGCTTGGGATCAGGTATGTCTTCCAAAAAAGGAGGGGGGGCTAGGAATAAAAAGGATAACAGAATGGAACAAGATTGCTTTGTTGAAACACATTTGGAACTTGTGCAATGACTCAGATGGCTCGATATAGTCTACTTGGATCAGATCCAATCTGTTGCGAGGTAGGAATTTCGGACAATCAAGACGCCACGGAACTGCTCTTGGGCTTGGGGAAAGATTCTAAAGCTCGGATCCTTAGCATGGCCAAGATGAAGTACATCATAGGAGATGGAATGACAACCTCTCTATGGTTTGATAATTAGCATCCTCACAGCCCACTCGCGGATTCTTACGGGGAAAGATTCATCTATGATTCGAGTATGGCCAAGAACGCCAAGGTGAATGTGCTAATTCGAACTTCGAATGGAAAACTCCTACCACCCAAGCTATTGGCTGGCACCCCATTATAGAAGCCATTCCTTCCAATTCTAATCCTAAGATGGGGCAAAAGGATGAGATAGTTTGGTTGGATTCGCCAAATCACGGATTCTCGGTCAAAGTAGCTTGGGAACAACTAAGACATCATCGTCAGATGGTTGAATGGCATGACATTGTGTGGTTCAAGAATGCTGTTCTAAGACATTCATTTCTTCTATGGATGGCTGTCCAACGAAACTCACAACTCAAGATAAACTTCATCGGTTTGGTATACATGGTCCCAATAGATGCTCACTCGTCTCAAACAATGAGGATCACAACCACTTGTTCTTTGAATGCTCCTATACTAAAGCGATCCGGTGGGATGTTTGTGACGGATGCGACATTCCAAGAATGACAAAAGGTCAGGAAGAATGGATTCGATGGGCCACCATCTCTTGGCATGGCAAGAGTTTCGTCAATTTTTCTCGGAACCGAGTTTTGCAGCTACATGTATCATGTATGGCAAGAACGGAATGCAAGGATCTTTCTTTGGAATGTCTAGAACTTTGAATTTGGTCTTCAATCAAATCGAATGTATCATTCGTGATAAGCTTCATTTGATGAGGAATGTCGTACCAACAAATGAAAACAAAAGGATCCAACGAGCTTGGAGGGTGAATACCATAGATTCTTAATTTGTTAGTTAGCTGGTTGTATTGGTTTCCCTCACGAATCTAGTGAGGGTTCAGTTTTAGGGTGGCTAGCCTTGTAGCCATCCGTTGTTTTATGTTTCATTATCATTGTAAATCCGGGCATGCCCCTTATAATGCTTGTATCTTCTTCTTTAATACATTCGTCAACTTACCAAAAAAAAAAAGATCTATCATAACTCTTCTTGAAATATTCAGGTTTATAAACTTTCGCATTGTTATCACTTGATTCTGCATATATACTCATTTAACAAGTATTCTTAAACTTTCATTTTCACACACACACTTTAATATATGATTGTGGGTTGCACATTGGATTATTACATTATTTATGTTCTTTTGTTAAAGGTGACAACTAAGTGAAAGAAATAGTATATAATTTGCAAAAAAAAAAAAACAAAAAAAATTGATAATATTGATGATAATAAAAACGTAGATAAGTTTGGTTTCATAGCCTCCTTAACCTAAGCAATTAAGTCCGAATGGGTGTTTTATCACCTAATACCCTAAAGTCAACTGACTTGGGAGCTATTGGTGTAGTGCTTGTTACATGGGTTCATGAGAAAAGTTTAAGGGAATCAAACATTGCACTATCTACGTATCAGTATCTGCAACCTTGAGTTACTAAGCTTGTAGGGGTGTCTTAACACCTAATGTCATAAGACTAACTAGTTTAGGAGTCATTAGCCTAAAGCTTGTTACATGGGTTAAAGATGCATTATGTTTAAAGTTATATGTATATATATTAAAAAAAAGAAAAAAAAAATAATCCCAACCCAAGGAAGTTAACCTTAAAAAAACATTAGAACAAAATTGTATTTTCATTTGGGCAAAGCCCCATAACTATGTGTTGATATATTGAGCATAAAATGAAGGTTTATTAATACCTTTATAAAAAGTATGAAGCAGATATATAAATTTAATGAGAGTTTGTTTATTTGAATAGATTAATGGAAGTTGAATGATGAATGCCTTGCTTTTGAATGTTGCAAATTGTTTTAACGCTTCAATTACTATGGACTGGTAATAAGCTGGTTGGGGGGTGTGATTAGTACTTACAATTTCATTTTCATTAAGGTTTTATATCATCATATTACACTTAAAGTATCATTAAATTCCCTAACTTCAGCATGTTTTATAATAACAAATCTAATACCATAAGATATCTTTAATTTATGGTAAATGTTCATTTTGAATGTAAGCATATCTCACAATTTAAAGGATTGATTAATGTGTTTAATTATTGAAATTGAGAAGACAGAGATGGCTAACCTTAAAGAAGAGATGCTGGTTGAATTCAAATTAAAATACCATTTGGTTATTGGATCATAACTGGAGTTGTAGAACATAGGCCTAAAACTTTCATGAAGAGTCCAAGATTCAAAACGGTCGTTTTCAAGTTCAAATTGTAGCAAAGGAGAAGTTGGAATTTGTCCTACAGCCTAGATACTCTTTAGTATTCAGTTCATATCTCGAGTTCTAGAAGTCTAAATGAGCTCATTCTTGTTTTGTTGAAAAGCTGAGATAAATTCCCAGAATTTTAATGAAAACTATCTGCTCCAATTCTGATGTTAGCGATGATGTTTTATTTAGACAAGAAGATAAGTGTTGTCACCATGTCAAGAGGTGGCCACCCATTCAATAATAGTCATCAAATCAATAGTTCTAAATTTTAGCCTATAAAAAGAGGCATTTGACATACATTTAGACATCTTGGTGTTCAAATCAAGATCACTCTCTTACTTTGTATTTTGTAATGTTAAAGTTTTATTTAATGTTATATTAATCTCTTATTTATGTTTTTAATTTCCTTTACTATACTTAGTTAACTTATATCATGTTTATGTTCTTATATTGTTTATTTATGTTTTTCTTCTTCATTATGTTTAGCTAAGTTAATTTTATCAAGGTGAAAAGTATAATATAAACTCAACATGGACTTTAATGTTTGACTAACATGCTTTGTATTTGTTATCTTACTCACTCTTAATACCTTGATTGTTAAATGATTAATCTAGATTTGTGTTGTATAACCATTGGTGCAACAAATACTTGGCACTTTGATAGCCTACTATATGGTATAACCGACACCTGTGCTATGAAAGGAACTTGATTTGTTGTTAACATAAGTTAATATCATGAATTCCTGACAATATTTAAAAGCATGGTGTTACTAAAATAAGATAAATAATTTAATAGTTTATAATTTGATTGGAACCTTCTTTGTTTGGGTTTTCCATGTAAGTAATAGAAAGAATTTATACTATACTTATTTGAAATACCATTAGTGGATCCTCTAACCTTGATAATTTTTTTATCTTTGTTTAAATCCTTACATCATTATCACATCTCAAAATTCTCTTTAACTCATTTTCATTTATTATTTGTAATCTTATATAGTGGACATCCCCCGTGGTTCGACCCCGGTCTTGCCAGGTCATTTATTACTTTGACACTCCTACACTTGGGATAGGACATCAATCTTTTGATCGTGTTAGCAGCAACACAAAGTTTACAAATCAAATTTCTTCTAGTTTATTAGGGACTTTTTAAGGGTGACAAATCTGATTCTAGCATATTTAGGATGGTAATTTTTTTATTTTTATTATTTCCTTCTTAGTCTTTGGGTTATTATTACTTATTTGGGTCAATTGTAAGTGGGCTTCATATAAGTCCACCTAAGGGGGCTCCATTAGGGTTCCTTTAAGTTTAAAGTCGGGATAAATAAAAGCATAACCAAACATGTAAGGTTACACAATTTTCAGATTAATAAAACTTCTTATTTGCCGTATTTTGTGTGTGTGTGTGTGTGTTGGTGAGATAATTTCACTTCCATGGTTCCTTAAAGAATTGAAAACGGCTTATCGAAGAACAACTGACTTTGTGGCATCATCCTTATACTTCGCTTTGCGAATCAATATTCGTTGGGTGGGGATTTTTTGTTTCCAATAGTGTTGATGCCTAGGTACAAGTTATTTTTGTATCACGCTCCTATCAAACCTGTTTTACTTGACTTTCCGAGAATTGGGGTTTTTTCTTTTACGTGACCACGTGATCACGAGGTTCGCATCAATAAGGGAGACGAAAACTTTTATGCCTAGTCTCCCATTAGGACACCAACCACCCCTAAAACAAAGGAATCAAGTCCTTCTCATCACTTAAGCATCTTGCATGTGCTGCCACAGAGATGCCTTTAGAGGAAATGTGGTCAAGAAAGAAGGAAGAACAAACTTTTAGAGTGAAAGAGAGAGGGAAGGATGGTTTTGGAAAGTAGAAGAGTTAAGAGGAGAAGAAGAAGTTGGAAACAAAATGGAAGAAGGACTAGCACTACCGCGAGGCCCATCTCGTCGTCTTCCACCGACAAATTGATCTAAATATTTGGATATTATGTTCTAGGCAACCTCATCTACCATCTGACCAATGAGTATCCCAAAACAAGATTTCATTGAAGAGTTACAGCCAGCTAGGTAGGACTGTACAAAGTAGGGATTGTTTGCTTTAGAGGAGTCAACTTCAGCACCAAGTTTCTCTACCATCTACCATTGGATTGCTGCAAACTTTGGAAGGGAGGTTCATAAGATCAAGTTATTACTTTATGAAAGGTGGAGAGTTGAAACACATTCACTAGGAAGAAATTATTCATCTTTAACAGTAAGGGTCTAAAAAGGCATGATTTCCAAGTCAATCAGGTATAAAGGCAATCGTGTCTACTTTAATCGTTGGATTATTCTTAGTTTGAGATATGTTGTGTAAGACCCCGAGTTCTATATTCTGACCGTTTGGTTTCATCAAACACTCTACGGTTAATTGCTTATTGCCTTTTGAATCAGCTGTTAATTTCTGCAAAATTTTGAAAACTTGATTGAATACATGTTTTGATGAAATTAGAATTATATGGGTGTTAGGGTTTGTATAAATGTTTGATAATGGAAGTTTGATTGAAAAAACATTATAAGTGACAATAGAAGGACATAAAACTAAGGAAACTAAGGAAGAAAAAAAATCAAGTGGAAACCCTTAATAATAGAACCGGCTAGCCTTGAACAAAAAAGGAAATTAGAGGTATGAATTAAATGGGGTAATGCTTCATGTTAACAAACCTTGGGTAGGGTAAATTGTGATTAAAAATAGAACCTTGAGTAAGTGGAAGAATGGTGTGTTCTTGAATGCGTGGAAGGGTGTTTGGTGAAAGACATGGAAGAAACAAAGGTAAATACATTAGTATGACAATGAAAAGGCTAGAACAAAGGAAATAATGGAAGAAATTGGGACAAATGGGGGAGGATTCCACCCTTAGGGGGCTAACCAGATTTGAACATGGAGGAGGAATGGATATTGGTGTGAAAATGTTAATGCTAAATGTTTAACAAGGATGTATTGTAAAGGCTAAAAGAGTAGTAAAGTGATATGATGGGTTAGATTAGCATGAGAAAGGGGTAAACTAGAAGACATTATGTTAAATATTGAAAACAACCATGGAAAAACACCTAACCTTAAGGTTGGACAAGTTTGGTTGATAGGTCGATTTTGCTTGAATGTGATATAGAGTATATGAAATGGAAATATTTGGTTGTTTGTGAAATCCATAGATTGAGAAACTGGACAACTTTGTCACCTAACCCCTCAATGAGATTTCTTTACAAAAGTTGTAGGCATGGATGTTACTTTTCAAATGAAATTAACCGTGTATAATTTGGAGTTGGTATAACTTCAGATATATGCCAGCAACTGAGTAAAGATCTAAGTCAACATAAACACTAAACAAATTTTGGATGCTACTATGATTATTGATTTTGAATCTTAAAATGATAATTTGGAATTGGTTGCTTTACAAGCATTGCAGGTATGAATTAACCCTTTCAAAAAAACCTAACCTTAAATTGGAGCTGTATAACTCCAATATGAACCACAAATTGAGTATAGGTCTAACCAAAATAAAAATGGACTGATTGGAGGTGCTACTATGATGGTTTAAATTAAAATTAAGCCCTAAAACGATATAATTTGGAGTTGATTCCTTTACAAAAGTTATAGGCATAGATGTTATCTTTCGAATGGAATTAGTCTTGATGAATTTGGAACTATATAAATCCCAATATGACATAAAAAAAGTGAATGGAGGTCAAATTCAATATTGTTGGACAGATTTCATTAAGTATAATAACATATGGATTTGGGTACTTTAAGGACAGAACTAGTTTTTTAACCATGTAATAAAGTTGTAAATTAATGTCTTATCTTTTAGAAGAGTCTATCCACGTTCAAAACCAAGGTCTAGAATGCTATTTATAAATGAAATTGGAAACAATGCTCTAGAGTAGTGAAATGGAATAGAAAGTGTAATGAGAAAATTAGTTGAAGGAAAATGAGTTCATAGTAATGAGCTTGCGTGAATGAGATTTCAATAATATTATGAGAATTCACATTATAGTAAAGTTATGAAGTGATACTTATGATACCTCTTAATCCAAAATAGGAAAGGTGCTAGGAGCAGGTTCATTTATGGTTGGAGGGACTCATTTAGACAGAAGAGTAGGTAGGTGCTTCGCTCCTTATCTTTTCAATCCGTGTAAACTTATCGATAAATTTAACAATTTTTTGTTGTATTGCTATGCTAAATATTGGTATGGTTATAAGTACCTTGTATACATTAGTATGAATCAAATTAGTTATAATAATAATAATGAAATGGATATAAGTACCTTGTATACATTAGTATGAATCAAATTAGTTATAATAATAATGAAATGGATATAAGTACGGATAAATTAGTTATGATAATTTTTGAATGGGCATGAGTACCTTCTGTGCATTGCTATGCATCGAATTAGTCATTATATTATTAGAATAGATATGAGTACCTATCATGCATTGGTAAGCATCTTATACCTCGTTAAATTGATTATAATCTTATTCTTGAATTTTGTGTAACTATAAGTATAGCCATTACATCGAAAGTATAAAATGAATTAAAAACGAGAATTTAATTAATTAGTTTCATGGTTTGAAAACTAATGGCATTAGCATATCTAACAATCGAGATTCTAATTGATTAGTTTCCTAGTTCGGAAACTAATGGCTTTAGTGTGTCTGACGATCGGGAAAATTTGGAAGAAAAGATACGTAGTATTGAATATCTGAGTGAGATATCTGATGGATATTGGCTTTTATGTGAAAAGCTGAAAGAAATGATATGTAGTATTGAATTGATATATGATGGATATTGGCTTTTATGTGAAAAGTTGAAAGAAAGATATATAGTATTGAATTGATTTTTGAGTGAGATATTAGATGGATATTGGCTTTTATGTGAAAAGTCGAAAGAAAAGATATGTACTATTGAAATATTGGCTTTTATGTGAAAAGCTGGAAGAAAATATATTTAGTATTGAATTAAAATATGAGTGAGATAACGAATGGACATTGGCTTTTATACAAAAAGCTAAAAGAAGAAATGAGTGTGGCACTTGAATAGAGTTCTAGAATTCTTGGAAATTGACCTTTATATGACCATGATTTTTATTTGATTATTTTCTAGTTTGGAAACTAATGACGTTAACGCGTCTAATGACCGAGATTTTAATTGATTAGTTTTCTAGTTCGGAAACTAATGGCGTCAACATGTCTGATGATCAAGATTTTTAGTGATTAGTTTCCTGGTTTTAAAACTAATGGCGTCGTGTGTTTGACTATCAAGATATGAATTGATTAGTTTTCTAATTGAAAACTAATGGCGTTAGTGTGTCCAATAACTGGGAATTTAAAAAATTAGTCATCGGTTAAAGACTTACAATATTAGTTGTTAGATGACTAATTTGGTGCATAATAGTGTGTGCAAGGTACTCATGTCCACTCAAACATTATCATAACTAATTGATCCATACCAATATATGCAAGGTACTCATATCTATTCCAATATTATCATTACTAATTTTGATCCATACTAATGTACATAAAGTACTCATATCCATTCCAAAGATTTAGCATAGCAATACAACAACAAATTGTGAATTTATCAATAAGCTTACATGGATTGAAAAGACGGGTGCGAGGCACATACATGCTCCTCTGTCTAAACAAGTTCTTCCAACCACAGATGAACCTGCTTCAAGCACCTCTCCTGTTTGGATTAAGAGATGATATAATTATCACTTAATAACTTTTCCATAATGTGAATTCTAAAAATATCATTGAAATCTCATTCACATAAATTCATTACTATGAATTCATTTTACTTCAACTAATTTTCTCATTACACTTTTCATCCCCAATTTATTACTCAAGAGCACTGCTTCATATTTCATTTATAAGTCTAGACCTCGGTTTTGAATGTGGCTGATATGGACCAGCCCAGAAACACCAACAAAGACCCATTACATAGTCCAATGACTCGGTCTAAAACAAAAGGCATTGATAGAGGCATTGAATGCATTGGTTTTGAAGGTTTCCACTAATTCAGATTTGAAGGGTCCATTGGAGCATCAAGATGAGGCCCTAGTACATCTTAGCTATGTGTAAGAGGGATCAATCCAATCTTATTTGGGCCATGAGGTGAGGACAACAAAGGAAACAAAAGAATCCTACAACTTGGAAACAATATAGGTGACTACTTTCTCCTTTTGTTTCTAGGATTAATGGGTTGCATGGAAAGCTATGAATAAGCCTTGAATCAGTTCTGTAATATTTTATTTCCTTCTCTTCTTCTTATTGAAGAACTTGGATTTAATTTTAGGGCTTTATTTTATTTTGTTAGCTATATAGCCCAAGGCTTGTTTGGATCAGGTTATTGGCTTTTCAATTTAGGGTTTTTGGGTCAGTTTTGAGTTGACCTCATATAAGTCCATATAAAGGGTCCATTAGGGTTAATTTTTCAAGAGGAGTGAAGAAAGTTAGGAAGGCTGATGAGAATTATGTGGAAAAACTAAAGAAACAATCTAATTTTTATGCTAGAGAGGGTGAGGCCATATCTGTATTTTTCACTAACAAACCAATGATTTTACTTATGTACAAAGAGCCTTACTTTAATACTAACATTCTTGATAATATTATGCCTAGTATTGCTATTTCTTTGTTGCAGGAGTTTGATGATTTGTTCCCCGATGATATTCCTAGCAGATTACCACCATTGAGAGGGATAGAGCATCAGATTGATTTCGTACTTGGAGCTTCAATTCCTAACCAACCAGCCTATAGAAGCAATCCTGAGGAGACGAAGGAGCTTTAAAGGCAAGTTGATGAGCTGATGAAAAAGGGGTACATTCGTGAGAATATGAACCCATGTGCTGTACCCGTGCTACTTGTGCCTATGAAGGATGTGTGTTGATTGCCGAGCCATCAACAACATAGTGGTAAAGTATAAACATCTCATTCCTAGGCTTGATGACATGTTAGTGGGTACCATTAGATTAGAATGAAAGAAGGTGATGCATCTGGAATAGAAACAAGTGCTATTTTGATGCAGGATTAGAGACTTATTGTGTATTTCAGCGAGAAGTTAAGTTGAGTGACCTTGAACTATCCCACTTACAACAATGAAGTTTATGCGCTGGTAAGAGCACTTGAGACATGACAACATTACTTGTGGCCAAAAGAGTTTGTAATCCATTCAAATCATGATTCCTTGAAACATATGAAAAGGAAAGGATAAGGTAAGTTAAAAATAAACATGCAAAATGGGTGGAATTCATTGAAACTTTTCCTTACGTAATCAAGTATAAGCAAGGCAAAAAGAACATAGTAACTGATGCACTTTCGCGCAGGTATGTTCTTCTAAACACCATGAATACTAGATTGCTAGGCTTTGAATATGTGAAGGAATTATATGATAATAATTCTAACTTTGCCGAGAATTATAATGCATGTGGACATTCAGCTTTTGGTAAGTTTTATTTAATGGGTGATTACTTGTTCAAAGAGAATAGATTGTGTGTTCCTGCTAGTTCTTTGCGTGACTCGCTTTTCGTGAAGCACATAAGGGTGGTTTAATGGGTCACTTTAGGATTGCAAAAACCTTGGATGTATTGCACGAGTATTTCTATTAGCCAAAGATGAAAAGGGTTGTGCAACGAATCTATGAACAATGCATTGCTTATAGAAAGGGAAAATCTAGAGTACAACCGCATAAATTGTATACACCATTGCTTGTGCCTACTAAATCTTGGGTCTATCTCTATGGAGTTTGTTTTAGGTTTACCTAGATCAAAAAAAGGTAGAGACTCTATTTCTGTTGTAGTTGATAGGTTTCTAAAATGACGCATTCCATTGCATGCTATAAAATAGATGATGCATCTCATATCACAGACTTGTTCTTTAAGGAGATTTTATGTTTGCATGGAATTCCTAGGAGTATAATGTCAAATCATGATGTTAAGTTCTTTAGCTACTTTTAGAAGACTTTGTCGGGAAAGTTGGGAACTAAATTTTTTTTTTTTTACAACTTATCATCTTCAAATAGATGGACAAATTGAGGTAGTGAATAGAACTTTATCCTAACTTTTGCGTGTTGTTATTCAAAAGAATTTGAAAATGTTTGCCTTTTGTTGAGTTTGCTTATAATAGAACTATGCATTTGCCACTGACTTTTCTTATTTTGAAATTGTTTATGAGTTTAATCCACTGACTCTTATGGACTTAATTTCTTTATCTTTTAAAGAAAGGGTAAATTTAGATGGTGAAAAGAAAGCAAAGATGGTGAGACAACTCCATGACAGAGTTCGACTGCAAATAGAGAAAAGGAAAAACATTGTACACTCCTAAATCAAATAAGGGGTGTAAATAGGTTGTTTTCCAACCTACTGATTGGGTTTGGGAGCACATGTGTAAGTAACGATTTCCTAACCAAAGAAAATCAAAATTACAGCTTAGTGGTGATGGTCCATTTCAGGTTTTTGAGAGGATCAATGATAATGCATACAAAATTGATCTTCCAGGTAAGTATGGTGTTAATGCTACCTTTAATGTTGCTGATCTTACATTGTTTTGACATAGGTTTTGATTTAAGGTCGAATCCTTCTGAGGAGAGAAGGGATGATGTGTACCAGCCTAGAAACACCAGCAAGGACCCATTTACTATTATAGCTTTATTTTATTTTGTTAGTTATAGCCCAAGGCTTGTTTGGACTTAATTAATATTTTATTTTCAGCTAGGATCAAAGGCTTGTTTGGATCAAGTTATGGGTTTTTAGTTTAAGGTTTTTGGGTCAATTTTATAAGTGGGCCAAATCAGTCTACTAGAGTAAATCCATTAGGGTTAATTTTTCAAGAATCATTTAAACTCATGTAACCTAAATTTCAGCAGCCATTGATGAATATTACTTTTGAATTTTTTTCAATTTTAACGTGTGAGAGTGATTCTTATGTTCTTCAGCATTCATTGGTTGGCCACCTTACAGGACATTGTATGTAACTACAGGATTATGTGGATGAGTTTTGACTGGCAAGGACACAGAGTAACATTAAGAGGGGAGGACCTATGAAGTTGCAATCGTTCAGTTTGGACAGATGAGTGGGTTATTATATAGAAAAAGAGGTGATGAGGATCAGCCCAACATCAAGCGTAATCATGCCAACAACCCATTGAAGGTGCCAATTGGGCCAATTACCAGAGCTAGGGCAAAGAATCTTAAAGAAGCATTGAATGGGCTTGTTCAGAACATATGGAGCAAAATGGACCTAGAGGGGCTTGGTACATTTAAGCAGCATGAAGGACAACCTTTAATTCATCTAATTCAGGTCCAAGAAGAGCCCAATTGGTCTGGAACAAGGGGCTGATATGTCTGGCCCAATACCAACCTTGTTAGGCTTGTTCTCTCCTAATGCCACAAGGATAAAAAAAAATCAGCAATTTATTCTCCTAATTTAGTAAGAAAGTTGGCCAGATTTTGTTCCTAAAGAGGGGAGGATTATTTAATGTTTTTCCTAACTTAGAAGGGAAAGTAATTAAATCATCAACAAATGAGGAAATTTGTATTCTTATTTGTCCAAGTTAAACAAGGAAATCCAAACTAATCAAGAACATCAAAGGGGGAAACAACACAAATTTTTTAAATCAGATTTCTCCTAATTTATTTGAGACTTATTAAGGGTGACTGATGCGAACCTCGTGATCACGTGGTCACGCAACTCACATGTAAAGACATCAATTCCCGGAAAGTCAAGTAAATCAGGTTTGATAGGAGTGTGACATATAGATAACTTGTACCTAGGCACCAGCACTATTGGAAACGGAGACCCCCACCCAACGAATATTGATTCGCGAACGAGAAGTATAAGGATGACGCCACGAAGACAGTTGTTCCTCGATAAGTCATTTTCAGTTCTTTAGAGAACCAGGGAAGGGAGATTATCCCACCAACACACAATAAGTGCAACAAGAAGTTTATGGATCTGAAAATTGTGTAACCTTACATGTTTGGTTATGTCTTTATTTATACTGACTCTAGACTTAGAAAACCCTAATGGACCCCCCTTAGGTGGACTTATATGAAGCCCACTTACAATTGACCCAAATAAGTAATAATAACTCAAAAACTATGAAGAAAATACTAAAAATAATAAAACTCCGAAAATTATCATGCTAAATATGCTAGAATCAGATTTGTCACCCTTAAGAAGTCCCAAATAAACTAGGAGAAATCTGATTTGGAAAATTTGTGTTGCTGCCCCCTTGATGTCATTGATTAGCTTGGATTTCCTTGTTTAACTTGGACAAATAAGAAAACAAATTTCCTCCTTTGTTGCTGATTTAATTACTTTCCTTCCCAAGTTAAGAAAAGCATTAAATAGTCCTCCTCTCTTTAGGAATAAGATATGGCCAACTTCCTTACTTAATTAGGAGAATAAATTGCTGACTTTTTATCCTTGTAGCATTAGGAAAACAAGCCTAACAAGGCTGGTATTGGGCCGGAAATATCAACCCCTTGTTCCATATGAATTGGGCTCTTCTTGGACCTGAACTAGATGAATTAAAGGCTGTCCTTCATGCTCCTTAAATGTCCCAAGCCCCTCTAGGTCTATTTTGCTCCATATGTTCTGAACAAGCCCATTCAATGCTTCTTTAAGCTTCTTTGCCCTAGCTCTTATGATTGGCCCAATTGGCACCTCCAATGGGTCGTTGGCATGATTACGCTTGGTGTTGGGCTGATCCGCATCAGTGACAAATTTGATTAGCATATTTAGGATAGTAATTTTTGGATTTTTATTACTTTCATTATTTTCTTTTTAGTCTTTGAGTTATTATTTCTTATTTGGATCAATTGTAAGTGGGCTTCATATAAATCCACCTAAGGGGGGTCCATTAGGGTTTCTTTAAGTCTAGTGTCAGTATAAATAAAGGCATAACCAAACATGTAATGTTACGCAATATTTAGATTAATAAAACTTCTTATTTGCCGCACTTTATGTATGTGTGTTGGTGAGATAATCTTCCTTCCTTGGTTATCAAAAAAACTAAAAATGACTTATTGAAGAACAACTGGCTTCGTGGCGTCATCCTTATACTTCTCGTTCGCGAATCAATATTTGTTGGGTAGGGGTTTTGCATTTCTAATAGTGTTGGTGCCTAGATACACGTTATCTTTTTGTCACACTCCTATCAATCCTGATTTACTTGGCTTTCCGGGAATTGATGTCTTTGCGTGTAGGTTGCGTGACCACGTGACCACGTGATCACGAGGTTCGCATTGGGAGGCTTAACAAATATCAGCCTATGTAGCCTGATGATGATTCCTAATATAGATGCTAAGTTGAATGCATTATTAGTGGGGAAAAATCTAGAAGAGGAGGATAAATAAGCTCTTTAAAAACTACTTCATACGTACCATGATGTGTTCACCCCTATGGTAGGGTTACCCCCTCTTAGACCTGATGACCATATTATTCCTTGAAAAGAGGGAGTTCGGCCTGTTAATCTCAAGCCATACAGGTATTCCAGTTTGCAAAAAGATACAGTGGAAAAAATGATCTTTGAAATGCTTGATTTTAGCATAGTTCAACCAAGTCACAACCCATTCGCTTCCCCAGTGATACTAGTAAAAACAAAAGACCTCTCCTGGAGGTTGTGTGTTGATTATATGGCCTCCAACAAGTTAACAATAAAAAACAAGTTCCCTATACAAGTATACGAGCTATTAGAAGAGTTAGCAAGGGCAAATATATTCTCAAAAATTGATTTAAGATCTAGCTATCACCAGATCAAGATGAGCCGTACCTGATTTGACTAAACACCTAAAAAGGATGCATTTGGTTAGTAACAGTTGAATCACTCAATGAGGTTATGGTATTAGTGCAATGTTAATGCAGGAGGGACATCCTATAGCCTATGTCAACAAAGCTTTGGAGCCTAAGTAACAAGCGCTGTCCACTTACGAGAGAGAGATGTTGGCTATTTTACAAGCAGTAACCAAATGGAGACAATATTTGTGGGGAAGACCCTTCAAGATCAGAATTGACCATGTTAGTCTTAAATATATGTTGGATCAAAACATAACCTTCCCTTCAAGTGTTGTCCACTTATGAGAGAGAGATGTTGGCTATTCTACAAGTAGTAACCAAATGGAGACAATATTTGTGGGGAAGACGCTTCAAGATCAGAATTGACCATATCAGTCTTAAATACATGCTGGATCAAAAAATAACCTTCCCTTCCCAACATTTGTGGCTAACTAAACTATTAGGCTTTGATTGCAAAATTGAATTTTGTAAGGATTGAGAATGTAGCAGTTGATGCTCTCTTTAGAATAGCCAGTAGTGAACTTAATGCACTAGCTTTATCCATAGTTTCCACTAGTTTATTGTCAGACATCAGGAAATCTTGAGAGGTTGATAGCAAGGTTATGTCAATCATCCAGGACTTAATTAAAGACCCTGCTACACATCCTTATTACAAGTGGAGAAGGGTCTTCTTTTCAGGAAGGGAAAACTAATGGTGGGAAATGACATGACATTACAAAATCATCTAATAGCCACCTACCACAATATAGCCTTAAGGGGGACTCTAGTTCTATAGTCATAACAACGAGGGTTGGTAGTGTTATTCTATTGTATGAAGTAACAAAAGCAAGTCGGACAATACATGAGGGAATGTCCCATATTTCAAAGATACAAGTTCGAAAATGTGGCTAGCATAGGGTTATTACAACCTTTGCCTATTCCAGTAGCACCCTTTTACATACATTAGCATGGACATCATAACAGATTTGCCTAAATCTGAGTGAAAAGAAGTCATATTTGTAGTGGCGGATAGGTTTAGTAAGTATGCACACTTTATGGCACTCTCACACCCCTAAACTACTTGCTCAGTAGCAAAAACTTTCATGGACTTAGTCTACACATTACACGGTCTTCCAGCCATCATAGTTAGTAATCGAGACTCTATTTTCCTAAGTCAGTTTTGGAGGGAAATGTTCAGTCTGCAAGGGCTCAACCTATACCACTCCACTGCCTATGATCCTCAATCAAACGAACAAATTGAGATCATCAACAAATGTTTGGAGAACTTTCATTAAGGGAGTAGTGGTATAATACAAACTTTTACATAGTGATACGATCCAGGCAAGGTCAAATTCGGATTTTGACATAAAAAGTACACCTAATCAGTTTTACGGCAACAGTCATAATTCTCAATTCGACCGTTGGATCAAGCTGAAATTTTACGTGCAATCTCCTGACATGTTGTCCTACCTTGTTTTAAAATTATAGATCAATCGGAGTTCGGGAAGGTATCGAAACATGGGTCAATAGAGGCTGTACGAATTTTGTTATTTACTTCCTTTTGACTTGTGGACTTCCTATTTGGCTAGGATTCTTTTCCTAAAAGGATGTGGCAGCTTATTTTGGGAATATCCTAATTCTCCAAAGCTCTTTAATAGGCTGCAACATAGTTTCCATGAGTGGCAAGGATTCATAAATGTTCAGAATTCTTTTCTTACAAGGATTCCTTATTCATCCTAGCTACAAAAAGGAAAGAAGATTTCAGAATCAATTCTACCTTCAGATCAGACTTCCTAGTCTATTAGAGACTTCTTAATGGTGACAAATTTGATTCTGGCATATTTAGGATGGTAATTTTCAGATTTTATTATTTTCTTCCTAGTCTTTGGGTTATTATTACTTATTTAGGTCAATTGTAAGTGGGCTTAATATAAGTCCACCTAAGGGGGTCCATTAGGCTTTATTTAAGTCTAGAGTTAGTATAAATAAAGGCATAACCAGACATGTAAGGAGATAATTCAGATTAATAAAACTTCTTGTTTGCCGCACTTTATGTGTGTGTGTTGGTGAGATAATCTCCCTTCCATGGTTCTCTAAAGAACTCAAAATGACTTATCGAAGAACAACTGGCTTTGTGGTGTCATCCTTATACTTCTCGTTCACGAATCAATATTCGTAGGGTGGGGGTTTTCATTTCCATTAGTGCTGGTGCCTAAGTACAAGTTATCTTTGTGCCACACTCATATCAAACTTGATTTACTTGGCTTTTCGGGAATTGGTGTCTTTGTATGTGGGTTGCTTGACCACGTGATCACGAGGTTCGCATCACATAGCCACTAAATCAACTCCCAACAAAATACCATACGGTTTTTCTCCACTATCCACATTCCATACTTCTGTAAAGACTCCTTGCTAAAGGTAATTGACCATTACCTCAATAAAAGGGAGCATATGCTATAGATAATGAAGCAAAATTTGATCAAGTCATAGAATCAAATGAGGTAGCTACCCAACAAGAGAAGAAGTGATAGAGTCCTAAAGTAGGTGATTCGGTTTAATTAAAACTACAGCCTTACAAGTAGAAATCGGTGCTTCATCACTACAACCACAAGCTAGCGACTAAATATTATGGTCCTTATACAATGATTGAGAAGATTGGAGAAGCTGATTACAAGTTAAATCTTCCTTCCTCTTTAACAATCCATCTTGTTTTCCATGTCTCCCAACTAAAGAGGAGTGTGGGTAACAAAATGGTGCATAATAATTTACTTGATGGGCCCAAAGAACCCATGCTACAACCCCAAGCAATCCTGGATCGAAGGCTGATCAAAAGGGGTCAACAAGTTGCAATGCAAATCTTAGTCCACTGCCAAGGTTGTCTGCAGCTGAAGCAACATGGGAATTCATTGTGAAGTGAAACTTAAATTTTCTTCACTCAACCTTGAGGACAAGATGTTTTGAAGGGGGAGATTTGTTATAAGTAAATTTAGTTATGAAAAATTTGCCAGAGGAGTGAGACGAACAGGAGGAAGAAATGACTGTTACAATCAAAACATACTATAGGCTAGTGTTTAACCTTATACACACCATTTCTATAAATTGTAATTCTCAATAATGAGAAGGTTGTCGAGTCAGCACCATCTTCTGCTCTGCCTATATATATATACTAGCAGTTGTAACATAATGGGGCATGCAAAATGAATGAGGAAAATTGTTAATTTCTTTTGTGGATTCCTTCTTTTCTCTCCTTCTTCTCCTCACTCTTTTTCTCTCCCTCCCTCATTCCAGTCATCTCCCTCTTTCCTGATTTCTTCTTTTTCTTAGTAAACTAGATACTAGAGAAATCACTCCACTAGGTTCAATACATATTGAAGGATTCTTAATCAGGTTATTGCCTATAGATAACGATCTTATACCTGTTTCATATACCCAATAATTTATTTCAACTTTATTCTTTGAATGTATCCTATATCACACATTTCATGCAAATATCATAATATCAACAAATAACATTTACTAATAACTCTCTTCACATTCAATATTCTATCAATCCCAATGGTAAAGTTATATCGCATCATGTTTAGTATAACATATCCAATCTACAAATCAATCTAACAGTTAAATCGCTCTCTATTGGAACATAACCTAACAAACCTTAAAAATTAGAGACCTACAGTTCAGGAAAAGCCATTTATGGAAGGAAAGTTTTTTACGATCTTCACTATTCAAACTTCAGAAAACATATGAAAGAACCTATCAAAATTACATCCCCACCAATGGTTGACAAAGGCAAAAACATTTGGTGACTGCGACTGAGAATAATGGTGTTTTCTCCAGAAATATTCCACCAGCCATATCTTTCTCACATAGCTTGATATTACAAATCCCTCCAGCTAGAATGTAGCAAACATAGCGATGATCAACATGCCCAAAGAATAGCCCAACCAACGATGTAAAGTGGAGAGATATAACTACCATAGTGCCTATCCTCAATGTGTTTTCTCTCAAAGACCAACTCAATCTCACCTAAAGCTCTCAATCATGGTTGTCACCTCAAATGTTTGGGAGAAGATGAAGGCTTTACAAGCCATTTTCATGGCTGCTGGGTTTGCATATGTAACAACTCTTAAAAGAAGGAATTTTGTTTATATATGTCCTTTTCTATCCAATTCGAGTCTATTGGTATTTTTGCGAGACCATACTAAACTCCAATTGACTTGATAATTTAATCTAAGTACAAACTTATAATAGGGGTCTACTTGTAAAATTTGATATTTGAAAATACTTTTTGTCAAAAATCTGATTTTTCCTCCTACATTATTTACTTGAATCATTTACCCCTTATAATATACAACATGTAATGTCTCACAAAATTAAATAGATTCATGATACACTGATTATTCATAAACATGTCGGAAAATGATTTTTTTAATATAATATCATGTTCCCTTGATTTAATACGTGATACCATATATCATTTCAACTATTAAACATCATTAAATGATTCAGTACATCACACATACATATAACATATAATAGCATTACAAAAGGAGAAACATTCTCATTGTATGCATAACATGAAGTTGATACGATCCGAGCAATGACAAAACAATTAAATTTGGATTCTGATGTAAAATGCACAACTATCCAAATTCACAGAAATAGTCAAAATTCTTAATGTGATTGTTGGATTGGGCTAAAATTTTACGTTGAGTCGCCAGACAGGTTGTCCTACCTTGGGTTAAAATTGTAGGTCAATTGGAGTTTGGAAAGGTATCACAATACTGGTCAACAGAAGGGTGTACGAATTTTGTTATTTACTTCCTTTTGACTTGTGAACTTTTTATTTTGCTAAGATTCTTTTCCTAAAAAGATGTGGTAACTTGTTTTGGGAATCTTCTAATTCTACAAAGATCTTTAATGGGCTGCAACATAGCTTCTAAGTATTGCAAGGATTCATAAATGTTTCAAAATCTTTTTCTTACAAAGATTCCTAATTTTTTTTTGGTAAGTTGACGTATATATTAAAGAAGAAGATACAAACATTATAAGGGGCATACCCCAGATTTACAATGATAACAGAAACATAAAACAACAGATGGCTACAGGCTAGCCACCGACCCTAAAACTGAAACCTCACTAGAAGAAGACTTCAGAATTCATCCTAGCTACAACAAGGAAAGAAGACTTCAGAATTAATTTTACCTTAAATCAGATTTCCTAGTCTATTTGGGACTTCTTTATGGTGACAAATCTTATTTTAGCATATTTTGGATAGTAATTTTTGGATATTTATTTATTTATTATTTTTTCTTCTTAGGTTTTGGGTTATTGTTACTCATTTGGGTCAATTGTAAGTGGGCCTCATATAAGTCCATGTAAGGGGGGCCATTAGGGTTTATTTAAATCTAGAGTTAGTATAAGTGAAGGCATCACTAGACATGTAAGTTAAACAATTCATATTAATAAAACTTCTTGTTTGCTACACTTAGTGTGTGTGTGTATTGGTGAGATAATCTCCCTTCCATGGTTCTCTAAAGAACTGAAAATGACTTACCGAAGAACAACTAGCTCTGTGGCGTCATCCTTATACTTCTCACTCGTGAATCAATATTCGTTGGGTGAGGGTTTTCCGTTTCCAATAGTGTTGGAGCCTAGGTACAAGTTGTATGGGAAACTCACAAAGTGTTACTTCTGTAAAGAAAGTGTCGTGTTTCTTAGGTATATTATCTCTAGCAGGGGAGTTAAGGTTGATGAGGAGAAAATTGAGGCAATTCGGGACTGGCCAAAACCTGCTAGTATCGCTGATGTGAGGAGTTTCCATGGTTTCGCTTCTTTCTACAAGCGATTTGTGAAAGACTTCAGCTCTATTGTTGCTCCTATGACAGAATGCTTGAAAAAAGGGAACAAGTTTAGATGGAGTGAAGATGCGCAGAAAGCTTTCGAGCTAATTAAGGAAAAGTTATGTACTGCTCCAGTTTTAGCACTTCCAAACTTTGCTAAAACATTCGAAATAGAGTGCGATGCTTCCGGAGTTGGAATTGGGGTCGTCTTCCTTGCAAGAAAAGAGGCCGATTGCATTCTTCAGTGAAAAGTTAAATGGAGCACGTTTGAACTACTCAATTTACAACAAGGAGTTCTATGCTTTGATTCGGGCTCTAGAGGTATGGCAGCACTACTTGTTGCCTAAAGAATTTGTTAGACATACTGATCATGAATCCTTGAAGTATCTTAAGGGTCAAAGCAAGCTGAATCGCAGACATGCTAAATGGGTGGAGTTTATGGAGTCATTTCCTTATGTCATAAAGTACAAGAAAAGGCAAGTTAATGTGGTTGCTGATGCTCTTTCTAGGAGGTTTGCACTGATCTCTATATTGAATGAAAAGCTGATGGGTTTTGAACAAGTGAAGGAACAGTATGCATGAAGGTTACTTGTTCAAAATGGGCAGAATGTGTATTCCTTCAGGATCGTTACGGGAGTTGCTTGTGCGAGAGGCTCATGGTGGTGGTCTTAGTGGTCATTTTAGGGAGAAGAAGACTTATGAGCTGCTGAAAGAACATTTCTTTTGGCCTAAGCATGTTACGGGATGTGCACAAGGTGATTGAGAGATGTTTTATTTGCAAGAAAGCTAAGGATAAAGAGAATGCATATGGACTGTATATGCCACTGCCTATTCCAGAGCAGCCATGGATGGATATTAGCATCAACTTTGTACTTGGGTAACCAAGAACACAGTGTGGAAAGGATTCAATGATGGTCGTGGTTGATCGATTCTCCAAAATGTCTCATTTCATTTCTTGCAACAAAACTGACGATGCAGTACATGTTGCTGATTTGTTCTTTCAATAGATTGTTTGTTTGCATGGAGTTCCTAAAAGCATTGTCTCTGATCGTGATACAAAGTTCTTGAGCCACTTTTGGAAGACTCTTTGGAGGAAGCTTGGAACGAAGTTACTTTTCAGTACGGCATGTCATCCACAAACTGATGGACAAACTGAGGTAGTAAACCGAACTTTATCTTCTTTGTTACAAGCTGTTATACATCAGAATTTGAAGAGTTGGGATACTTGTTTGCCTATTGTGGAGTTTGCATATAATCGTAGTGTGCATGGGGCTACAAAATTTTCACCATTTGAGGTTGTGTATGGCTTTAATCCTTGTGTTCCTATTGATCTTGTTCATATTCCAATTGATGAGAGGACATCTATGGATGGAATTAGAAAGGCAGAATTGATGAAGAAACTACATGAGCAGGTTCGATTACATATTAAGGAGAAAACGACAAAGTATGCTAAACAAGCTAACAAGGGGCGAAAAATGGTTAGGTTTGAACCTGGCGATCTTGTTTGGATTTATATTAGCAAGGCCAGATTCCCAAGCAAACGTAAGTCCAAGTTGATGCCAAGAGCTGATGGTCCATTTCGGATTATAGAGAAGGTGAATAATGCGTATAAGGTAGATCTTCCTGGTGATTACAACGTATTAGCTACTTTTAATGTGAAAGACTTGACTCCATACTTAGATGACGATGACGATTCTGATTTGAGGACAAATCATTTTCAACTCGGGGCTGATGATGTGCATCATGGGAATTATAATCCATCTTGTAAAGCTAAAACTAATATGCAAGAGGATTCAGATGGTCCAATGACAAGAGCGAGAGCGAAACAACTACAAAGGGCTTTGACGAGTCAAATTGGAATGATTGAAGCTGCATTGGAGTTAACAATTAGCAATCAATTTGAAATTGGTTCAAGGATGTTTATTTGCCTACAATTGGAACTTGGAGATGGGAAAAGCCCTTAATGGTTCTTTTGATGCTGGGCTACTTGAATTTGGGTTGATATGCAAATAAGTGAAGGAATTGATGCTGTTTATGGTCGAACAAAGAAATGAATTTGAACCTGAATTTGAAGTCATCCATTGCATGTGAAAACAAGACTAATCTAGGTGGATTTCAAGTTCAGAACATGTTCTTTCTAGATTGTCCAACCATGATTGCATTGGACTTTTGTGTAAGAAGATATGGTTAATTTAAATTTGGTCTGTTTATGTTAGAAATGTCAAAAAATGTGTGCTAGTTAATTTGTCTAGGTTAGTTTGTCAAAGTCTATTTTTTGGGCTTGACTTCTGCCATGTTGAATTTTTCCTAACTTTGGAGGGATGTTCTAGTTATAAATATAGTATCAGAATATGTAATAAAGCACTTTTGGCCAATATTTGAAACTTAATTCACAGAATTACGAGTTGTTCTTCCAAATTGATTTTGTGAAGAAGCCTACCTGACTTATCACTCTTCAATCACAAAGAGTGTGGCGTCGAAATCCTAGATTGATCTTTGTGGCGTCCAGATCGACTTATCAAAGTATCATTCTAGTCTATCCCCCATCTTATTTACCTTAAAATCACTATAATCCAGCCTAAACACCAAAAGAAAGACAACACAACCAGACCCATCCTTCATCCATTTTCGTCAGATTCATTGTAGCCAATTTTTGAATCATTCACGGCACATCAGAAGTGTTCATACATGTCATAATCCATATCCATGAATTTGAAAGTCATCATTATATTTTTTTTGGTAAGTTGACGTATGTATTAAAGAAGAAGATACAAACATTATAAGGGGCATGCCCCAGATTTACAATGATAACAGAAACATAAAACAACAGATGGCTACAGGCTAGCCACCGACCCTAAAACTGAAACCTCACTAGATTCGTGAGGGAAACCAATACAACCAGCTAACTAACAAATTAAGAATCTATGGTATTCACCCTCCAAGCTCGTTGGATCCTTTTGTTTTCATTTGTTGGTACGACATTCCTCATCAAATCAAGCTTATCACGAATGATACATTCGATTTGATTAAAGACCAAATTCGAAGTTCTAGACATTCCAGCAAAGATCCTTGCATTCCGTTCTTGCCATACATGATACACTGTAGCTGCAAAACTCAGTTTACGAGAAAAATTGACGAAACTCTTGCCATGCCAAGAGATGGTGGCCCATCGAATCCATTCATCCTATTATGAGAAAGTCATCATTATAAGTGTTTACAAAAATGTAAAACGACAATTCATAGCTATTACATAATTGTTATAAAATGTAGGTCAACTATTCATACTATTACGTAATTTATCACAAAAGACTTCAGACAAAGTTTCTAAGCATCATGGCTATAAGACATCCCTATTACAAAACAAATTCAATGTAAGTGTATAACCAATTTCTTATAATATAATTGGACATTGGACATATACGTGTAATCATATTATCAATTTAAATATGTAGATTCTCATTAATAACTACTAAGTCTATCCTTAACATTTTACTTTATATCTTCGTGCGACCTAATGTTGAATTGTTATATCTGATCTATATACAACATCAATTAACATGTATTATGGTCTGGAAACCCTTGTACGTTTGGCATCCTTCCATGAATGATTATTCTTTCCTGACTATAGTCAATTTGTTTACGATTTTTGAACAGTAATCACAATTGTAATTGACACATCATTATTCTTACTTTAGTAGATCAATAACTACTTTCAAAAAAGCAATTATTGTTAACATTATTAACATTACTAATCTCATTCTCTCATTCAATCATCCCAGTTTTTCAACATGGATACCAATAGCGAAAGCTAACTTCATCATTCATTCCTAATTATCCAATATGAATACCATTAGCCGAAACTAATGACATCATTTATTCTCGGTTATCCAATATGGATACCATTAGCCAAAGTTAATCTCATCATTCATTCCTGGTTATCTAAATATGGATACCATTAGCCGAAATTAATCTCATCAATTAATCTTGATTATCCAATATTGATGCCATTAACCAAAGTTAATCTCATTATTCATTCCACGTTATCCAATATGGATATAGCCGAATTTAATCTCATCAATTAATTATGATTATCCAATATAGATACCATTAGCTGAAGCTAATCTCATTATTTGTTTCTAGTTATTTATTATGGATACCATTAGCTAAAGCTAACCTCATTATTCATTCTCGGTTATCCAATACGGATGCTATTAGCCGAAGCTAATCTCATCAATTAATCCCAACTATTCAATATAGATACCATTAGCCAAATATTATATATAAATACTTCGAGAATTTAATAATAATTAGCTGAAGGTGGAAATCACCTACCTGCTCCTCCCGTAGTATGTCCTCGCCTGGTTGAAGATTCGATCCCGGTCACACCTCCTGATACACAAAATGACCATTGCTTAGTATATTTTTTTTTTTTATCTAAGAGACGTCAAAGACCATTTCAAAAATATACTAGTGCACACATACATTCATTTAAACATCTCCCATGTTCATATAATTGTATAGTGATAATATCTCATAACAAGACATTCGTTCCTAACTTTAATGAAGGTCATTTACTAAAATTATATCATTATGACACTAAAAATCGTCAACAAAAACTGAGTCATTTTGACAATGAAAATCATCAGTGAAAACTAAGTCATTTTGACACTGAAAATCATTAACAAAATCTAATTCGCTTTGACATTGAAAATTATCATCAAAACTAAGTCATTTTGTCATTTCTTTCCCCCAAGTTCATGCATATGGTCAATACCAAGTTTTTCTCCAATAGACTACTGATGTGAACCTCATGATCACGTGGTCATGCAACCCACAATCAAGATTAAGATCTGATCTCGAAAAGCCGAAATAGGTCTGATAAGAGTGTGACACAATAGAAACCTGACCCAAGGCACCAAAACTATTGGAATGAGTAGAATGATGTCATGAAGCCAGTTAATCTTTGATATGTCAGATTCAATTTGTTCAAGAACTGAAGAATGCAAGAATCACTCTCACACGTTAAAACTGAAAAATTCAGAAGTAATATTCATCAAAGGTTGCTGAAATTTGGGTTACATGAGTTTAAATACTTCTTGAAAAATTAACCCTAATGGACTCCTTATGTGGACTTATATGAGGTCCACTCAAAACTGACCCAAAAACCCTAAACTAAAAGGCCTAACACTTGATCCAAACAAGCCTTGGATCGTAGTTGAAAGCAAAGTATTAATTAAGCTCAAACAACCCTTGGGTTACAATGTTCCTAATGTTAAATCAATGTTTTGCCATGAGAAGAAGAGAAGGAAATAAAATATTACAAAAGTGATTCATGACTTATTTATAGCCTATCATGCAACCTATTAATCCTAGAAACAAAAGGAAAAGGTAACCACCCATGTTATTTCCAAGTTGTAGTATGATTCTTTTGTTTTCTTTGTTGTCCTCACCTCATGGCTCAAATAAGGTTGTATTGGGCAAGCACATGGATAAGATGTATGAGGACCCCCTCTTGATACTATAAATGGACCTTTCAATTCTGAATGGGTTGAAACCTTCAAAACCAATGCATTCAATGCCTCTTTCAATGCCTTTGTTTTGGACCGAGTCATTGGACTATTTGGAACGTGTAATGGGTCCTATTTGGTGTTTCTGGGTTGGTCCACATCAACTACACTTCAACCTACTTTTGGACATAGACCACAGTCAAATTCACTTCCAAAGTTTATAATGTCTCCATTTTATTATAATATCACTCATTCAAAGAGGATCTATTACTTACTAGTATTTTCATGAGGGTCTTTCTTTGCTATTCTTTTCTAAGATGGTCGAAGCTTATGTCACTCCCCTAGCAATCATATTTTTTTGTTCTTCACGTGGCAACATCAAATTCTCATTTATTTTAGTGTTCTACACATTCCAATTTACAAAAAACTGTTAAACATGCTCAAGGATCATATTCCTTTCCATAATCTCATCAAGTTCATCACAATATTGTCAAGTAGTTTACAGTTAAGTTCAAACATGCACATTCTCAAGGATTCTCCTATCTAAACTTTCATAGACCGAAACATGAGGTATTAACATTAAGTGTTCATTTCATCATTGTTAACTACATCATTCCAAGTCATAAAAACATAAGCTAATAATCAATTTCATATTACATGTGAGTTTAAAACACATAATCCTTTTTTTTTTGGGATAAGGTAAGTATATTATCCAAAAAATAGCAAAATACAAAAAAGGGTCAAAACCAAACAAAGGGCAACGACGGATAAACCAGCTTACCCTAAACCAAAACAAAAGCAACCTAAAGAACCAGGACATATGATACTATTCAGTCTTGTGATACGACCTAAGTAAGGTCAAATTCGGATTTTGGCGTAAAATTTTCTACCATCCAGTTTTATGCTATTGAGCATAATTCCAAATTCCAGAGGTATTTGTCTATGTTGGGGTAAATTGTCAGATGAATCAAAGATAAAAAAAGGCATAATATAGGTTAGAATAGGCTATATGAATTTTTTTTTTTTGGTAAGTTGACGTATGTATTAAAAGGAGAAGATACAAACATTATAAGGGGCATGCCCCAGATTTACAATGATAACATAAACATAAAACAACAGATGGCTACAGGCTAGCCACCGACCCTAAAACTGAAACCTCACTAGATTCGTGAGGGAACCAATACAACCAGCTAACTAACAAATTAAGAATCTATGGTATTCACCCTCCAAGCTCGTTGGATCCTTTTGTTTTTATTTGTTGGTACGACATTCCTCATCAAATCAAGCTTATCACGAATGATACATTCGATTTGATTAAAGACCAAATTCGAAGTTCTAGACATTCCAAAGAAAGATCCTTGCATTCCGTTCTTGCCATACATGATACATCGGAGCCGCAAAACTCGGTTCATTTAGAAAAATTGATGAAACTCTTGCCATGCCAAGAGATGGTGGCCCATCGAATCCATTCATCCCAGCCTTTTGTCATTCTTGGAATGTCGCATCTGTCACAAACATCCCACCGATCGCTTTAGTATAGGAGCATTCAAAGAACAAGTGGTTGTGATCCTCATTGTTCGGAGACAGAGTGAGCATCTATTGGGACCATGTATACCAAACCGATGAAGTTTATCTTGAGTTGTGAGTTTCGTTTGGACAGCCATCCATAGAAGAAATGAATGTCTTGGAACAAGATTCTTGAACCACACAATGTCATGCCATTCAACCATCTGACGATGACGTCTTAGTTGTTCCCAAGCTACTTTGACCGAGAATCTGTGATTTGGCGAATCCAACCAAACTATCTCATCCTTTTGCCCCATCTTAGGATTAGAATTGGAAGGAATGGCTTCTATAATGGGGTGTCACCAATAGCTTGGGTGGTAGGAGTTTTCCATTCGAGTTCCGAATTAGCACATTCACCTTCACGTTCTTGGCCATACCGAATCATAGATGAATCTTTCCCCGTAAGAATCCGCGAGTGGGCTGTGAGGATGCCAATTATCAAACCATAGAGAGGTTGTCATTCCATCTCCTATGATGTACTTCATCTTCAGCCATGCTAAGGATCTGAGCTTTAGAATCTTTCCCCAAGCCCAAGAGCAATTCTGTGGTGTCTTGATTGTCCGAAATTCCTACCTCGCAATGATTGGATCTGATCCAAGTAGACCATATTGAGCCATCTGAGTCATTGCACAGGTTCCAAATGTGTTTGAACAAAGCAATCTTGTTCCATTCTGTTATCCTTTTTATTCCTAGCCCCCCCTCCTTTTTTGGAAGACATACCTGATCCCAAGCCACTTTAGCCCCATGAGTTCTCATATCCGAACCCGACCAAAGAAAGGATTTCATAATTTGCTCCACATTTTTAATTACTTGCCCGGTAGGAGAAAGAGAGATGCCCAATAGACTGTATGGAAAATAAGACCAATTAATCGGTTGTACCCGGCCCCGCATACGAGTGTTCTACAAGTCCAATGTCGAACTTTAGAGGTGATTCGATCCACGAGGCCCTTACAATAAACACCCTTTAGTCCGACGAGAGAAGAGGTACTCCCAAATATTTCATAGGGAGCTCCCCCTCTCTAAACCCAAGAATATGAATAATTTGTTCCCTCTCAGCATTTAACACACCGCTCAAGAAGATGTCACTTTTGTTTGGATTTGGATACAGACCCGATAGATCTTGAAACTTTGTGAGCACTGTTCTGATCATACGAATTGAGTTTACATCCCCGTTGCTAAAAATCATCAAGTCGTCAGCAAAACAAAGATGAGAAATTCGTCCCCTTCTTGCATCTCCAAGTGGAACTTGAATTTCTTGGATGGCACTCATCTTGCAGAATAGCCCCGAAAGGATTTCCATACATAGGACAAACAAATATGGGGACAATGGATCCCCTTGTCTGACCCTCTTCCCCCTTGAAAGTAACCTGCAAGCTCACCATTGACGTTGATAAAATTGACATGATGTAACACAAACCATGATCCAATCAATGACCGTTCTAGGGAATCCCATTTTTATTAACATAAGCGTCAACGAAATCCCACCGCACCGAGTCATAAGCCTTCATCGGATCAACTTTCATAGCACAACGAAAGCGGGTCCCGTAGATTTATGATAGCCTTTCATTAGTTCCCCGAGACAAAAGAATGTTATCACCGATTCTCCGTCCCGAGATAAAAGCGATCGATATGGGCCAACTAAGGATGGCAAAACAACTTTGATTCTCCACACTAGAATCTTAGCGATGCATTTGTACAATCGTATTGCAGCAAGATATAGGACGGAAATCAGTCAACCTTGTAGGATTAGCAACTTTAGGAATAAGGGAAATGGATGTAGCATTCATTTCTTTAAGCATTCTACTGAGTCCGAAAGAATGATCTAACAGCTTGATTACATCTTCCCCAACTATGTGCCACATTCTTTTGAAGAAACTGCGTTAAAGCCATCCGGACCGGGGGCTTTGTTGTTCTTCAAACTAAACATAGCTTGCTTAATCTCCTCCCCTTGTTACATCTTGTGCGAGAACATCTTTGTTGCGTTGAAGACAGTTTCAAGTTAATTGTCGATTCCATCACTTCCTCGTTCGGAACCCTAGGCATCCGATCAACACCTAACACACGATGGAAGTATGTAATTACTTCGATTTGATTGCCTCGTGTCCTTCGACAACCTCTCCATCCTCCCTTGTAAGTGATAGAAGCTTATTTCTATTCTTTTTCCATTTACTTGATTTGTGAAAGTAGCTAGTATTCGATCCCCCAAGCTAAGCCATTGTATCCTTGCCTTCGTTTGAAAAAAAACTCTTCACCACGACCGGTAGAAGCGTATTTATGAACAAGATCCCTTTCTCGCATGCACAAAATTGGATTCTCATGCGCTGTATGCAGAGCCCGTTGAGCCTTATCCATTTCGTTTTTGCATCTTTCACTCTATCCGAAATGTTGGAGAAGTGAGCCATATTGAAAAGTTTCAATTCCTGCTTTAGCTTTCTTAGTTTGCAACACAGCTGATACATTGGACAACCCTCCGAATTCTGATCCCATACCTTCTTCACCAAGGGCATGAACTTGTCATGATCCATCCACATATCGAAGAATCTGAATGGTTTCTTTATGTTCGATCATTGCCAAGAACCTTTACCACCATAGGAGAATGGTCCGACATACCCGAAGGCAAAATCTCAGCCTCGATAATGGAAATTTCAGATTCCACTGCTCATTGACCAGCACTCTATCTAGTTTCCGCATAATCAGATTCTCAGGACATTGGTTCGACCAAGTATAATGCATACCGAATACCAAGATCATCTACTTTCGCTTCTCGAATACATGTATCCAATCGTCCCATAGTACCACCCACGTAGTAGACCCTCCTAACCCGTCCGGTCGGTTGCGGATAGCATTAAAATCACCCATAAGAATCCACGGGGTTGACTCCCATCCATCACTACGACTCACAATATCAGACCATAATGCCTCACGTAAGGAAGCATTATTGTCTCCCTAAATAATTGAAGTATTGAAACTGATATTGGTAACTAATATAGTGACAGAGACATGAATAGCCTGGTCTGACATTCCAAAAACATCCACCTTCACCGTATCGACGCATTCCAACAAACCCAAATACGCCCACGACAAGAGAAATCATAATTATACAAGAAGGACCAAGAACGCAGAAGAAGTTGAGAAACATTATCTTTATTCTTGTCTTTAACTCGAGTTTCAACCAGACCAAAAAGAGCTATCCTCTCTTGATGGATGAGCCGACGCAATTCTGAATGCTTTATAGGATCATTCAAACCTCTAATATTCCAACATCCAATAATCATAGGAAATAGAGAGGAGTACAAACAACGAACACAAAGATTACCTTGACGTGCCTCCTGGAGAGGAGCCAGATTTCTTATGCTTTTTTGAAGAGGCTTTTGAACCCTTTTTCTTTTTCTCTAGAGTCTCTAGCCTTAATTGCTAACTGATACGATTTCCCTTTCGGTGGAATTCGGGGTTTGAGGGGTTGTCAGGATCGTTGATGTTGACTCCTTATCGGTTTGTTCCCCATCTGTATCCCCTCTCATTGCGTCCATATCTTGATCTAAAGCAGTACTTGCAGCCCCTTGCTCCTGATTCATGTCTTCTCGTAAACTCTTCAAGACAAGAGGAGAGGAAGGATTTTTATCTTCATGACAAGCAGCATTGTGCACATCTGATGCCGCATGATCAATCATCTTACAATCAGACATATGTATACCAGATGTTGAACAACCATTCTCATTACAATTACCCACTTTAGATGCCAAGGGGGCATTCTCCCCACTCACAGAACCCTTGTTTCGTTTACCTAGAGGAGCTTGGTATCTAATAATCATGAAGGACAACCTTTAATTCATCTAATTCAGGTCTAAGAAGTGCCCAATTCGTGTGGAACAAAAGACTAATGGTCTAGCCCCATAACAACTTTGTTAGGCTTGTTTTTCCTAATGCAATAAGGATAAAAAGTTAGCAATTTATTCTTCTAATTAAGTAAGGAAGTCGGCCATCGCTTGTTCCTAAAGAGGAGAGGATTATTTAGTGCTTTTTGCTAACCTAGGAAGGAAAGTAATTAAATCAGCAACAAAGGAGGAAATTTGCTTTGTTATCTGTCCAAGTTATACAAGGAAATTCAAGCTAATCAAATTAATTAGGTTTTATTTTTCAAGTTATATGCGGCAAAATAATACCAGACTTCATGTTATTTTAATTTCTTTATGTTTTGGGTTATATTTGGGATTAATTATACGTGGGCCTCATATAAGTCCATATAAGGGGTTCATTAGAGTTTATTTTAGGTTGGAGTCAGTATAAATAAGAGCATAACCAGACATGTATGGTTACCCAATTTTCAGATCAATAAACTTCTTTTGCCACACTTGTTGTGTGTTGGTGTGATAATCTCCCTTCCTTGGTTCTCTAAAAAACCAAAAAATAACTTATCGAAGAACAACAAACTTCGTGGCGTCATCCTTATACATCTAATTCGCAAATCAATATTCATTGGGTGTGGGTTTTCATTTCCAATAGTGCTGGTGCCTAAGTATAAATTATCTTCGTGTCACACTCCTATCAAACCTGATTCACTTAGCTTCCGGGAATTGATGTTTTTGCGTGTGGGTTCCGTGATCATAAGGTTCGCATCAGCATCTCTTCACTTTCAGATTCAACCTCTCCATTGTCTTTTGGAAGCATAACTCTTCAGTTTGGACACTGAGATGTAATGTGCCCCTTCCCTAAACTCTTAAAACATTTGACATCTCTATCACGAGTTAGTTGAGATTTAGATTTATCTTTCCCATCCGTATGAGTATCCTTTTTGGCCTTAGATGATTCGGCCTTTGCATAAGGTTTTAAGTTGAACAACCTCTTCAGATTCGGCCTCCATATTGAGGAAAATAAAGCCAAATTGGTATGAAAACGTATACTGCCCCTTCTTTTTATTTGCCTCTCCACCTTCATTACCATATAAACCATGTTGATGCGGTTCAGCCTTGTGATACAACCCAGGCAAGGTCAGATTTAGATTTTGGCGTAAATGTTTCTATCGTTCAGTTTTACGCTATTGAACATAACTTCAATTCCAACCATGGGATGGAGCTAAAACTTTACTATAAGATTCCAGTGGTATTTGTCTATGTTGGGGGTACATTTTCAAGTGAATCCACGTTCAGAACAGACTTGCGATATAGGTTAGAACAGGCTATACGAATTATGTTATTTACTTCCTTTTGACTTGTGAACTTCATATTTGGCAAGGATCCTTTTCCTACAAGGATGTGGGAGCTTGTTTTGGGAATTTTCTAATTCCACAAGGATCTTTAATGAGTTGCAATATAATCTCCAAGTGGCAAGGATTCATTAATGTTTCAGAATCGTTTTTTTATAAGGATTCCTTATCCATCCTAACTACACAAGGAAAGAAGGGCTGGTGGTATTTAATGACAAATAAGTTATTTCTTCTATAGATGGCTGTCCAACAGAAACTCACAACTCAAGATACACTTCATCGGTTTGGTATACATGGTCCCAATAGATGCTCACTCTGTCTCCGCAACAATGAGGATCACAACCACTTGTTCTTTGAATGCTCCTATACTAAAGCGATCTGGTGGGATGTTTGTGACAGATGCGACATTCCAAGAATGACAAAAGGCTGGGATGAATGGATTCGATGGGCCACCATCTCTTGGCATGGCAAGAGTTTCGTCAATTTTTCTCAGAATCCGAGTTTTGCGGCTCGGATGTATCATGTATGGCAAGAACGGAATGCAAGGATCTTTGCTGGAATGTCTAGAACTTCAAATTTGGTCTTTAATCAAATCGAATGTATCATTCGTGATAAGCTTGATTTGATGAGGAATGTCGTACCAACAAATGAAAACAAAAGGATCCAACGAGCTTGGAGGGTGAATACCATAGATTCTTAATTTGTTAGTTAGCTGGTTGTATTGGTTTCCCTCACGAATCTAGTGAGGTTTCAGTTTTAGGGTCGGTGGCTAGCCTGTAGCCATCTGTTGTTTTATGTTTCTGTTATCATTGTAAATCTGGGGTTATGCCCCTTATAATGTTTGTATCTTCTTCTTTAATACATACGTCAACTTACCAAAAAAAAAGTTATTTTTATTATTTTCTTTCATATTTAGGCTGATAGAACTTTGTTTTGAGTTAGGATCCACAGCTTATTTGGATTGGGTTATGGGCTTTACAGTTTCAGGTTTTAGGTCAGTTTTGTATGTGGGTCAGTTCAATCCACAAGGGTAGATCCATTAGGATTACTTTTAAGAACTATTGAAACACATGTAACCTAAATTTCAGCAGCTTTTGATGATTATTACTTCTGAATTTTTCAGTTTTAACGTGTGAGAGTGATTCTTGCATTCTTCAGTACTTGAACGAATTGAATTTGACTTATTGAAGATTAACTGGCTTCGTGGTGTCATTCTACTCATTCTAATAGTGTTGGTGCCTTAGGACAGGTTTACATTGTGTCACACTCCTATAAGATCTATTTCAGCTTTTCGGGATTAGATCTCAATCTTGATTGTGGGTTGCATGACCACGTGATCATGAGGTTTGCATCAGTTTTACACTTGAAGATTATATTGCAGCTCATTAAAGATCCTTGTGGAACTAGAAAATTCCCAAACAGGCTCTCACATCCATGTTGGAAAAGGATCCTTGCCAAATACAAAGTCCACAAGTCAAAAGGAAGTAAATAACAGAATTCATATAGCTTGTTCTGACCTATATCGCACGTCCATTTCGAACGTGGATTCACTTGAAATATACCCCAATATAGAAAAATACCTCTGGAATCTTATGGTAAAGTTTTAGCTTGATCTAATGGTTGGATTTGAAGTTAGGCTCAATAGTGTAAAACTGAACGGTAGAAACTGTTATGCCAAAATCCAAATTTGACCTTGCTTGGGTCGTATCACAAGGCTGAACCGTATCACATGTCCTCCAATTCTACACAATCTTGTAATTCTATAACATTCGCAATGTCCTTATTCAACCCATTTAGAAATCTAGTCATAATAGTTTTCCTATCCTCAATCACATTGGCCCTAATCATTGCGATCTCCATCTATTGAAATACTCATCCAGACCAGAACCCTGATTGAAACCCTGTAATTTCAGATGCAAATCTCTATAATAGTGGTTAGGCACAAATCGCCTTCTCATCAACACTTTAATCTCTTCCCACGATGCTATCGGCCTCTCTCACTCCTTCTCCTACCAATCACATTCTGATCCCACCAATTCAGTGCGTAATTTGTGAACTCAATTACTACCAATTTTACCTTCATCACCTCCAAATAGTTATGTCAATAAAAAATCTAATCCACCTTTTTCTCCCACTCTAAATATGCCTCGAGATCGTTTTTAACTTTAGTTTGATAGTATCCAAAACACCATCTAAATCATCATGTCCTCCAACACTATGAAAATTTCCCCTTTGCCCGAATTGGCCCCTAGTTTTATTCCAAAAATCCATTCGGTTTCTAAGTTGTTGAAAGCCCTTCCCGATGGCCTGTGGTCTCCTCCTTAAAACCACCACCACCGATATCATCAATAGCCTCCTCAAAATCCTTACAATCACCCCACCTTGACCTTTCGGTCCTACTACCACAGTTTGCTTTTAGTTCAGCCCCAACCTTCCTCACGTCTTAAGTGTTTGTTACAGCCTCATTACCAAGTTTCTCCACCCTATGAAGTCTGTCACACACGTTCCCCATCACAAAATTCATCCTCTCCATTATTTGCATCATTACTTGCATTTAAAACTTAAGTTCTTGATGCGAATCTCGTGATCACGCAACCCACACGCAAATATACCAATTCCTGGAAAGCCAAGTAAATCAGGTTTGATAGGAGTGTGACACAAAGATAACTTTGTATCTAGGCACCACCACTATTGGAAATAGAAAACCCCTACCCAACGAATATTGATTCGCGAACGAGAAGTACAAGGATGATGCCACGAAGCCAGTTGTTCTTCGATAAGTCGTTTTCAGTTCTTTAGAGAACCAAGGAAGGGGGATTATCTCACCAACACTCACACACACAAAGTGCGACAAACAAGAAGTTTTATTACTCTGAATTCTCTAGCCTTACATGTTTGGTTATGCCTTTATTTATACTGACTCTAGACTTAATGAAACCCTAATGGACCCCCCTTAGGTGGACTTCTATGAAACTTACTTACAATTGACCCAAATAAGTAATAATAACCCAAAGACTAAGAAGAAAACAATATTCTAGAATCAGATTTGTCACCCTTAAAAAGTCCAAAATAAACTTAGAGAAATCTGATTTGGAAAATTTGTGTTGGTTCCCCCTTTGATGTCCTTGATGAGCTTGGATTTCTTTGTTTAACTTGGACAAATAAGAAAACAAATTTTCTCTTTTGTTGCTGATTTAATTACTTTCCTTCCTAAGCTAGGGAAAGCATTAAATAATCCTCCCTTCTTTAGGAATAAGATCTGGCCAACTTCCTTACTTAATTAGGAGAATAAATTGCTGACTTTCTTTTATTGTTGTAGCTAGGATGAATAAGGAAATCGTTGTAAGAAAAGGATTTTGAAACATTATGAATCCTTGTCTCACTTGGAAACTATTTTGCAGCCTATTAAAGATCCTTGAAGAGCTACGATGTTCCCAAAACAAGCTGTCATATCTTTGTAGGAAAATGATCCTTGCCAAATAGGAAGTCCACAAGTCAAAAGGAAGTAAATAACAAAATTTGTTGACTCATATTGAGATGCCTTCCTAAACTCCGAATAAACTGATATTTTAAGCCATGGTAGGACAACATGTCAGGAGACTCCATGTAAAATGTCAGTGTGATCCAACAGTCAGATTGAGAATTATGACTGTTGTCGTAAAATTGGATAGTTGCACATTTTACATCAAAATCCGAATTTGACCTTGCCTGGATCGTATCAGTTCTCCCTCGGGAGGGGGAGGCGTGTTGTTTTGATCTGACATGATAGTACCTAAAAAAATTGGTTAGTGGTAAAAAAAATCATCACGTCACTCGTGTTTCACTCAAACACTCTAAATATCCTCACACCTTTCGTCTCACCTTTTTGTAGTTCTTGCGAATTGAAACCAACACCAAATAAAACCAACTTAGCCGCATAATCCAAATGTTACACATATGACTCAAGAAGCAATAAAAACCAGAAAACAAGCAAAACAAAACTACAATGATAGTCTCGCGAGTAGCAAGCAAATCTATCCGAACTATGAAGAAAACTGAAGACTTGATTAAAAACAGAAACAAAATATACAAAATAAGGAAACAACACCCAAACATGTTAAATATGTTGAAAATATACTACAAGAAACTAAAACAACATAAAGAAAGTGCGATGTCAACCCAGATAGAAAGAATATAAAATTTGAACAATTTATGATAAGTTTTGATATGCTGACGTAAAAACGTTATGAATTAGATCTGAATAGACTCGAAATTGAAAACCAAAGAAAGCGATATCCAATTGACCCCAAAATAATATGTTGTGCGATTAGGACCCTAGTAATTAGATTATCAAATTTGAGATAATTCCGAGTTGATTTGATCCAATTTTTCCTTGTTTAGTTTTCTGCGGCAGAAACCAAAAACATCATTTTGAACAATTTTGTTTTCTTTCCTTTTTTTTATGCTACTGATATATTTTGGACACTAATAGAATGAAATAGCAAATTTTTTTATATTCCGCAAATTCAAGGAGAAGAAGAAATTGGACACTAATGAATTTTTGTAGAATCAACAAGAAACAAAAATTTCAGAAGGATGACGCCACGAAGCCAATTGTTCTTCGATAAGTCATTTTCAGTTATTTAGAGAACCAAGGGAGATTATCCCTCCAACACACAACAAGTGCGGCAAAAGAAGTTTATTGATTTGAAATTGCGTAACCTTACATGTCTGGTTATGCCCTTATTTATACTGACTCCAAACTAAAATAAACTCTATTGGACCCCCCTTAGGTGGACTTATATGAGGCCCATTTATAATTTATCTAAATAAGTAATAATAACCATCATAGGAGATGGAATGACAACCTCTCTATGGTTTGATAATTGGCATCCTCACAGCCCACTCGTGGATTCTTACGGGGCAAGATTCATCTATGATTCAGGTATGGCCAAGAACGCGAAGGTGAATGTGCTAATTCAGAACTCAGAATGGAAAACTCCTACCACCCAAGCTATTGGCTGGCACCCCATTATAGAAGTCATTCCTTCCAATTCTAATCCTAAGAGTGGGCTGTGAGGATGCCAATTATCAAACCATAGAGAGGTTGTCATTCCATCTCCTATGATGTACTTCATCTTCGACCATGCTAAGGATCTGAGCTTTAGAATCTTTCCCCAAGCCCAAGAGCAATTCTGTGGCGTCTTGATTGTTTAGAAATTCCTACCTCGCAATAGATTGGATCTGATCCAAGTAGACCATATTGAGCCATCTGAGTCATTGCACAGGTTCCAAATGTGTTTCAACAAAGCAATCTTGTTCCATTCTGTTATCCTTTTTATTCCTAGCCCCCCCTCCTTTTTTGAAAGACATACCTGATGGCCACACTTGAAAACTATGTTGCAACCCATTGAAGATCTTTATAGAACCAAGAGATTCCCAAAACAAGCTGCCACATTCCTTTAGGAAAAGAATCCCAGCCAAATAGGAAGTCCACAAGTTAAAAGGAAGTAAATAACAAAATTCATACAGCCTTTGTTGACCAGTATTGCAATACCTTCCCGAAGTCTGATTGACCTAAAATTTTAACCCAAGGTAGGAAAACATGTCAAGAGACTCCACATAACTTTCAGCCCAATCCAGTGGTCGGATTGAGAATTATGACTGTTACCGTGAAACTAGATAGTTGTGCATTTTACGTCAGAATCAGAATTTGATTGTTTTTTTCATTTCACGGATTGTATCATGCAGTGTTTGAGCCAAGGAACAAAAGGTGTTGATGAGTCGGGATAATATAGTGGACGATAAAGAGGCCACTATGGTTGGTTCTTGAATGAGCTGAATCATGAGATCATAAATATTAATGAGTTGCAACACTATATGGAGTTAGAGAATATAATGCATACTGCAACAAAAATTGAGAGACAACTCAAGCATAGGTGTAGTACACCATTAAACCAACTGTTAGGTTCTTTGTCGCCTCAAAAACCTAATTTAAAGGCTAATGTAGGGGCTGCCCAATATTAAACGAATGTAAGGGAATGAAAGAAAAGAAAAGCATTTTGATTGGTAATAGAGGTAAAGTTAGAACTCCTATATGTCATAATTGTGACATAAAATGCTTTTGTTGTTTGGGAGTTGGTAATGTTTCTTTGAAGTTCTTGGGAGCAACTAAGAATTCATCATCAGATGGTTGAATGACATGACATTGTGTGGTTCAAGAATGCTGTTCCAAGACATTCGTTTCTTCTATGGATGGTTGTCCAACAGAAACTCACAACTCAAGATAGACTTCATCGGTTTGATATACATGGTCCCAATAGATGCTCACTCTGTCTCCACAACAATGAAGATCACAACCACTTGTTCTTTGAATGCTCCTATACTAAAGGGATCTGGTGGGATGTTTGTGACAGATGCGACACTCCAAGAATGACAAAAGGCTGGGATGAATGGATTCGATGGGCCACTGTCACTTGGCATGGCAATAATTTCATCAATTTTTCTCGTAAACTGAGTTTCCCAACTACAATGTATCATGTCTGGCAAGAACGGAATGCAAGGATCTTTGCAAGAATGTCTAAAACTTCAAATTTGGTCTTTAATCAAATCAAATGTATCATTCGCGATAAGCTTGATTTGATGAGGAACGTTCTACCAACATATGAAAACAAAAGGATCCAAAGAGCTTGGAGGGTCAATAACATAGACTCTTAATTTGATATTTAACTAGTTGTATTGGTTTCCCTATCAAATCTAGTTAGGTCTCTGTTTTTATGTTCGGTGGCTAGCCTGTAACCATTTATTGTTTTACGTTTCTGTTCTCATTATAAATCTGGGGTATGCCCCTTATAATGTTTGTATCTTCTTCTTTTAATACATACGTCAACTTACCAAAACAAAATGTTGCTTTGAAGTGTCCAAACAAGAAAGCTAAGGTTTTAAAGGCTCATGGTGAGGTTGTGACCAATAAGGAGGTTAGTGATGAGGAGGAGATGTCGCCATTTGAGGATGCTAATGATGACTATGTTAAGTATCTAGTTGATGTGAACCTCTTGAACACGCGGTCAACCAAGTAAATCAGGTTTGATAAGAGTGTGACACAAAGATAACTGTACCTAGGAGTGTGACACAAAGATAACTGTACCTAGGCACCAACACTAATAGAAATGAAAACCTCCACCTAATGATTATTGATTCGAGAACGAGAAGTATAAGGATTACGCCATGAAGTCAGTTGTTCTACGATAAGTCATTTTTCAGTTCTTTAGAGAGTCACGGAAAGGAGAGTATTTCACCAACACACACACAAAGTGAGGCAAACTAGAAGTTTTATTAGTATGAATTGTCTAACTTACATGTCTAGTCATACTTTTATTTATACCGATTCTAGACTGAAACAAACCCTAATGGACCACTTATGTGGACTTATATAATACCCCCTTACAATTAAACCTAAATAATATAAATAAACCCTAAACTAAGAAGAAACTAATAATAACAATAATAAATCTGTATTTACTATCCTAAATATGATAGGATCAGATTTGCTGCCCTTTAGAAGTCTCATATGAGCTAGGAGAATCAAATCTAAAGTTGCCCTTTTTTTAGTTTCTTAACTGATTTGGAAACTTATTTAATGATAGATTCCTACTATATAATAAAGATAGAATAATTATTTCTATACACCATAAGGATTCCACATTAATATGGAGTCCATACCACACATGGAAACTATGTTGTTGCCCATTAAATATCATTGCAAGCCTAGGAAATTCTAAAAACCAGCTGCCACATCCTTGTAAGAAAAGAATCTTAGCCAAACTAGAAATCCACAAGTTAAAAGGAAGTAAATAACCAAATTCATACAACCTTTGTTGACCAGTATTGTGATATCTTTTTGAACTCCAATTGACCTGAAGTTTTAACCTAAGGTAGGACAACATGTCACAAGACTCCATGTAAAATTTCAGCCCGATTTAATGGTCGGATTGAGAATTATGACTATTGCCGTGAAACTGGACAGTTGCACATTTTACATCAGAATCTGAATCTGAATCTGATTGTGATTTCATTGCCCGGATCAAATCATTCTCTCTCTTCAAGATGAATCATCCTCGAATCATTAATAGGGAAGAGGGACAAATTTTTAGACTCGTTTTAAAGCTTTTGGAGTTCTTTTCTTGCTAACAATCGTCGCCAACAATTTTTGATGAAGGTAATAGCCCTTCTCTTTCGTCTATTATCATTGCAGTGTTTTTGCTCCTCTCTTTCTAAAGCTTGTTGGGCATCGAATAATGCTGTTAACACATCAAGTTCTTGTTGTATCTTCCCTAGAATACGAGATAGACTCTTGGTGTTTTTTTTAGAACACTAAACTCTTTTTTCTCTCCTTTTGATACCACCTCTCCTTTTGAATCCGCCTTTTCTTTTGCCATAATACCTTATCAGAATACATGAAATCCTAATTGTAATACTCCATTTGCATTTTTTTTTTTGATATCATAACATAACACAAAAGCTAATAATGACAGCAAAGAAAGTAAGAATACACCGTGGATTGAAAACTTACTCAAAATTACATGGACTTTCTATTAACGAACGTAACAAACCCCTTTCGACCCAAAACAACCCTAAACCAAACGACTTTCAAATGGTCATAAATTTGATATTTAGAGCGAATTCATGCCAAAAAACCATAATATCAAGTTTGATTTAATTCTGAATTGATTTGATATATGGACGAAAAACTGACGCGAATCAGCCATTTTAAAACCTGAATTTGAAACCTAAACCAAACGATATACATATAAAACATATGATGTTGTGCCTATGCATGCTAGTCATTTGTTATTGGGTAGGCCTTGACAATATGATTGGAAAGTTTTGCATGAAGTGATAAGAACCAGTTCAACACCAAGCTTAATCATGCTAAAGACCCGTTGGAGGTGCTAAATGGGTCAATTACAGAGCTAGGGTAAAAAAGCTTAAAGAGGCATTAAATGGGTATTCAGAACATATGGAGCAAGATGGACCTAGAGGAGCTTGGGACGCCTATGGAGCTTGCAAGACAACCTCTAATTCATCTAATACAAGTCCAAGAAGAGCCCGATTTGTGTGGATCAAAGGCTTACCAGATCTGATTTCCTAAGCTAGGAAAAATTAATTAATGATTCTCCTAGTTTAGAAAGGAAAATAAATTGGCAAGTATAAAAGAGGAAGATTTTCTTCATTAATTGTCCATGCAAAAGAAAAAAACCAAGAACAATAAGGCAAGAAGACTTCAGAATTAATTCCACATTCAGATCAGATTTTCTATTCTATTTGGGACTCCTTAGGGGTGACAAATCTGATTCTAGCATATATAGGATATTAATTTCAAATTTTTATTATTTCTTCTTAGACTTTGGTTTATTATTACTTATTTGGGTCAATTGTAAGTGGGCCTCATATAATTCCACCTAAAGGGGGATCCATTAGAGTTTGTTTCAGTCTAGAGTCAGTATAAATAAAGGCATAACCAGACATGTAAGTTAGACAATTCAGATTAATAAAACTTCTTATTTGCTGCTCCTGTTATGTGCTGGTGGGATAATCTCCATTCCTTAGTTCTCTAAAAAACTGAAAACCAACTTATCAAAGAACAACCGACTTCGTGGCGTCATCCTTATACTTTTTGTTCGCGAATCAATATTCGTTGAGTGGGGGTTTCTGTCTCCAATAGTGTTGATGCCTAGGTACAAGTTATCTTAGTGTCACACTCCTATCAAACTAGATTTACTTGGCTTTTTGGGAATTTAGTGTCTTTGCGTGTGGGTTGCTTGACTGCGTGTTCAAAAAGTTTTATTAATCTGAAATGTCTAACTTAGATGTCTGGTGATGCCTTTATTTATACTAACTATAGACTTAAATAAACTCTAATGGACCCTCCTTAGGTGGACTTATATGAAGTCCACTTACAATTGACCCAAATAAGTAATAATAACCCAAAGACAAAAAAGAAAATAATAAAAAATAATAAAAATCCAAAAATTACCATCCTAAAAATGCTAGAATCAGATTTGTCATCTTTAAGAAGTTCTAAATAAAATAGAAAATCTGATCTGAAGGTTGAATTAATTCTGAAGTCTTCTTTCCTTGCCACCATCTCTTGGCATGGCAAGAGTTTCGTCAATTTTTCTCTGGAACCGAAGTTTTGCGGCTCCGATGTATCATGTATGGCAAGAACGGAATGCAAGGATCTTTGCTGGAATGTCTAGAACTTCGAATTTGGTCTTTAATCAAATCGAATGTATCATTCGTGATAAGCTTGATTTGATGAGGAATGTCGTACCAACAAATGAAAACAAAAGGATCCAACGAGCTTGGAGGGTGAATACCATAGATTCTTAATTTGTTAGTTAGCTGGTTGTATTGGTTCCCTCACGAATCTAGTGAGGTTTCAGTTTTAGGGTCGGTGGCTAGCCTGTAGCCATCTGTTGTGTTATGTTTCTGTTATCATTGTAAATCTGGGGTATGCCCCTTATAATGTTTGTATCTTCTTCTTTTAATACATACGTCAACTTACCAAAAAAAAAAGAAGTCTTCTTTCCTTGTTGTTGTTAGGATGAATAAGGAATCCTTGTAAGAAAAGGATTTTGAAATAATAATGAATCTTTGCCACACTTGGAAAACTATATTATAGTCTATTAAAGATCCTTATAGAATTAGGATATTCCCAAAACAATCTGCCACATCCTTTTAGGAAAAGAATCCTAGCCAAATAGGAAGTCCACAAGTCAAAAGGAAGTGAATAACAAAATTCATACAACTTCTGTTGATCAGTATTGCGATATCTTTTGGAACTCCAATTGACCTGGAATTTTAACTCAAGGTAGGACAACATGTCAAGAGACTCCACATAAAATTTCAGCCCGATCCAATGGTCGGATTGAGAATTATGACTGTTGTCATAAAACTAGATAGTTGCACATTTTACATCAAAATCCGAATTTGACCTCGTCTGGATGGTATCATTCCCTCTCTCTTCAAGATGATTCGTCCTCGAATCACCAACAAGTTGAATGGACAATTCCTTAGCCTTTTTTTGAAGCCTTTGGAGTTATTTTCTTACCAACAATCGTCGCCAACAACTTTAGATGAAAGTAGCGATTGTTTTATTTCATATTCAACATTACAACATTTTTTCTCCTCTTTTTTTGAAGTTTGCTAGGCATTGACTGCTGTCGTTAAAACATCAAGTTCTTGCTTCATCTCCCCTAGAATACGGTATAGACTCTTTATTTCTCTCCCTTTGATACCATCTCTCCTTTTGAATCCTCTTTTTCTTTTGCCATAACACTTTTTTTTTTGGTAAGTTGACGTATGTATTAAAAGAAGAAGATACAAACATTATAAGGGGCATACCCCAGATTTACAATGATAACAGAAACATAAAACAACAGATGGCTATAGGCTAGCCACCGACCCTAAAACTGAAACCTCACTAGATTCGTGAGGGAAACCAATACAACCAGCTAACTAACAAATTAAGAATCTATGGTGTTCACCCTCCAAGCTCGTTGGATCCTTTTGTTTTCATTTGTTGGTACGACATTCCTTATCAAATCAAGCTTATCACGAATGATACATTCGATTTGATTGAAGACCAAATTCGAAGTTCTAGACATTCCAGCAAAGATCCTTGCATTCCTTCGGTTTCTCCAAAATACATGAAATGTCCTCAAAATACATGAAATTCCTTCGGTTTCTAGGCTGCCAAAAACCTTCTTGATGGCTTATGGTCTCATCTTTAAAACCACCATCACCAATATCATCAATGTCCTCAAAATCATCATAATCATCCCATCTTGGCCTTTCGACCCCATTGCCATTGTTTGATTTCAGTTCAGCCCTAACCTTTCTCACGTCTTGGTTACATGTTCCAGCCATGTTACCCTGTTTCCCCACCTTCTCAAGTCTATCACACACGTTCCCCATCACGAAATTCATTCTTTCCATCATCTTCGTCATGGCTTGCATTTGGAATTTAAGTTGTACATCAGGAGGGGGTGGTGTGTTGTTTTGATCTGACATGATAGTACCTGTAAAAATTAGTTAGTGGTAAAAAAAAAATCCTCACATCGCTCGTGTTTCTCTCAAACACTTTTAATATCCTCACATACTCACACCTCTCGTCTCATCGTTTTGCGGTTCTTGTAGAACTAAAACCAACACCAATACATAACATCATAATCCAAATATGTATATATGACTCAAGAAGCAATAAAAACCAGAAAACAAGCAAAAACATAACTCTGATGATAATCTCGCGAGTAGAAAGCGAATCTATCCAAAATACGAATGAAACTAAAGACTCGAATAAAAACAGAAACGAAATATGCAAAAATAATGAAACAACACCCTAATATGTTGGATATGTTGAAAATATACTGCAAGAAATGAAAACAACAGATAAAAAGCAAATATCAAAAGTTGACGCAAAACAGACTTGTTTACGACGAGTTAAGTCCGAATTTGGAACCTAAAGTAAATGATGTCCAATTGAGCGACACATTCAGATATAGTGCTATATCACCCCAAAAAGACAGAATATAAAGTTAGAGCAATTTACAATAAGTTTTGATATACTGACGCAAAAATGTTATGAATCAGACTTGATTAGACCCGAAATTAAAAACCAAAGAAAACAATATCCAATTGACTATAAATTAATATGTAGTGTGATTTAGATCCCATTAATTAGAGTATCAAATTGCATCTAATTCTGAGTTGAGTTGGTCTAATTTTCCTTTGTTTAGTTTTCTGCAGCAGAAACCAATAAACGTGTTTTTGAACATTTTTTTCTTTTTTTATGCTACTGATATATTTTGAACAGTAACCAAATGAAATAACTAAATTTGTTTTATTTGTTTTTTGATATGCTACAAAATCAAGGAGAAGAAGAAATTGAACACTACGGAATTTTTTTGCGGAAACAACAAGAAATGAAAATTTTAGAAGGATATAACTTGATTAATGGAGCCAAGCTCTGATACCAAATAATGCGAACCTCGTGATCACATAGTCACGCAACCCACACGTAAAGACACTAATTCCCGGAAAGCCAAGTAAATCAGGTTTGATATGAATGTGATACAAAGATAACTTGTACCTAGGCACCAGCCCTATTGGATACGAAAACCCCCACCCAACGAATATTGATTCTCGAACAAGAAGTATTAGGATGAGGCCACGAAGCCAGTTGTTCTTTGATAAGTCGTTTTCAGTTCTTTAGAGAACCATGGAAGGGAGATTATCTCACCAACATAAACACACAAAGTGCGGCAAACAAGAAATTTTATTAATCTGAATTGTCTAACTTACATGTCTGGTTATGCTTTTATTTATACTGACTTTAGACTGAAATAAACCATAATGGACCACTTTTATGGGCTTATATGATGCCCCCTTACAATTTTTTTTGGTAAGTTGACGTATGTATTAAAAGAAGAAGATACAAACATTATAAGGGGCATGCTCCAGATTTACAATGATAACAGAAACATAAAACAACAGATGGCTACAGGCTAGTCACCGACCATAAAACTGAAACCTCACTAGATTCGTTAGGGAAACCAATACAACCAGCTAACTAAAAAAATTAAGAATCTATGTTATTCACCATCCAAGCTCGTTGGATCCTTTTGTTTTCATTTATTGGTACGACATTCCTCATCAAATCAAGCTTATCACGAATGACACAACTGTTGCCGTAAAACTGGATAGTTGCACATTTTACATCAAAATCCAAATTTGACCTTGCTTGGATCGTTTCACTTATCAAAATATAACTAATTTTATAGTGTTCTTCCTTATACTTCTTATTCATGATTTGTTAATCATTGAGCCGGGGTTCATTCCAATAGTGTTAGTGTTTTGATTCAAGTAATCATTGTGTCACACTTATCAAACTTGATTTTTAGCGTTTTAGGATTGTGTCAATCTTGTTTTTGGGTTTCTAGATCTTTATATGTGAAGTTTACATCATATGGTCATGCCATTTAGGTTGAAAAATTGATGGCAATCTGTCAATGAGCAATAGTAACTTTTTTCCATGACATGATACATAAAAAGATCAAGATATTTATGGACAATATGTTTTCCAAGTCTAAGAAGGAGGAAGACCATATCCAAACTTTGACAAAACTCTTTGAAAAATGGAGGAAGTATCAATAGTAGTTAAATCCATTAAAGTGCACATTTAGGGTGAAATCTAGAAAATTATTATGATTTTTTTTAGCAATAGAGGCATTGAAGCAGATCCTGATAAAGTCAAAGCAATACAATCAATGTCCACACCCAAGAATGAAAAGAAGTGCAAAACATTTTTGAGCATTTATATTACATGCTCTAATTTATTTTTTAGTTAACAACCACATGTGAACCAATCTTTCAAGTACTTCTAAAGAAGTATTAGTTTAAGTTGAATCTGTCAAAGTGCATTAAGGGTGAAATCTAAAAAGTTATCAGGATTTTTATGAGCAATAGAGACATTAAAGTGGATCCTAATAAAATCAAAGTAATACAAGCAATGTCCACGCCCCACGAATGAAAAAAAAGTGTGAACATTTCTATGACATTTAAATTACTGACCTGTTTCATTTCTTAGTTAACAGCCACATGTTAAATCTATCTTTCAATTACTTTGAAAGAAAAAAATCGAGATGAAGATTGTCAAGAAGCCTTCGATAAAATTAAGCCCTACCTACAAAAACCACTTTTTTTTTTACAATCTATGCCTAGAAGACCCCTCATCCTGTACATGAAAGTGATTGAATGATGCAGATCAGCCCAACACCAAGCATAATCATGCCAACGGCCCATTGGAGGTGCCAATTGGGCCAATCACAAGAGCTAGGGCAAAGAAGCTTAAAGAAGCATTGCATAGGCTTATTCAGAACATATGGAGCAAAATGGACCTAGAGGGGCTTGGGACATTTAAGGAGCATGAAGGGCAGCCTTTAATTCATCTAGTTCAGGTCCAAGAAGAGCCCAATTCATGTGGAACAAGGGGTTGATGTGTCCGGCCCAATACCAGCCTTGTTAGGCTTGTTTTCCTAATGCTACAAGGATAAAAAGTCAGCAATTTATTCTTCTAATTAAGTAAGGAAGTTGGCTATATCTTATTCCTAAAGAGAGGAGGACTATTTAATGCTTTTCCTAACTTAGGAAGGAAAGTAATTAAATCACCAACAAAAGAGGAAATTTGTTTTCTTATTTGTCCAAGTTAAACAAGGAAATCCAAGCTAATCAAGGACATCAAGGGGGGCAGCAACACAAATTTTCCAAATCAGATTTCTCCTAGTTTATTTGGGACTTCTTAAGGATGACAAATTTGATTCTAGCATATTTAGCATGATAATTTTTGGAATTTTATTATTTTTATTATTTTCTTCTTAGTTTTTGGGTTATTATTACTTATTTGGGTCAATTGTAAGTGGGCTTCATATAAGTCCACTTAAGGGGGGTCCATTAGGGTTTTCTTAAGTCTAGAGTCAGTATAAATAAAGGCATAACCAAACATGTAAGGTTACGCAATTTTCAGATCAATAAACTTCTTGCTGCACTTATTGTGTGTTGGTGGGATAATCTCCCTTCCTTGGTTCTCTAAAGAACTGAAAACGACTTATCGAAAACTGTCTTCGTGGCGTCATCCTTATACTTCTCGTTCGCGAATCAATATTCATTGGGTGGGGGTCTCCGTTTCCAATAGTGCTGGTGCCTAGGTACAAGTTATCTTTGTGTCACATTCCTATCAAACCTGATTTACTTGGCTTTCCGGGAATTGGTGTCTTTGCGTGTGGGTTGCATGACCACGTGATCACGAGGTTCGCATCATTTGGTATCAGAGCTTGGCTCCACTAATCAGGTTATATCCTTTTGAAATTTTTGTTTCTTGTTGATTCTGCAAAAAAAAAACATTCCTTATTATCCAATTTCTTCTTCTCCTTGAATTTGCGGCATATAAAATTTTTTTTTGTTATTTCATTCGGTTATTGTTCAAAATATATCAGTACCATAAAAAAAAAAAACAAAAGAGAAAAGAGAAAAGCAAAAAAAAAATCCGTTCAAAAAGACGTTTATTGGATTCTACCGCAGAAAATTAAACAAGAGAAATTGAATCAACTCAACTCAGAATTAGGTCAAATTTTATACTCTAATTATTGGGCTCCTAATCGCACCACATATAAAATTTGGAATCAACCGGATATCGTTTGCTTTGGGTTTCAAATTCAGGTCTAACTAGGTCTGATTCATAATGTTTTTGCGTCAGTATATCAAACCTTATCGTAAATTTCTCAAACATTATATTCTGTCTATCTGGTTTGATATAGCACTATATCTGAAATTGTAACTCAATTGGACATCATTTACTTTAGGTTCCAGATTCGGACTTAACTCATCGTAAACGAGTCTGTTTTGCGTCAACTTTTGAAATTCTCTTGCTTTCTGTTGTTTTTGTTTCTTGCAGTTTATTTTCATCATATCCAACATATCTGGGAGTTGTTTCATTTTTTTCATATTTTGTTTCTGTTTTTTTATTCGAGTTTTCAGTTTCGTTCATATTTCGGATTGACTCGCTTGCTACTCGCGAGACTATCATCACAGTTTTGTTTTGCTTGTTTTCTAGTTTTTATTGCTTCTTGAGTCATATATATTTGGATTGCGCTGCCAAGTTCGTTTTATTTGGTGTTGGTTTTAGTTTCACAAGAACCGCAGGAAAGGGAGACGAGAGGTGTGAGGATATTAAGAGTAGTTTGAGCGAAACACGAGCGACGTGAGGATAAATTTTTTTTTAACCACTAACCAATTTTTGCAGGTACTATCATGTCAGACCAAAACAGCACACAACCCCATCCCAAGGGAGAACTTACGTTCCAAATGCAAGCCATAACGCAGATGGTGGAGAGGATGAATTTTGTGATGGGAAATGTGTGTGACAGACTTGATAAGGTGGAGAAACGTGGTAACGAGGCTGGTACAAGCACCCAAAATATGAGGAAGCTTGGGGTTGAACCGAAAGCAAACAATGGCAGTAGGGCCGAAAGGCCAAGGTGGGCAGATTATGAGGATTTTGAGGAGGCCGTTGATGATATTGGTGATGGTGGTTTTGAGGATGAGGCCATAGGCCATCGGGAAGGTTTTCGGCAGCTTAGAAACCGAAGGGATTATGGGAATAGAACTAGGGGCCAATTCGGCCAAAGGGAAAATTTCTGTAATGTTGGGAGACATGCTGATTTAGATGGTGATTTGGAAGCCATCAAACTGAAAATACCTTTTTTTCAAGGTAAAAACGATCTCGAGGCATATTTGGAGTGGGAGAAAAAGGTGGATTGGATTTTTGAATGTCATAACTATTCGGAAGTGAAGAAAGTAAAATTAGTAGTCATCGAATTCACAGATATGCACTGATATGGTGGGATCAGAATGTTATTAGTAGAAGGAGGAGTGGAGAGAGGCCGGTAACGTCGTGGGAGGAGATGAAAGTGTTGAAGAGAAGGCGATTTGTGCCTAACCACTATTATAGAGATTTGTATTTGAAATTGCAGGGTTTGAATCAGGGTTCAAGGTCCGTGGATGAGTATTTCAAGGAGATGGAGATTGCCATGATTCGGGCCAATGTGATTGAGGATCAAGAAGCTACCATGGCTAGATTTCTAAATGGGCTGAATAGGGACATTTCGAATGTTGTAGAATTACAACAATGTGTGGAATTGGAGGACATGGTCCATATGGCAACGAAGGTGGAGAGGCAAATAAAAAGAAGGGGCAGTACACGTTTTCAGACCTATTCGGCTTCATCTTCCTCAACATGGAGGCCGAATTTGAAGAGAGAGGGGGCTGTCCAACCAAAGCCTTATGCAAAGGCCAAACCACCTAAGGCTAAAAAGGATACTCATACAGATGGGAAAGGTAAATCTGAATCTCAACCTACTCGTGATAGAGATATTAAATGCTTTGAGTGTTTAAGGAAGGGGCACATTGCATCTCAGTGTCCAAACCGAAGAGTTATGCATACAAGAGACAATGGGGAGGTTGAATCTGAAAGTGACAAATCTGAAAGTGAAGAGATGCCACCTTTGGTGGATTGTAGTGATGAGGAGATTGCATATCCTGTTGAGGGGGAGGCCTTGGTTATAAGGTGTGCGCTGAACATGCAAATCAAAGAAGATGATGTAGATCAGCAATGGGAAAATATATTTCACACTCGATGTCACATCCAAAACAAGGAGTTTGATGATGTATTCCCTGAAAACATCCCTAATGGATTACCACCATTAAGGGGGATTGAACATCAAATTGATCTTGTGCCCGGAGCTTCAATTCCTAACCGTCCAGCTTATAAAACCAACCTCGAGGAGACGAAGGAGCTTCAAAGGCAAGTAGATGAGTTGATGATGAAGGGGTATATTCGTGAGAGTATGAGTCCTTGTGCTGTGCCCGTGCTACTTGTGCCTAAAAAGGATGGTACATGGAGGATGTGTGTTGATTGTCGTGCCGTCAATAACATAACGGTAAAGTATCGACATCCTATTCCTAGGCTTGATGACATGTTAGATGAGTTACATGGATCATGTATTTTCTCTAAGATTGACTTAAGGGCAGCCTTTAATTCATCTAGTTCAGGTCCAAGAAGAGCCCAATTCATGTGGAACAAGGGGTTGATGTGTCCGGCCCAATACCAGCCTTGTTAGGCTTGTTTTCCTAATGCTACAAGGATAAAAAGTCAGCAATTTATTCTTCTAATTAAGTAAGGAAGTTGGCTATATCTTATTCCTAAAGAGAGGAGGACTATTTAATGCTTTTCCTAACTTAGGAAGGAAAGTAATTAAATCACCAACAAAAGAGGAAATTTGTTTTCTTATTTGTCCAAGTTAAACCAGAAAATCCAAGCTAATCAAGGACATCAAAGGGGGCAGCAACACAAATTTTCCAAATCAGATTTCTCCTAGTTTATTTGGGACTTCTTAAGGGTGACAAATCTGATTCTAGCATATTTAGCATGATAATTTTTGGAATTTTATTATTTTTATTATTTTCTTCTTAGTTTTTAGGTTATTATTACTTATTTGGGTCAATTGTAAATGGGCTTCATATAATCCACCTAAGGGGGGTCCATTAGGGTTTTCTTAAGTCTAGAGTCAGTATAAATAAAAGCATAACCAAACATGTAAGGTTACGTAATTTTCAGATCAATAAACTTCTTGCTGCATTTATTGTGTGTTGGTAGGATAATCTCCCTTCCTTGGTTCTCTAAAGAACTGAAAACGACTTATCGAAGAACAACTGTCTTCGTGGCGTCATCCTTATACTTCTCATTCGCGAATCAATATTCGTTGGGTGGGGGTCTCCGTTTCCAATAGTGCTGGTACCAAGGTACAAGTTATCTTCGTGTCACACTCCGTTTCCGGGAATTGGTGTCTTTGCGTGACCACGTGATCATGAGGTTCGCATCATTGAAGCAACTATAGGTTACATACTAGGTCAACATGATGATTCTAGAATAAAAAAAGTAAGCTATCTATTATCTCCATTAAAAGTTCACTGATAATAATTCTCGCTATAGCCTGCTGGGAAATCTACGTTGCAGTATTATATAGAGTGCCAAGCGACTTTAAAAGTACATGCTTTGTTACACAAGTTAGCTAATCTTGAAAATGAATCCCCTCAAACACAATGTTGAGAAACCCTATTTATCAAGTAGAATGGCAAGATGGTAAGTTCTACTAGCAGAATTTGACACCATCAACGTGACTAGAAAAATGATGAATAGTAGTGTGGTCATTAATCATGTTGCAAATAATGCCATTGAGCCACTAAGTTTTGGTTTTTTGACACATTTATTTCACCATCAAAGTGCATATTGTCCACCATTCATCTTTTAATTTATGTTTTACTACCATTAAGTTATAGTTTGATTACAATAAAAACATAGTTAAATATAAAGCTTGTATTCATGGGTGAAAGATCGCTTAAAAAATGTGAGTTAAAAAGCTATATACAAAGATTTGATGTTGATAATATGTTAGGTGAAGGGTAAATGGCAAAAATAAGACAAAAAAGTTAAGTTTATATCAAGGATACCTCTCTAAACATTCGCAAGACTTTGAGGAAATAGAATTCACATATCTAGGCCGAGATAAAAATCAATTTATGGATGCTTTAGCAAATTTGGCTTTTATGACTAAAATTAATTGTGGAATTAGGGTACTGTTGATTTGTGTAGAGATTAGAGATACTAGTATCATGACATTAAATAATTTATACAGTGCTAAGAATATCCACTAAGGGTATCAAAGATAAACAATAAGATATTAAAAAGGGTGGTAACATAATACTATCTAGATTGAGAGATCATGTACCAAAGATTGTTTGATGAGACTTTGCAAAGATGTTTGAATAAGAAAAAAGCCAACAAAGCCTTATGAGAAGTTTATGAAAAGATTTAGACTCAAAATATATGATGAAGACACAACAAGAATAGAGTAATACGATAGGAAAAACACTAATTTAGACTCAATATTACAAATCTCATTATGCGAACCTCGTGATCACATGGTCATGCAACCCACACACAAATACATCAATTCCTGGAAAGCCAAGTAAATTAGGTTTGATAGGAGTGTGACACAAAGATAACTTATACCTAGGCACCAACACTATTGGAAATGGAGACCCCCACCCAACGAATATTGATTTGTGAACGACAAGTATAAGGATGACGCCACGAAGACAGTTGTTCTTCGATAAGTCGTTTTCAGTTCTTTAGAGAACCATAGAAGGGAGATTATCTCACCAACACACACACACACACACATACAAAGTGCGTTAAATAAGAAGTTTTATTAATCTGAATTGTCTAACCTTACATGTCTGGTTATGCCCTTATTTATAGTGATTCCAAACTATAATAAACCTTAATGGACCCTTGATGTGGACTTATATGATGCCCACTTACAATTAAACCCAAATAATATAAATAAACCCTAAACTAAGAAGAAAATAATAATAACAATAATAAATCCGAATTTAATATCCTAAATATGATAGGATCAGATTTGTTGCCCTTTAGAAGTCCCATATAACCTAAGAGAATCAAATCTAAAGGTTGAATTAATTCTGAAGTCTTCTTTCCTAGTTGTAGGTAGGATGAATAAGGAATCCTTGTAAGAAAAGGATTCTGAAACATTTATGAATCCTTGCCACACTTGGAAACTATGTTGCAGCCCATTAAAGATCTTTGTAGAATTAGGAGATTCTCAAAAGAAGCTACCACATCCGTTTAGGAAAATAATCGTAGCCGAATAGGAAGTCTACAAGTCAAAAGGAAGTGAATAACAAAATTCGTACTGCCTCTGTTGACCCGTATTGAGATGTCTTCCCAAACTCTAATTGACCTGAACTTTTAACACAAGGCATGAAAACATGTCAGGAGACTCCACATAAAATTACAGCTCGATCCAATGATTGGATTGAGAATTATGATTGTTTGCGTAAAACTAGATAGTTGCACATTTTACGTCAAAATCCGAATTTGACCTTTTCTGGATCGTATCAACAAATCTGACTTTTGTTTGGACTAGAACTGATCAAAAATAAACAAATATGAAAGTTATGAAAATGACTCAAACAACAGACAAATATCCCAAATATGATGATAATATATTGGCAGGAACAAAATCAACAAAAAGAAAACAAGTTTTGAAAGATAACGCAAAACAAACCTGTTATGCTATCCAAATGATGAATTTAATATATAGAATTCAGATACCAAGAAAACATCAAATCTCAGTTTATTAGTCATTCTATTATATCTAGGTACCTAAACCCCTTTGTATGATCAGTTTGCGGCAAAGTTGAACCTCCAATTAAAAACCTCAAGAAACCAATATCCCAATAAGCCCAAATTTAATATATGGTGCGATCTCACCCTAAATACACAAAATAGGAAGTTTCAATTGATTCTAAGGTGGTTTGTGTATAATTAACTAAGAGTAGTGTTTCTACGGAAGAATTGAACCTCAAATTAAAACCTCATGCAAATGATATCAAAATAAGCACAAAGTTTATATATGTTGCAATCGCACCTCTGATAAACAGAATATGAAGTTACAATTGATTTTGATGTGATTTTCTTATAGTTCACTAAGAGTTGTTTTTTTGTGGTAGAATTGAATCTCGAATTAAAACCTCAAGCAAACAATATCAGAATAAGCCCTATATGATGCGATCTCACCCCCAATAGTCAGAATATGAAGTTTCAATTGATTCTGAGGTTGTTTGCTTATGGTTCACTAAGAGTTGTGTTTGTGCAACAAAATTGAATCATCCTTCAAATTTCATCTAATCTCTCTCTTTTTCTCTCTTTTATATATGCTATTGTTATGATTAGAGACATTAACAAGATGATAAGCCTTTTTTTCTTAGATGACGTGGATACAAGAACAAGAAGATGAACAACATAAACACTGAAAAACTTAAAGGAACACTAAAAAAACAAAAATAACAGAAGGATAACCTTGTTTCGGAGCCTAGCTTTGATACTAATTGATGTGAACTTCGTGATCATGTGGTCACGCAACCCACAATCAAAATTGAGATCTGATCCTCGAAAGTCGAAACAGATCTGATAGGATTGTGACACAATGGAAACCTGCTCCAAGGCACCAACACTATTAGAATGAGTAGAATAACACCAGGAAGCTAATTAATCTTTGATAATTCAGATTCAGTTCATTCAAGAACTGAAGAATGCACCAACACTATTGGATTTGGAGTTATGCTCAATAACGCTTAGACAATAGAAAATTTTATACCAACATCTGAATCTAACCTTGGATCGTATCAGAAAGTTACTTTAGCGTTTTATGTCGCTGATTCGTTGTTTTTAGATATGCTTTGAATCTACAAAATTTGTTCTGTAGCATAAAATATATACTCACACCTCTCGTGTATCACATAAAAAAATCAAGGTTTTTTAGTGTAATAAGCTCACCACGCCTTTTACCTCACAACTTGCTTTCTTTTGGTTCTTTAGGAACTAAAATCAACAAATCAAAGTTGCCTTCACAGCGCTCTTTAATTATAATTTTCAGACTCAAGAATCAATAATTATACTAAAAACAAAGCAAAACAAAACTACGATTACGATTTCACGAGTAGCAATGCAAAGTCGTACAAATTGTTGACGAAATGAAGACACGAAATAAAACAGAAGTGAATATTAGCGAAAACAATTACTTGACTCCTAGAAAACCCAAATATAACAGAAACAAAAACAATTTGGACAAAACTATACAGTAAGGATCACGTTTTGAAACTTGACGCAAATGATCTCGAAATGACCTCAAATTCCATATTTATTATTATAACACTAAACAAACAACAAAACTCAATTGATAGGTCGTTCTCTTATGTTCAGGTGCCCAAACCCCTTGTATAATCAATTTGCAGCAGAATTAAACCTCCAATTAAAACCTCCAGAAGCCGATATAAAAATAAACCTAAATTTAATATATGGTGTGATTTCATCCCCAATACACAGAATATGAAGTTTCAATTGACTCTAAGGTGGTTTGCTTATGGTTCACTAATAGTTGTGTTTTTGTGGCAGAATTAAACCTCAAGCAAAATTTATCAAAACATGCACAAATTTGACATATGTTGCGATCTCACCCCTAATAGACAGAATATGAAGTTTCAATTGATTCTGAGGTGGTTTGCTTATGGTTCACTAAGAGTTGTGTTTCTGTAGAAAAATTGAATCATCCTTCAAATTTCAACTAATCTCTCTGTTTTTTTTAATATACTGATATGATTAGAGATAGTAACAAGATGAAATATAACCTTTCTTTGTTTTTTATTTTTTGCTTAGATGACGCAGACATAAAGAATAAGAAGATGGATGCAAACATTGAAAAACTTAAAGGAACACTAAAAAAATGAAAATGACAGAAGGATATGACCTTATTTTGGAGCCTAGCTTTGATACCAATTGATACAAACCTCATGATCATGTGGTCATGCAACCCACAATCAAGATTAAGATCTGATCTCAGGAAGCCGAAATAAGTCTGATAGGAATATGACACAATGAAAACCTACCCCAAGAACCAACACTATTGAATGAGTAGAATGATGCCACGAAGCTATTTAATCTTTGATAAGTCAGATTCAGTTCCTTGAAGAACTGACGAATGCAAGAATCACTCTCACGTTAAAGCTGAAAATTTCAGAAGTAATATTCATCAAAGGTTGCTGAAATTTTGGTTACATGAGTTTAAATAGTTCTTGAAAAATTAACCCTAATGAACCGCTTATATGAACTTATATGAGGTCTGCTCAAAACTGACCTAAAACCCTAAAGTGAAAAGCCCATAACATGATCTAAACCAATCTTGGATCCTAGCTGAAAACAAAGTATTAATTAAGCTTAAACAAGCCTTGGGCTGTAGCTAACAAAATAAATTAAAGCCCTTAATATTAAATCCATGTTCTGCCATGAGAAGAAGAGAAGGAAATTAAATATTACAGAATTGATTCAAGGTTTTTTTATAGCTTTCCATGCAATCCATTAATCCTAGAAACAAAAGGAAAAGGTAGCCACCCATATTGTTTCCATATTGTAGTAGGATTATTTTGTTTCCTTTATTGTCCTCACCTCATGGCTCAAATAAGGTTGTATTGAGCCCCTCTTGCAAATGGATAAGTTGTACTAGGGCCTCCTCTTGATACTCCAATGGACCTTTCAATTCAGACTTGGTTGAAACCTTCAAAACCAATGCATTCAATGCCTTTGTCTTGGACCGAGTCATTGGACCATTTGGAACATGTAATGGGTCTTTGCTGGTGTTTCTGGGCTGGTCCACATGATGTGTAAAAAAATATACCTGCACGAAAGTGCGTTAGCTACAATGTTCTCTTTGCCTTGCTTATACTTGATTACGTAAGGAAAAGTTTCAATGAATTCAACCCATTTTGCATGTCTCTTATTCAACATACCTTGTCCTTTAAAATGTTTCAAGGACTCATGATCCAAATGAATTATGAACTCTTTTGGCCTTAAGTAATGCTGCCATGTCTCAAGTACACTTACCAATGTATAAAGTTCTTCATCGTAAATGGGATAGTTCATGGTCGCTCCACTTAACTTCTCACTGAAATACACAATAGGTCTCCGATCCTACATCAAAACAACACCTATTCCCATTCCAGACGCATCACATTCTACTTCAAATGGTTTTTGTAAAGTCAGGTAAAGCCAAAACAAGTGCAAAACATAATTTCTCTTTCAAAAGAACAAAAGCCAATTCTTGTTCCTCCTCCCATTTAAACCCAACTGACTTTTTAACAATTTCATTCAAGGGTGCAGCTATTGTTTTGAAATCTTTCACAAAATACCTGTAAAAACTAACTAACCCATGAAAACTCCTTACATCACTTACCAATTTGGGTGTAGGTCAATCCCAGATGACCTTAACTTTCTCCTTATCCATCTTGATACCCTGTGTAGTTACCACATAGCCAAAAAAACACAATTTTCTCCATGCAAAAGGCACACTTTTTAAGATTAGCATATAATTTCTCACTATGCAACATACTATGTACATTACACAAATGATCAAGTTGCTCATTTAAGTTCTTGTTATAGATCATAATGTCATCAAAATACACAACCACAAACTTACCTATGAATGCACGCGACACATGATTCATTAAAAGCATAAACGTACTAGGTTCATTTGTAAGTGCAAACGACATTACTAACCATTCACACAAATCATCCTTTGTCTTAAATGTTGTTTTCCACTCTTCACCTTCTTTCATCCTAATCTGATGGTACTCACTTTTCAAGTCAATTTTAGAGAAAATACAGGATCTATGTAACTCATCTAACATGTCATTAAGCCTAGGAATGGGGTGTCTATATTTTACCATTATGTTGTTGATGGCTCGGAAATCAACACATATCCTCCATGTTCCATCTTTCTTAGGCACAAGTAGCATGGGTACAACACACAGGCTCATACTCTCACGAATGTTTTTTTTTCCAACAGCTCATCAACTTGCCTTTGAAGCTCCTTCATCTGCTCAGGATTGCTTCTATAGGTTGGTCGGATAGGAATTGAAGTTACGGGTAAATAATTAATCTGATGCTCTATCCCCCTCAATAGTGGTAATCCGTTGGGAGTATCATCGGGGAACACATCATCAAACTCCTACAACAAAGAAATTGCAACACTAGGCACAATACGATCAAGATCATTAGTATTAAAGTAAGCCTCTTTATAAACAAGTAAAATCATTGGCTTGTTAGTGAAAAATACAGATCTAACCTCACCCTCTCTAACATAAAAATTAGATTGTTTCTTTAGTTTTTCCACACAATTCTAATCACTCTTCTTGACTTTCTTCACTCCTCTTGTCTTACCTCCACTCGGCCTGATTTGGGTGTTTTTGAGTAGTGGTTAAGTGGTTTGATTTGTTTAGAGTGTTGGCCAAATAATTGTTTGTGTTTGGATGGGTGGTCGAATGGGTTGTAATGGTGTTTTGGGTTCTGGCCGAATTTAATGGTCTTCTCTCCCTTTGTTCCTCACCTTGATTTTCTCTTCCCATCACCTCATGCTCACTTGTTAGCTTTATTTGATCATCATACACCTGTTTGGGTGTAAAAGGTACAATAATGATGGTTTTATCATCTTTTACAATGGTATACCTATTTTTAACCCCATCATGAATTGTCTTCCTATCATATTGTCATGGTCTCCCTAACAAGATGTGACTTGCTTGCATTGGTACCACGTCGCACAAAACTTCATCAATATATTTTCCAATCGAAAATGGAACCACAACCTGTCGAGTCACTTTCACTTTACCACTATCATTCAGCCATTGCAATCTATATGGTTTAGGATGCATAACAGTACACAAATTCAGTTTACTAACAAGGGTGGTACTACAAACATTAACACAACTTCTACTATCTATAATTAAACTAACACCTTGCTTTGTACATAACAAAGCGTATGAAAGATGTTCTTCCTTTGTTGATTAGTTTCATCTTTGACCTAAACTTGAAGTGTTTGCCTTATAACCAAGGACTCCTCAACCAGTACTGCTAACTCATCCCCATCACTATCCTCCAATGGTGACATGCCTTCACAATCAAATCTGTCACTTTCAGATTCAATATCACCATTATCTTTAATCATCATGATTCTCTTGTTTGGAAACTTTGAAGCATAATTGATGCGGATCAGCCCAACATCAAGCGTAATCATGCCAACGACCCATTGGAGGTGCCAATTGGGTCAATCACAAGAGCTAGGGCAAAGAAGCTTAAAGAAGCATTGAATGGGCTTGTTCAGAATATATGGAGCAAAATGAACCTAAAAGGGCTTGGGACATTTAAGGAGCATGAAGGACAGCCTTTAATTCATCTAGTTCAAGTCGAAGAAGAGCCCAATTCGTGTGGAACAAGGGGTTGATATGTCCGACCCAATACCAACCTTGTTAGGCTTGTTTTTTTTTTCCTAATGCTACAAGGATAAAAAGTCAGTAATTTATTCTTCTAATTAAGTAAGGAAGTTGGCCATATCTTATTTCTAAAGAGGGAGGACTATTTAATGTTTTTCCTGACATAGGAAGGAAAGTAATGGATCAACAACAAAGGAGGAAATTTGTTTTCTTATTTGTCCAAGTTAAACAAGGAAATCCAAGCTAATCAAGGACATCAAAGGAAAAGGGGCAGCAACACAAATTTTCCAAATCAGATTTTTCCTCGTTTATATAGGACTTCTTAAGGGTGACAAATCTGATTCTAGCATATTTAGGATGGTAATTTTCGGATTTTTATGATTTTCTTCTTAGTTCTTGGGTTATTATTACTTGTTTGGGTCGATTGTAAGTAAGCTTCATATAAGTCCACCTAAGGGGGGTCTATTAGGGTTTCTTTAAGTCTAGAGTCAGTATAAATAAAGGCATAACCAAACATGTAAGGTTACACAATTTTCAGATCAATAAACTTCTTTGCTGCACTTATTGTGTGTTAGTGGGATAATCTCCCTTCCTTGGTTCTCTAAAGAACTGAAAACAACTTATCGAAGAACAACTGTCTTCGTGATGTCATCCTTATACTTCTCGTTCGCGAATCAATATTCGTTGGGTGGGGGTCTCCATTTCCAATAATGTTGGTGCCTAGGTACAAGTTATTTTTGTGTCACACTCCTATCAAACTTGATTTACTTGGTTTTCTGGGAATTGGTGTCTTTGAGTATGGGTTGCGTGACCATGTGATCACTAGGTTCGCATCAATAATGTCCATGTCCCTGACACCTGAAACATTTAACATCACGAGTATGTTTAGGTTGAGTTTCAGATTTACCTTTGGCACTAGTAGGGACATCAACTTTAGCCTTTGGTGGTTTGGTTCTAAAAGGAACAAAGGACCTCAGCTGGATAGTACCCTCTCTTTTTAGATTCGACTTCCAAGATGATGAAGAACTTGAATTAAATGCTAGTTGAACATGTCCCTTCCTAAGTTATCTCTCCACCTTCGTAGCCATGTGAACCATGTCCTCTAGCTCCATATAGTGTTGTAGCTTAACAACATTGGTAATGTCCTGATTAAACCCATTAAGAAATCTAGCCACCATGGCTTCTCTATCCTCAACAACATTGGCAATGTCCCGATTCAACCCATTAAGAAATCTAGCCATGGTGGCTTCTCTATCCTCAACAACATTGGCCCGAATCATTGTTATCTCCATCTCTTTGTGATATTCATCTACTATCTTATAACCTTGATTCAGACCTTGGAGCTTCAAATATAAGTCTTTGTAATTCAGACCTTGGAGCTTCAAATATAAGTCTTTGTAATAATGGTTTGGCATAAATTGTCTTCTCATTAAGACTTTCATCCCCTCCAAGTCTGAACGGGTAGCTCCCCATTCCTTCTCCTCCTGATTACAATCTGATCCTAGTAAATCAATGCATACTCCGTAAACTCAATTATCACCGATTTCATCTTCTTTTGTTCATAATAGCTATGACAATGAAAAATTCAATTTACTTTTGTTTCCCACTCCAAATAAGCCTCGAGATCGTTTTTTCCTTGAAAGTTAGGAATTTTCTATTTAATGGTGTCCAAGTCCCCATCCATATATTCATAATTCTCCATGCCATGAAAATTCCCAGTCCTCCTAGCCTTGCTCGGTCAGACCTGATTCCTTGGCCAGCGGATGCAAAATCATAATTATCTTCACCCACATCTACGTTTTCATCAACAAATTCTTCAAAATCAGATCTGACATTCCGTACGGCCATACAAACCGTATTTCCTCGGCGATCAGCCCCACTATTCTCTTTCTTTATCAAATTCACCTCACCTTTCAAATCCTTATACATCCTAGACAACAACTAGAGTTGTTGGCCTATGGCTCGCAATTGAAAAATGATACGATCCAAATAAGGTTAGATTCAGATTTTGGTGTAAAATTTCATATTGTCTAACAATATTGAGCATAACTCCAAATTCAACCATTGGATCGAGCTGAAAAAACAAAAAAAAGAAGTAAAAAAAATTAAGAAAAAATGAAAAAAAGGTCATATGCAAATTTTGGCGTAAAATTTCCTATTATCTACTTTTACGCTTTGAGTATAACTCCAAATCCAACCGCTAGATCGAGCTGGAAAAAAAATAGAAGTAAAAAAATAAAAAAAAGAAAGAAAAAATGAAAAAAAGAATTTTTTTTTGCGGCAAACAATAAGTTTTATTAATGTGAATTGTTCTACTTACATGTCTGATTATACTTTTATTTATACTAACTCTAGACTTTAATAAACCCCTCTTGGGTGGGACTTATATGAGGTCCACTTACAATTGACTCAAATAAGTAATAATAACCTAAAGAATAAGAAGAAAATAATAAAAATACAAAAATTACTATCCTAAATATGCTAGAATCAAATTTATCACCCTTAAGAAGTTCCAAATAGACTAGGAAATATGATTTGAAGGTAGAAATAATGCTCAAGTCTTCTTTCCTTGTTGTAGCTAGGATGGAAAAAAAATCCTTGTAAGAAAAGGATTCTGAAAAATTTATAAATCCTTACCACACTTGGAAACTATATTGTAGCCCATTAAAGATCCTTGTAGAACTAGGAAATTTTCAAAACAAGTTGCCAGATCCTTATAGGAAAATGATCCTTGCCAAATAGAAAGTCCATAAGTCAAAAGAAAGTAAATAACAAATTTGTATAGCCTGTTCTGACTTATATTGCATGCTTTCCCCGAATTTCGATTCATCTAAAACTTTACTCCAACATAGACAAATACATCCAGAATTTTCATGTCAAATTTTAGCTCGATCCAACAGTTGGATTTGGAGTTATGCTCAATAGCGTAAAACTAGACAATAAGAAATTTTACGCTAAAATCCGAATCTAACCTTGGATCGTATCATTCTCTTTTTTTCATTTTTTCTTTCTTTTTATTTTTTATTTTTTTACTTCTCTTTTTTTCATTTTTTTCAGCTTGATTCAATGGTTGGATTTGGAGTTATGTTGAATAGTGTAAAACTGGACAATAGATAATTTTACGTTAAAATCTAAATCTGACCTTACTTGGATCGTATTAGAAAGCTACGTCAACGTTTTGTGTCGCTAATTCATTGTTTTTAGACATTCTTTGAATCTACAAAATTTGGTTAGTAGCACAAAATCTATCCTCACACCTCTCGTGTATCACACAAAAAAATCAAGGCTTTACACTCTAATAAGCTCACTATGGCATTTTTTCCTCACAACTTGCTTTCTTTTGGTTCTTTAGAAACTAAAATCAACAAATCAAAGTTAGTAGCCTTCGCAGCGCACTCTAATTATAATTTTTAGACTCAAGAATAAATAATTATACTGAAAACAAAGCAAAACAAAATTACGATTACGATTTCGCGAGTAGCGATGCAAATTCGTACGAATTGTGAACGAAACGAAGACACGAAATAAAACATAAGCGAATATTTGCAAAAACAATTACTTGACTACTAGATAACCCAAATATAATAGAAACAAAAAGATTGGATAAAACCAAATAGTAAGGATCATGTTTGGAAACTTGACGCAAATCTAACCTGTTATGCAATTTTTACGTAACAGGATTGAAACCTAGAACAAATGATCTTAAAAGGACCTCAAATTTAATATCTAGTATTCTAATACTAAACAAACAACAAAACTCAATTTATAGGTCGTTTTCTTATGTCCAGGTACCCAAATCTCTTGTATAATCAATTTGCGGGAGAATTAAGCCTCCATTTAAAACCTCCAGAAGCTGATATAAAAATAAGCCCAAATTTAATACATGGTTCCATCTCACCCCCAGTAGACTGAATATGAAGTTTCAATTGATTTTAAGATGGTATGCTTATGGTTCACTAAAAGTTGTGTTTATGTGGAAAAATTAAACCTTGAATTAAAACCTCAAGCAAACGATATTAGAATAAACCCAAATTTAACATTTGATGCGATCTCACACCAAATAGACAGAATATGAAGTTTCAATTGATTTTAAGATGGTATGCTTATGGTTCACTAAAAGTTGTGTTTATGTGGAAAAATTAAACCTTAAATTAAAATCTCAAGCAAACGATATTAGAATAAACCCAAATTTAACATTTGATGCGATCTCACACCAAATAGACAGAATATGAAGTTCAATTGATTATGAGGTGGTATGCTTATGGTTCACTAAGAGTTGTGTTTCTGCTGCAAAAATTGAATCATCCTTCAAATTTCAACTAATCTCTCTCTCTCTGTTTTTTTTTTTAATGTACTGATATGATTAGAGACTACTACAAGATGAAATATAACCTTTTTTTTGTTTTTGTTTTTTTTGCTTAGATGACGCAGACACAAAGAACAAGTAAATGGACGCGAATACTAAAAAACTTAAAGGAACACTAAAAAAATGAAAATAACACAGGATATGACTTTGTTTCGAAGCCTAGCTTTGATACGAATTGATGCAAATCTCATGATCACGTGGTCACACAACTTAGAATCAAGATTGAGATCTGATCCCAAAAAGCCAAAATAGGTCTGGTAGGAGTGTGACACAATGAAAACCTGCTCTAAGGCACCAACACTATTGAAATGAGTAGAATGACACCACGAAGCTAGTTAATTTTCGATAAGTCAGATTCAATTCGTTCAAGAATTTTTTTTTTTGGTAAGTTGACGTATGTATTAAAAGAAGAAGATACAAACATTATAAGGGGCATACCCCAGATTTACAATGATAACAGAAACATAAAACAACAGATGGCTCTGAGGCTAGCCAGCCACACCCTAAAACTGAAACCTCACTAGATTCATGAGGGAAACCAATACAACCAGCTAACTAACAAATTAAGAATCTATGGTATTCACCCTCCAAGCTCGTTGGATCCTTTTGTTTTCATTTGTTGGTACGACATTCCTCATCAAATCAAGCTTCTCACGAATGATACATTCGATTTGATTAAAGACCAAATTCGAAGTTCTAGACATTCCAGCAAAGATCCTTGCATTCCGTTCTTGCCATACATGATACAATCAGAGCTGCAAAACTTCGGTTCTCGAGAAAAATTGATGAAAGTCTTGCCATGCCAAGAGATGGTGGCCCATCAAATCCATTCATCCCAGCCTTTTGTCATTCTTGGAATGTCGCATCTGTCACAAACATCCCACCAAATCTCTTTAGTATAGGAGCATTCAAAGAACAAGTGGTTGTGATCCTCATTGTTGCGGAGACAGAGTGAGCATCTATTGGGACCATGTATACCAAACCGATGAAGTTTATCTTGAGTTGTGAGTTTCTGTTGGACAGCCATCCATAGAAGAAATGAATGTCTTGGAATAGCATTCTTGAACCACACAATGTCATGCCATTCAACCATCTGACGATGACGTCTTAGTTGTTCCCAAGCTACTTTGACCGAGAATCTGTGATTTGGCGAATCCAACCAAACTATCTCATCCTTTTGCCCCATCTTAGGATTAGAATTGGAAGGAATGGCTTCTATAATGGGGTGCCAGCCAATAGCTTGGGTGGTAGGAGTTTTCCATTCTGAGTTCTGAATTAGCACATTCACCTTCGTGTTCTTGGCCATACCTGAATCATAGATGAATCTTTCCCTGTAAGAATCCGCGAGTGGGCTGTGAGGATGCCAATTATCAAACCATAGAGAGGTTGTCATTCCATCTCCTATGATGTACTTCATCTTCGGCCATGCTAAGGATCCGAGCTTTAGAATCTTTCCCAAGCCCAAGAGCAATTCGTGGCATCTTGATTGTCCAGAAATTCCTACCTCGCAACGCATTGGATCCGATCCAAGTAGACCATATTGAGCCATCCGAGTCATTGCACAGGGTTCCAAATGTGTTTCAACAAAGCAATCTTGTTCCATTCTGTTATCCTTTTTATTCCTAGCCCCCCTCCCTTTTTTGGAAGACATACCGATCCCAAGCCACTTTAGCCCCAAGAGTTCTCATAACCGAACTACCAAAGAAAGGATTTCATAATTTGCTCCACATTTTTAATTACTTGCCCGGTAGGAGAAAGAGAGATGCCCAATAGACTGTATGGAAAATAAGACCGGATTAATCGGTTGTACCGCGCCCCGCATACGAGAGTGTTCTACAAGTCCAATGTCGAACTTTAGAGGTGATTCGATCCACGAGGCCCTTACAATAAATAGCCTTTAGTCCGGGCGAGAGAAGAGGTACTCCCAAATATTTCATAGGGAGCTCCCCCTCTCTAAACCCAAGAATATGAATAATTTGTTCCTTATCGAGCATTTAACACACCGCTCAAGAAGATGTCGCTTTTGTTTGGATTTGGATACGGACTGATAGATCTTGAAACTTTGTGAGCACGATTACGATCATACGGATTGAGTTTACATCCCCGTTGCTAAAAATCATCAAGTCATCGACAAAAACAAAGATGAGAAATTCTGTCCTTCTTGCATCTCCGTGGAACTTGAATTCTTGGTTGGCACTCATCTTGCGGAATAGCCCCGACGGGATTTCCATACATAGGACAAACAAATATGGGGACAATGGATCCCCTTGTCTCACCCCTCTTCCCCCTTGAAAGTAACTCGCAAGCTCACCATTGACGTTGATAGAGAATTGACATGATGTAACACAAACCATGATCCAATCAATGACTGTTCTAGGGAATCCCATTTTTATTAACATAGCGTCAACGAAATCCCACCACACCGAGTCATAAGCCTTCATCAGATCAACTTTCATAGCACAACGAAAGCGTCCTGTAGATTTATGATAGCCTTTCATTAGTTCCCGAGACAAAAGAATGTTATCACCGATTCTCCGGCCCCGAGATAAAAAGCGATGCGATATGAGCCAACTAAGGATGGCAAAACAACTTTGATTCTCCGCACTAGAATCTTAGCGATGCATTTGTACAATCGTATTGCACAAGATATATAGGCAAATCATCAACCTTGTAGGATTAGCAACTTTAGGAATAAGGGAAATGGATGTAGCATTCATTTCTTTAAGCATTCTACGAGTCTGAAAGAAGGATCTAACAGCGTTGATTACATCTTCCCCAACTATGTGCCACATTCTTTTGAAGAAACCTGCGTTAAAGCCATCCGGACCAGGGGCTTTGTTGTTCTTCAAACTAAACATAGCATGCTTAATCTCCTCCCTTGTTACATCTTGTGCGAGAACATGCTGTTGCATTGAAGACAGTTTCAAGTTAAAGAATTGAAGAATGCAAGAATCACTCTCACACGTTAAACCTGAAAAATTCAGAAGTAATATTCATCAAAGGCTTCTGAAATTTTGGTTACATGAGTTTAAATAGTTTTTGAAAAATTAACCATAATGGACACCTTATATGGACTTTTATGAGGTCCACTCAAAATTAGCCAAAAACTCTAAACTGAAAAGTTCATAACTTGATTCAAACAAGCCTTGGATCCTAACTAAAAACAAAGTATTAATTAAGCCCAAACAAGCCTTTGGTTGTAGCTAACAAAATAAAATAAAGCCCATAATATTAAATTCATGTTCTGCCATGAGAAGAAGAGAAAGAAATAAAATATTATAGAACTGATTCAAGGCTTATAAATAGCCTTCTATGCAATCTATTAATCCTAGAAACAAAAGAAAAAGATAGCCACCCATGTTGTTTCCAAGTTGTAGTAGGATTCTTTTGTTTCCTTTGCTATCCTCACCTCATAGCCCAAATAAGGTTGTATTGGGCCCCTCTTGCACATGGATAAGATGTACTAAGGCCTCCTCTTGATACTCGATTAGACCTTTCAATTCAGATTTGGTTGAAACCTTCAAAACCAATGCATTCAATGCCTTTGTCTTGGACTGAGTCATTGGACCATTTGAAATATGTAGTGGGTCCTTGCTGGTCTTTCTAGGCTGGTCTCTATCACTAAACTGAAAAGCCCATAACCTGATTCAAATAAGGCTTGGATCCTAGCTTTAAAAAATGTTTTAATTAAGCCCAAATATGAAAGAAAATAATAAAAGTAACTAATATGTCATTAAAGAGCACAAACGATTCTTTCCTTATATAGCTAGGATGAATAAGGAATCCTTATAAGAAAAAGAATCTGAAACATTAATGAATCGTTGCCACGCTTGGAAATTATGTTTCATTCATTAAAGATTCTTGTGGAACTAGGAAATCCCAAAAGAAGCTGCCCCATCCTTTTTGAAAAAGGATCTTTGCCAAATAGGAAGTCAACAAGTCAAAAGAAAATAAATAACAAAATTCATACAACTTGTTTTGACCTATGTCACAAGTCATTTCCGAAATCCAATTCACCTGAAACATTACCCCAACATAGACAAATACCTCTTGAATCTTCTAATAAAGTTTGCGGTTAATCCAACGGTTGGATTTGGAGTTATGCTCAATAACATAACACTGGATAGTAGACATTTTACGCCAAAATCCAAATCTAACCTTGCTTGGGTCGTATCACAAGGCTGAACCATATCAGCTAACTTCATGGCATTATCTTTATACTTCCTATTCGCGAATTAATATTTGTTGGGTGGGGGTTTCCGTTTCCAATAGTACTGATGCCTAGGTACAAGTTATATTTATGTCACACTCCTATCAAACCTAATTTACTTGGCTTTTCAGGAATTTGGTGTCTTTACATATGGGTTGCATGACCAAGTGATTGCGAGGTTCGCATCACATCCAAAGTATGGCATATGATGCTTGCTTATGCTCTTCATGCATAGCACACTATAATAAAGACATCAGGTGGAGTCACACCATATTTATTGGTATATAGGATGGAGACAATGATGCCTATTGAAGTGAAAATTCCTTCTCTAGGAGTCTTGATGAAATAAGAATTAGAAGAATCAGAATGGGCTAAAACACGGTACGAACAACTAAACATTATCAGTGAAAAAAGATTAGCTATAATTTGCCATCATTAATTGTACCAAAAAAAGATAGACAAAGCATAAAATAGAAAGGTTCGCTCAAGAGAATGAAGAGAAATATTTGGTATTAAAGAATGTTCTATTGCTATCTGCTATCGAGAGAAGATTAGAGAAAATAGACATCAAACTACAAGGGTCCGTATATGGTAAAAAAAAGTTTTCTTATAAGGAGCACTCATGCTGACTAAAATGGATGGGAAAGATTTTCCTAGACCTAGAAATTCTGATTCTATAAGGAAATATTACGTATAAGCGTAGGAGTTTTCATCATATAGATGAAATAAAGTTTGGCCAAAGATTCTCTTTACTTGTTCTTCTCTTTTCTTTCCTTGTCTACCTGTAAATACCTATAAATAAACCCTCATAATCTTGCATGATCTTATTAATACTTGCTTTATTTCAATATGTTTTGATGGATTTAATTTTGTGAAAAGCTCTTCACTAAACAAATTTGAAAAATTAAACTTTTTTTGTTTTAGTGTTTCAGAAGATAATTTGGTGTTTGCTCAAAATAACATTTGGCATCCTGATCATTGGAATGGGATGGAAAACAAGCTAAGGAGTTCAACAAAAAATGATAATCCAAGCAATTCCCTTTCTAAGATGACCAACTAAATTAGAAACTAAAATAATAAAAAAAACTTATGATTTTCCCCCACTCACCATGTCTCTCGAACTATGTTTTAGGATTATAAATAATGGTGTGTGGTGAATTTAGAAGTTTTGGAATCTCAAAAGACAGTTCTATACAAGTCTAAGCAAATTATAGGTCAAAGTTTAAAATGAGGATAGACCTTCTTTATTTACCCACTCTCATATCCAAAGAAAAAATATATCCCTTGTTGTCTCCAGGTGAGCCTAAATGAATTTTCTTCATGAAACCTCGACTAGAATCACACCTTATACTAGGGGTAATAAGAAGTTCGAAAGCTAATAAAATGTTGAAAGAAATCAAAAATAAAAAGAGCCCAAGAAATCAAATGCTATGAGGTATCCCCAAATCAAAAGAACAATGATAAAGTAAAAAAATGGCAAGTTGAAGAAAAACAGTAGAGAAAGAAAAAAGAAAAAGTACAACAAAATAGTAATATTTGATAAGTGTTCTTTGTTCATCAAAATTGTCAAACACCTTATGAGTTGATGAATTCCCTCCTTTCATAGACAAAGTTCATGGCATGCATTACATGTTTTTATTAAGTCCTTTATAATAAAGGAGCAATAAGCCATGACAATTCTTATAAGAGCAATTGTTGTTAAAATGAGCCTATATTGCATGGCGAGTAAGTAATAATATGAAGGATTTACATGGATAAACCGAGTAAACTAATGAGTTAACCGATTACAAAAGGCTAGATTAGAAATAGCAAGCCTTAGCATTAAGGAAAATAGGTAACAAGAAAATAGAGGACTTTCTATTGTTAACTGACTTCATATTCTTGGGTTTAGAGAGTGGGAGCTTCCTATGAAATATTTGGGAGTGCCTCTTATCTCATCCAAACTGAAGGTTGTCTATTGTTAGGGCCTCGTGGATCAACTCACCTCTAAAGTTCGACACTGGACTTGTAGAACTCTCTCGTATGCAGGACAAGTACAACTGATTAATTTAGTTTTATTTCCCATCCAGGTCTATTGGGCATCTCTCTTCCTCTTACCCGCAAATAATAAAAAGTGTGGAGCAAATTATGAGATCCTTTCTTTGGTCAGGTTCAGATATGAGAACTACTGGGGCTAAAGTGGCTTGGGAACAGGTATATCTTCTAAAAAAGGAGGGGGGGCTAGGAATAAAAAGGATAACAGAATGGAACAAGATTGCTTTGTTGAAACACATATGGAACCTGTGCAATGACTCAGATGGCTCAATCTGGTCTACTTGAATTAGATCCAATCTGTTGCGAGGTAGGAATTTCTAGACAATCAAGGGAATTGTTCTTGGGCTTGGGGGAAGATCCTAAAGATCAGATCATTAGCATGGCCGAAGATGCAGTACATCATAGAAGATGGCATGAAAACCTCTTTATGGTTTAACAATTGGCATCCTCACAGCCCGCTCGCGAATTCTTACGGTGAAAAATTCATCTACGATTCAGGTATGGGAAATAATGCGAGGGTGAATGTGCTGATTAGTAACTCAAAATGGAGAATCCATACCACTCAATCTATTGGTTGGCACCCCATTATAAAAGCTATTCCTTCCAATCCTAAGATGGGGCAGAAGGATGAGATTGTGTGGTTGGATTCACCAAATCACAGATTCTCGGTCAAAGTAACTTGGGAGCAACTAAGATTTCATAATCAGGTTGTTGAATGGCATGGCATTGTGTGGTTTAAGAATGCTGTTCCAAGACATTCCTTTCTTCTATGGGTGGTTGTCCAACAAAAGCTCACAACTCAGGATAGACTTCATCAGTTTGGTATACATGGTCCCAATCGATGCTCACTCTGTCTCCGCAATAATGAAGATCATAACCACCTGTTCTTTGAATGCTCCTATACTAAAGCAATATGGTGGCATGTTTATGATAGATGTGACATTCCAAGAATGACGAAGGGGTGGGAGGAATGGATTCGATGGGCAACTGTTACGTGGCATGGTAAAAGTTTTGTCAATTTTCTTGTAAATTGGGTTTCGCGGCTACAGTGTATTATATCTGGCAAGAACGGAATGCAAGGCTATTTGCAGGAATGTCTAGAACTCCAAATTTGATCTTTGATCAAATAGAATGTATCATTCGTGAAAAGCTTGATTTGATGAGGAACGCTCTCCCAACAAATGAAAACATAAGGATCCAAAGTGCTTGGAGGGTCAATAACATAGACTCTTAAATTGATATTTAGCTGGTTGTATTGGTATCCCTAACAAGTCTAGTTAAGTTGAGGTGTTCTGCTTTGTGGCTTCCTATAGCCATTTGTTGTTTTATGTTTTCGTGCACATTGTAAATCTGGGGTATGCCCCTTATAATCTTTGTATATTCTTCTTTTAATATATCTGTCATCTTACCAAAAAGAAAAGAAAAGAGAGGACTTATATTTCCAAGTAGGTAAAGATACATGCATGTCATTTAACCCTAAAATACTTGCATTATGCAATATTTTACATAAGTTTTATAAGTAAATTATGTAATAGAGTCCGAAAAGCTATAAAAGATCCAAGACAACAAAGATCCAACAAGGTTTCTACCAAATATTACATCAAAAGACCCAGGCCTATGATTAAAGAACACCATTAGTTTAATTTTCTTAGAAGTTGACTTGAGTCACTAGAATTCAAACCAATACTGGAAGTTGATTGTATGTTAGTGGAGATCAAACCATCAACAATAAATTTTTTTTGTAAAGGTTCAAATTGTATTAGAAAAAAAATGGAATATGCAAAAACAAGAGTTATCCCCAAAGAAGAAAAGGGGCTTAGCTGACTAAGGAAATCCTTGATGCTTGGAACGGATTACACGCCCAGGCCCAAAGCAGGAGGAGAAAAATCTAAGCGCACACTAAAACAAGCCTAGGAAAATAAAAAACAGATGGCTAGCTGACTTGATTGGGCCACATGCCTTGATCATTGACACGACTGCCTCATACCAAAAAAAATGCCTTTGTTGACAGAGCCCAGGGACTCCGGCCATAGCATTAACGGTGCATGTTCCATATTTCACATATAGAGCATTTGTGATAAGGTTTTTTCTGCCGATGTTTTCCAAATGAGACCTAATGACCTGAATGATCTCTGCACCAGTATGCTGAGGAGGGTGGAAGATGCTGGTGAATATTCCATTATTCCTTTCAAACCAAATATAGTATACAATGGTGGACATACTTAGTCGAGCTATGATGTGATGGATATTGTTCCTCTTCCTATAGTTTGAGGTTGCCCATTGGAGAAGGAGATTCCATTGCATTATGGCCCATTGAATTCTAGAGAGCCTTATGATGGATTCCCAAATTGAGTTGGTGTAGAGGCATTGAAAAAAAAAGATGGTTATGGGATTTATTATGGCTGCTACATAGGATGCATACTTGATTAGTTGTGATGCTTGTTCTGTGCAACTTGTCTAAAGGTCCACAGCTTGAACTGAGAGGCTAACCAAAGTATAAAAGATTGGCGTGGAATGTGGCCTAGAAACCATAAGAAGTGATGAAGGGAGTTAGGGGGTCTAGATTCCCTGATCATATCCTAAGCTGAGTCAATGGTAAACTTCCCTGCATTATTCAATTTCCAAACCAGGTGATCATTCCTATTTGTTCTTGGCAAGGAAGTTATGGAATTCCAGATGGCCTGGATGTTTTGATGGCTTATTGAAAACTTCCATCTATACCCTTCAAGTCAGATGCTTTTGAATTCTATGGAAGTCTTATGGAGGAGAGCGTTCTATGCGGCAGGAGGTCACTGAATCTTCTTCCATCTGGCAGCCAACAGTCAAACCGCAAGGATGTTGCTTGACCATTCCCAATACACGAGACCATTTACCCTCTACACCAACAAGTTATCCTTAAGTCACTAGATTTCAAACTAGTACCAAAATGTTGATCCTATATCACTAAAATTCAAACAAGTAGTGAAAGTTGATCCTACATTAGTGGAGTTCAAACCATCAACAAAATATATCTTTGAGTCATTAGAATTCAAACAAGAACTAGAAGTTGATCTTGTGTTAGCGGAGTTCAAACCATCACCACAATTAATTTTTTGAGTTGTTGGAAATAAAATCATGACTAGAAGTTATCTTTCAGTCACTAGATTTCAAACTAACACTAAAAAGTTGAAGGAATTCAAACCAATCAATGAACTTGATTCTAAAAGTTATCATTGAGTCATTGGATTTCAAAATAATACTAAGAAGTTCATCCTACACTAGAATTCAACATATGTTGGGGAATGCGAAGTCTCATGTTAAATTTCAAACCATATCAAGAATCCTACAAGAACTAAGCCTTTCATAATTGAAATTCAAACCAATACCAAGAATAATCCTATTTTACCATTGAAAATTTTCAATTCAACCATCACGATGCACAAATCATTATTGAACTATGAGGTAGTCACCTTTCTAAACGACCTAAATTTCAAAAAAAAAACCCAGCAAAGTCTCTTTTTGACTCTTATAGCTTTTTGGAAAATTTTCACAAATATTATCTCTTTTTTAAAAGCTTTTTCAAAAGACTTTATCAATAAACATTGTAGGGAGAGGCCAATTATTATAACCTAATTTTTACTCCAAGATTTTCTAAAGTTCTCCAAAAAAATCATTTCCAACAAAAATTTGAACTGAAAAAAGTTTATAGATTACAAGAATTTAATTAATATGTCAAAAAATCAATTTAGGGATTAATTGAAGAGAAATTACAAAACAAATATTGAAATTGGTCATAATTGAAGTAATTGAAAGTCCACGGATCAAAATGGGAAAGACAGCAAAATTTGGAAGTTTGATACTCTAATTCATTCAATTAAGGACCTAGTTAAGGAGCAAAATAGTAATTTATAGCAAAATTGGCTAAATTAATTCATTTAGTGCCCTAATTAAAAAAACAATAAAAAATAAAAGTCAATTTGACAAAAAAAAGATTAAAGGTCCAAGGATTAATTGAAAAGGCTTTTGAACTAGGAGGATATGTTTTATTTCAATTAGAGACTTAATTAAAAAGAATTTTAGAATAAAGAGCTGATTTGGCCAAAATTACATAACTTGAGAACCAAAGACCATATTATAAAGTGTGCATAGATGTAAGGACCAAATTAAGAGTGATCAAAGGTGAAATTGAAAGGAATTTTTTTTATAACCCAATTTAGGACCGAATTGAAGATCTTTAAAAGTCAATGACTAAAATAAAAAGCACAATGAAGTACCATGACCAATTTAAAAATGCGAAAAATGATATCATTTTATTTTAAAAGAACATGAAACCCTAATTCCAAAAGAGAATGGTGCGTCATTCATCCTGTCATATAAAAAAAATTTGACTTGTTGCCTATCATGTTATTTTTTTCATATAGTTTTTGGTTATTTAAGAAACAACCTTGAGTGGTCTTCTTTTTTCCATTTGATCTGTTGTTTTACCCACCATCATAGATAAGAAACACTCTTCTCCTCGCACTTGACCTCGTACCTCACTTATATTCCTTTTTTTTTTTGTCTTCATCCTATAAATGCTATGCCTAAGGCAACCAAAAACCCTGCAAAGCTTGTGAACAAACATGTAGAATACAACAATATTCTAGTACTTTTTAAACCAATTTCTGGCAGAGAAGGAGACAAGGTTTGAGAGAGATTTAAGGTTATAATGTCTTTATAAAGATCAAGGTGTTGGTCTTGCCAACACAAAGATGACAAGACCCTTATCACATGCCTATAAATACCCCTCTCAAACCCTACTCGAGAGAAAAAAAAAAAACAAGAGAGCAAAGGTGAAAGAAAGGAAATAAAGAGATGGTAGAGAAGGATAGAAAGAAAATAAATAAGATAAAGAGAGGTAAAATATGAGAAATATAAGAGAAGAGGGAGGTCTTCTCTCTTAAGGGAAGAAACTAACAAGCAAATAACATCATCTTCGAGAATAATGGATACCATAACTTCACCCTTATAGTTAGTATTGACTTGTCATTTTTTTAATCCAAACAAACTAAGAACAACCACAACACATCTTTAGTGCAATAGTAATAACTTTACTCAGTTTGAAGTCTCATATTTTATCTCCTGAAAAACTCTGAAGACTTCTTAAGGTTTCAAGTGACTATAATAGGTGACAACTTCCTTTTATAAGTTTCAGACCCTTTCTCCTTTCTCAACCCAAAACATCTTTCCCTTCTAGGAAATAGAGTAGGTCATCGTGATGTCAGGTGTGATATGTCTTATCACACGATCTAGGTAATGCTACTCAACCAACTCCATAAATATAAGGGGCGCATTGATGTCCATATATATTAGGAGGACCATTAAAGTCCAATTATCACTACTTATTTTGCAAATTAGAAGAGCAGCTACAAGGACATCCTAGAAATAAAAAGTCCATAACACCTATTACAACATCAACAATTCAATTTATTATAAACATTTTTTATGTAAGAAATAATTCAACCACTAATTTAATTACAATGCAATTTTGGTAACACATGCATTTCTAGGTTGTTGTCTATCCAACTCGCTACAATAAAATGACAAAACATGAGTTGGATTACTTTCAAATAATTAATACTTTCTCTAAAAAATTGCAATTTCATCCTTTTATACCTAACCATTCAATTATTCAATATTTCATCATTTCAATAACACAACTCCATAAAAAATCATTATTTACATGATCATACACATATTTGTAACATAATTAATGGACAATATTGTAAATGTGAAACTTCCCCCTTTTGTTCTCTTTATGGCCAGCCCCTAAGGCTTCCTACCCATCAAAATTTCTTTATTATTTTAACATGATTTTACTCCTATTACATTCTTAAAGGATCCTAGAAACTTAATTCTATGAAATCCCTTTTTCCCTTAATTTTATCTTAAGAACCCTTAATTCAATTTTGATCAATTTTGTTCAAAATCACTTAACTCTTATTTAAATTGGTATAAAGGGGTTTCAAACATCTTACTTGGTTACAAGATATATTTTGAAAATCAACTAGATGAAATTTTCCAAGGCTTCTCCCTTTTTCCTCTTCTTTCTTCACTCTCTCTCTCTCTCTCTAACTCAATTTTCCCTCTCTTTAATCTTTCTTAATTTCTAGTATGGATGTGTTTTTCTCTTTCAAAACCCTCACTTTTCACTCCTAAACTTACTTTCCAGCCCTTCAAGGTGAAATGAAGGAAGAAGAATTGAAAATGCTCTTTTCTATATTGTTGCACATCGTCAGGTTATAAAAAGCATACTAGCCAAAATAGTCTGACCGTTTTGAGAAGCATTTCGTCTGTTTTATTAAATTGGTCTAGCCATTTCTAAAAATGGCTAAACCATTTTTTATTTTGGAAACATGGACATTTTCAGCCATAACCTTTCTTCCTTTATCTTCTTTAACTCGTTTTCTTTTCTTTTTCTTATTCATTTCATTATACCATAATTTCTATTATATTATTATTTTTAATTTATCTCGGGGATTACATGATCTCTTAGTCTATCCCTACCTCCTGTTAATTCTACTTGTACAGTTAGAAGCCATTATATCCCACGTACATTGAAGTTAGTTGTATCTTTGTTCAGTAAAATAAGCATTACTCCTATGAAAGGTCATTTAGACTAAAGTAGAAATAAACATTACACGTGCACCATTCAAGATATGGTTAAAGGCTTTTCACAGATTAATTTTCATATTGCCATACTGATTACCTTCATCATAATAAAGTGCTTATCTTTCTTTCATTTCACGATCAAGCTATTTTTATGTTCTAGATATATCTTGCATATTTTATTAAATTACACATCAAATTTATACCTTGAAGCTTCATAACACATCTATATTAAATCTTTTTGTGCAAACAAAATTTTGAATTTGTAATTGAAGTTGCTTACAAAGTGTTGAGCACAATATCAATGATATCCAATTGACTTAGGTTATATTTTTTGTCATTCTATTCTTAATGCCAATATTTGTGTCTAATATTACATACATATAAGTACGTACGGTCACTAGTATTGTCTCTGAAGGTAAAGTAGGAACCATCTTTAGTTGTAATTATGTTTTCTTTAACCAGAGCCAAAATCAAAGAGTATCTCATTATCAACATCAAAAGTGTAAAGCCCAACAAAAATTTAAACAAAAGGCCGGCCTATACTAAAAAACAAATCTATCGAACAAAACGACTAACCTTAGAGAAAACCTAGAGGAGGGGGGTGACCTATCCTAGGGATAAATTGGAATAGAAATCATCCCCAAAATAAACCAAAAGAGGGATAAGGAAAGCCTTGACCAGCACCCAAACACCCCTATCTCATTAAAGAGGGGGAGAGACTCACCCCTTCCCAAGAGGAAACTGAACTAGCCCAACTTGCATGCAAACCTTTTGAGTATAGAGTGAGGAAAGAGTTGGGAAAAAAAGAGGAAACCAAAGCCATGGAAGAAGGATGAGAGTAGAAAGTCGACTGGAGCTGCATAAGGGAAAGGAGGAAAACCGAAAAAAGGAAGAAAAACAAACCACCAAAACCTTTACAAGGGCTGTTAAAAACGTGAGGTAAAACCAATATCATCTCCTTGGTTGAGTGTTCCCTCATGGTTTGGGCAAATGAGAGGGGAGGAAACCTGAAAATAGAAAGGGTAGTGTTCTCTTTAACTCAAGGAATTATGACTAAATGGACTAACCTAAATAGAATAAAGAATGAAAGAACACTTGCACAGACTCTTTACTTAAGAAACATGAACGGTTTTGAAAGTATGAACCTAGGGGAGGGTCGACCATAGTGAAGGCTAGACAGAATACAAATTTCTTGTGATGAAATACGACCATTATATATTTCATTTTCTTCTAAATCAGAAACCAATTATGAGTTTTTGTGCTTAGTATCAATAAAAATTAAAAACCGAACCAAAAAAAAAAGCAAGAAAAATAAGGAAAGAAATATACTAGTACTGCTTCAACGGTCTCCACAGCAGCCATGTCCACATCATCACCGTCCATAGATTATGACCATGTTATAGTCTTAGATCATACTAGAACCAAAACAGAACCTAGGCTTGTGTTGATGACAGGATTTATGCATATGTGATTGAACCAATTATGTGAAAATGTGTAAGAAAGATGTTATGTACAAAATTGTATTGTCGTTTAAACTTTAGAAGCATGTGGAAGCTAAAACTAAAATCACACCATGTTAATGCCTTTAATTTGTGTGTGGAATGAATGAACTTGTTTTTTTAGGAATCTAATGGTTATATGTAGAGCATGACATGTTGTTAGGAACATTATTGTGTTAGACTTGATGAAATGCATGCGAAAGATTGAAAGAAAGAGGCAAATATGCTCAGGCCAAGATTAGGAATAATGAAGAAATCTTACATGATGAACATCCTTAGATTGACGTGAAATAACATAGATGTAGAACTTGTTACGTGTTGTTGAATTACTACTAATAGTGTTGATGAATTTTGGCTAATACCATTGAGAACTTGAAGTGATGGTTAAAGGATTCCTTGGAAGGATATGTATGTTGAGAATTGGTTATGCAATGTTGATGGTCTTGTGATAAAACTTTGAATGTGATTGATTTCTGTATAAGATCAAACTTGGTTGGGGGTGAGTTACAGGGGGGAATTAACGTAGGCTTTATGTTTAGTTGAAGGAAAGAGTAAAATTAGAAATGACTTCATCACCGCTGTCGATTTCTGAATCGGATGCGACATGGGTTGCGTTAATGATTTCTGGGTTGGTAGAGACAATTTTGGTCAATGATTTTTGAGTCAGCAGTAGCTTGTGTGCGCGTATTTCAGCATCAGCTGTAGAACTGTGTAGCATTGATGATTTTTAGGTTGGCAGCGACTCAATTTTTGTCAATGATTTCTAAGTCAATAGTAGCTTATGTGCGCTGATGATTTCTGTCGAATTCGGTGTCACCAATGAGTCACCTTTCACTGTCAAATTCTATGTCATCAACGAATCATTTTTCGCTTCTGAATTTTGTGCCAGCAGCAAGTTAGTTTTCTCAGCCAAATTTTATGTCACTAGTGAATTAGTTTTTGCTGACAAATTCTGATACGATCCAGACAAGGTCAAATTCGGATTTTGACGTAGAAAGTGCACCTATCGGTTTCTGACAATAGTCATAATTCTCAATCCGACCATTGGATCGAGCTGAAATTTTACGTGGAGTCTCCTGACATGTTCTCCTACCTTGGTTTAAAATTTCAGGTTAATCGAATTCGGAAAGACATCGAAATACGGGTCAACATAGGCTGTATGAATTTTGTTATTTACTTCCTTTTGACTTGTGGACTTCCTATTTGACTAGGATTCTTTTCCTAAAAGGATGTGGCAGCTTTTTTTGGGAATCTCCTAATTCTACAAAGATCTTTAATGGGCTGCAATATAGTTTCCAAGTGTGGCAAGGATTCATAATTATTTCAGAATCCTTTTCTTACAAGAATTCCTTATTCATCCTAGCTACAAAAAGAAAAGAAGACTTCAAAATAAATTCTACATTCAGATTAGATTTCCTAGTCTATTTGGTGACTTCTTAATGGTGACAAATCTGATTCTAGCATATTTAGGATGGTAATTTTCGGATTTTTATTATTTTTATCATTTTCTTCTTAGTCTTTGGGTTATTATTACTTATTTGGGTCAATTGTAAGTGGGCTTAATATAAGTCCACCTAAGGGGGGTCCATTAGGGTTTATTTAAGTTTAGAGTTAGTATAAATAAAGGTATAACCAGACATGTAAGTTAGACAATTCAAATTAATAAAACTTATTGTTTGCCGCACTTTGTGTGTGTGTTGGTGAGTTAATCTCCCTTCTATGGTTCTCTAAAGAACTGAAAAATGACTTATCGAAGAACAACTGTCATCGTGGCGTCATCCTTATACTTCTCGTTCGCGAATCAATATTCGTTGGGTGGGGGTTTTCCGTTTCCAATAGTACTGGTGCCTAGGTACAAGTTATCTTTGTGTCACACTCCTATCAAACCTAATTTACTTGGCTTTCCGGGAATTGGTGTCTTTGCGTATGGGTTGCGTGACCACGTGATCACGAGGTTCGCATCAAATTCTATATCACTAGCGAGTCAGTTTTCACTACCGAATTTTGGTCCACCAGTGAGTTAGTTTTCGCTGCTGAATTTTGCGTCACCAGCGAATTAGTTTTTGCTGCTAAATTCTGTGACAGACTTTTATATCAGAATTGACTTAAATACCTGTAACGATTTCATTGTATGATTGTGTAATATGTGGAATATTTAAGTGTGAACATGTGTCGATGTGCCGTGAATGACTCGAAAATCAGCAACAATGAATCTGACGAAAATGGATGAAGGATGGGTGTGGTTGTGTTGTCTTTCTTTTGGTGTTTAGGTTGGATTATAGTGATTTAAGGTAAATAAGATGGAGGATAGACTAGAATGATACTTTGATAAGTCAATCTGGATGCCACAAAGATCAATCTAGGATTTCGATGCCACACTCTGTGATTGAAGAGTGATAAGTGAGGTAGGGTTCTTCATAAAATCAATTTGAAAGAAAAACTCTTAATTCTATGAATTAAGTTTCAAATCTTGGCCAAAAGTGTTTTATTACATATTTTGATACTATATTTATAATTGGAACATCCCTCCAAAATTAGAAAAAATTCAACATGGCAAAAGTCAAGCCTAAAAAATAGACTTTGACTAACTAACCTAGACAAATCAACTAGCACATGTTTTTTGACCTTTCTGAAATATAAACAGACCAAATTTAAAATAACCATAACTTCTTGCACAAAAGTCCAATGCAATCATGGTTGGACAATCTAGAAAGATCACGTTCTGAACTTGAAATCCACCTAGATTAGTCTTGTTTTCACATACAATGGATGACTTCAAATTCGGGTTCAAATCCATTTACTGTTCTGACCGTAAACAACATCGATTCCTTCACTTATTTGCATTATCAACCCAAATTCAAGATGCCCAGCATCAAAAGAACCATTAAGGACTTTTCCCATCTCTAAGTTCCAATTGTAGGCAAATAAGCACCCTTGAACCAATTTCAAACTGATTGTTAATTTTTAACTCCGACGCAGCTTCAATCATTCCAATTTGACTCGTCAAGGCCCTTTTTAATTGTTTTGCTCTCACTCTTGTCATTGGACCATCTGAATCCTCTTGCATATTAGATTTAACTTACGAGATGGATTATAATTCCCATGATGCACATCATCAGCCCCGGGTTGAAAATGATTTGTCCTCAAATCAGAATCGTCGTCATCATCCAAGTATGGAGTCAAGTCTTTCACATTAAAAGTAGCTGATACGTTGTAATTACCAGGAAGATCTACCTTATACGCATTGTCATCTACCTTCCCTATAATCTGAAATGGACTATCAGCTCTTGGCATCAACTTGGACTTACGTTTACTTGGAAATCTGCCCTTGCTAATATGAATCCAAACAAGATCTCCAGGTTCAAACCTAACCATTTACCGCCCCTTGTTAGCTTGTTTAGCATACTTTGTCATTTTCTCCTTAATATGAAATCGAACCTCAGTTTGTCCATCAATTTATGGATGACATGCCGTACTGAAAAGTAACTTTGTTCCAAGCATCCTCCAAAAAGTCTTCCAAAAGTGGCTTAAGAACTTTGATCATGATTAGAGACAATGCTTTTAGGAACTCCATGCAAATGAACAATCTCTTGAAAGAACAAATCAACAACATGTACTGTATCGTCAGTTTTGTTTCAAGGAATGAAATTAGACATTTTGAAGAATCGATTAAACACGACCATTATTGAATCCTTTCAACGCCGTGTTCTTAGTAACCCAAATACAAAGTCCATACTAACATCCATCCATGGTTGCTCTGGAATAGGCAATGGCATATATAGTCCATATGCATTCTCTTTACCCTTAGCTTTCTTACAAATAGCACATCTTTCAATCACCTTGTGCACCTCCCGTAACATGCTAAGAAAAAAAATTGTTCTTTCAGCAGCTTATAAGTCTTCTTCTCCCCAAAATGACCACCATGAGCCTCTTGCACAAGCAACTCCCGTAATGAACCTAAAGGAATACACATTCTACCCATTTTGAACAAGTAACCTTCATGCATTAAGAACCCATCACAAGCTCCCTTTGCACATTCAACAACCATATTAGCAAAGTAGGAATCATTAGCATACTGATCCTTCACTTGTTCAAAATGCATCAGCCTTGTATTCAACATAGAGATCAGTGGTGCCCTTAGGAAGGAGTGGAAGACCTTCCAAAACCTCCTCCTCGGCTGACTCCAGGATTCAGGGCAGCACCCCCTCTTCCTCCCTTTGAAATATTCTACTCTTGTGGATTTAGGCCAAGGAATATATCCTCGTGTCTACTCTGAGTTTACTTCTTTTGTATATTGTTGTTGCCTTCTTGGCCTGTCTTATAGTTGGTGCAGAGTTTTGCTGGTTGGGATTGTTTGTTGAATTTGCCAGCCTTTTATTGTTGGCTTGTTGCCTCTATTTTCTGCAGTTGGTTTACATACTTTGTGGTTGCTGGTCGGGTTTGGTATAAGCCCTATCGTGGGGTCTTAACTTGCTACTGTTTGTTGCTATTTGGCATATTGTTGTCCAGATATGCTCGTGGCCCTCTTGGGTGGGTTGGTTTGATGTTGTTTTGCTCTTTTGCTCCAGAATAGGAGGCTGCTTTTTAGATCCTGGGTTTGCTCTGTTTAGGGGCTTTGGCTGCTTATTGTTGCATTTCTTGTTAGGCTTAGTGGGAGCATGTTCCCTTAGGTTTTGCTTTCTACTTTGCCCTGCATGAGGGCTGTTCATGCTTTTATTTATGGGATCCTATAACCTTCCTTTCGGGAGCCTGTTCCCTTAGGTGAGGCATTAGATGCCCTTTGTTGTTGGTTGGACATATGTGGGTCCAGGCTGTCTTGCGCTTGTCTCCCGCTGCTTGCTCCACCGCTGGTTGTTGCTGCCATATGCATGGCTCATGCAAATTGGCTTCGCGTGACTCCTTTTACTGCAGGGCCCTCCCACTAGGCCCTCTCCTCCCTTTGAAGGTTTTTCTCTGTATGAGGGATGTTCATGCTATTTGGTTATTCTTTAGGGAGCATGTTCCCTTCGGCTATTTAGCTTTGTTTTATGCTTGCTATCTGGTGTATGTACTGTTCTGCTAGTTTCCAGCTTGTATTGCAAGCTTGTCTTGCTATTTTTTATCTATAAAATTCTTACATTTGATTAAAAAAACATAGAGATTAGTGCAAACCTCCTAGAAAGAGCATCAGCAACCACATTAACTTGCCCTTTCTTGTACCTTTTGACATAAGGAAATGACTCCATAAACTCCACCCATTTAGCATGTCTTTGATTCAGCTTGCTTTGCCTTTTAAGATACTTCAAGGATTCATGATCAGTATGTATAACAAATTCTTTAGGCAACAAGTAGTGTTGCCATACCTCTAGAGCCCGAATTAAAGCATAGAACCCCTTGTCGTAAATAGATTAGTTCAAACGTGCTCCATTTAACTTTTCACTGAAGAATGCAATCAGCCTCTTTTCTTGCAGCAAGACAGCCCCAATTCCAACTCCGGAAGCATCGCACTTTATTTCGAATGTTTTAGCAAAGTCTGGAAGTGCTAAAACTGGAGCAGTACACAACTTTTCCTTAATTAGCTAAAAAGCTTTCTACGTATTTTCACTCCATCTAAACTCGTTTCCTTTTTTCAAGCATTCTGTCATAGGAGCAATAATAGAGCTAAAGTCTTTCACAAATCGCCTGTAGAAAGAAGCTAAACCATGGAAACTCCTCACATCAGCGATACTAGCAGGTTTTGGCCCTTCCCAAATTGCCTCAAATTTCTCCTTATCAACCTTAACTCCCCTGCTAGAGATAATATATCCAAGAAACATGCCACTTTCTTTACAGAAGTAGCACTTCGTGAGTTTCCCATACAACTTAGAATCTCACAAAGTTTCAAACACAACTCTAAGATGCTTCACATGATCATCAAAGGTCTTGCTATACACCAGGATATCATCAAAATATACTATAACAAACAACCCGATATACTTCCTTAGAACATGATTCATAAGCTTCATAAATATACTAGGCGTATTAAATAACCCAAACGGCATTACCATCCATTCATATAACCCCTGTTTAGTTTTAAATGTTGTTTTCCATTCACCTCCCTCTTTCATTATAATTTGGTGATAACCACTCATCAAATCGACTTTAGAAAATAATGCAGCACCATGCAACTCATCAAGCAAACCATCAAGTCTGGGTATAAGGAATCGATACTTAATTGTTATTTTGTTAATAGCGCGGTTGTCCATACACATCCTCATGGTACCATCTTTCTTCGGTAAAAGCAAAGTAGGTACGAAACATGGACTAAGTGATTCTCGCACATAGCCCTTTTCTAAGAGCTCACCAACCTGCTTTTGAATCTCTTTTGCTTCCTCTGGATTACATCTGTATGCTGGTCTATTAGGAAGTGAAACTCCAGGCACCAAATCATTTTGATGCTCAATTCCACGAATAGGTGGTAACCCTTTAGGTAATTCATCTAGAAACACATCTTTAAATTCTTCAAGCAATTCCTTAATCTGTCTTGGTAAGTCCAATCCTTCTACTTGTAGTAATTGTTTTGCCCATATCATGAAAACAGCCCCCGCGGAAGCTAATGCTTGTTTGATGTCTCTTTTTATGGCTAACAACGACCCTTTACGTCATTTCACCTCCTTTTGTTGGCTTCATAACTGATCCTTTCTAACCTGTTGAGAAGTCAATGGTGTAACAAGTTCACCTTCTTTCCATTCAGCATAAAAGAATAAGTGTTCTTTCGTCCATTGTAGGTCACATCCTTATCAAACTGCCATGGACGACCCAGTAACAAATGGCTAACTGACATCGGTGCAACGTCACACAAAATCTCATCATAATAGGTTTTAATGGAAAAAGGTACACGAACTTGCTTTGTCACCCGAATCTCCCCATTCTCATTCAGCTATCGCAAACTATACGGCCTGGGATGTGGAAGGGTAGTTAAACCCAATTTCTCCACCAAGGTAGTTCACGCAACATTAGTGCAACTTCCATTATCAATGATCATCCCACACACCTTATCTTGAATCTAACATCGAGTATGAAAGATGTTCTCGCATTGCTCATGTGAGATTCCACATCAGAAGCGAGCGTCCAAGCTAGGACCTTATAAGTGCATGCTCACCTTAACTAGTAAGACGCGTTTAAAACCCTAGGGGGACCTGGGTGGAAGCCCTGGGAATGGGTGGACTGGGAGGCCCAGAATGGACAGTATCTAATAGGGTGAGGGTGCTGCGCTACTCTGAAAGACGCGTTTTGAGGTCATGCTTGGCTACCAAGAACAAAACCGTGAGAGGGACCTGGGTGGAAGCCCTAGATTTGGGTGCACTGAGAGGCCCGAAGCGGACAATATTTTGCTAGTGAGGAGGGGTGTTACATTTGGTATCAGAGCCGAGGACAACTCGTCTTAAGATGAGGGGATTGTGAGATACTACATCGGAAGCGAGCGTCCAGAGCCAGGACCTTATAAGTGCATGCTCACCTTGACTAGTAAAACGTGTTTAAAACCTTGAGGGGGACCTGGGTGGAAGCCCTGGGAATGGGTGGACTGGGAGGCCCCAGAGGGCATAGTATCTGATAGGGTGAATGTGCTGCGCTACTCTGAAAGACGTGTTTTGGGGTCATGCTTGGCTACCAAGAACAAAATCGTGAGAGGGACCTGGGTGAAAGCCCTATATTTGGGTGGACTGGGAGGCCCCAGAGGGCATAGTATCTCATAGGGTGAATGTGCTGCGCTACTCTGAAAGACGTGTTTTGGGGTCATGCTTGGCTACCAAGAACAAAATCGTGAGAGGGACTTGGGTGGAAGCCCTAGATTTGGGTGGACTGAGAGGCCCGAAGCGGGCAATATCTTGCTAGTGAGGTAGTGTGTTACATTTGGTATCACAGCCGAGGACGGCTCGTCTGAAGGTGAGGGGATTGTGAGATCCCACAACGGAAGCGAGCGTCCAGAGCTAGGACCTTATAAGTGCATGCTCACCTTGACTAGTACGATGCGTTTAAAACCCTGAGGGGGACCTGGGTGGAAGCCCTGAGAATGGGTGGACTGGGAGGCCCAGAGGGGACAGTATCTAACAGGGTGAGTGTGCTGCGCTACTCTGAAAGACGTGTTTTGGGGTCATGCTTGGCTACCAAGAACAAAACCGTGAGAGGGACCTGGGTGGAAGCCCTAGATTTGGGTGGACTGAGAGGCCCGAAGTGGACAATATCTTGCTAGTGAGGTGGGCTGTTACAGCTCATCACTAACATCAATTTGTGCATTCAAAACCCGTTGCACAACCAATAGATCTCCTTTCACATGTTCGAAATCCTCTTGTTGTTCAACCACTTGTACCTCATCTTTATCTTCAGTTTCAACCTCATCTCCACTAATCAGATCTCTATGATCCCCATGCAAAATTATCACCCTTTTATTTGGACATTCCGAAGCAATGTGCCCATGTCCTAAGCACTTGATGTTCGGAGACCTCCTAGGATGTTGAGGTTCTGTCACCTTCTCCTTTCCCTTCAAAGAATCATAATTGGCATTCCCCTTACTAAACTCCACCTTCTCATCTCATTTAGGTGTTCTCCATGTTTGTGTAGGCGTAGAAATAGCCCTTGTCGTGCTTGACATAGTTACACCAGTTCGGACACCTCCTCGTTTCTGCTGCCTTTCTACTCGAGTTGCAAGCTTTATAACTTCCTCAATGAAGATGTACGGCTGTAATTCAACAACATTAGCTATATGCTTCCTCAACCCTCTAAGAAATCTAGCTATTGTTTGCTCTTGAGGTTCCATCAATTCACATCGAATCAGCAACAACTCAAACTCTTTCACATACTCTTCCATGCTCAAAGATCCTTGTCGCAAAGTCTGAAGTCTGATGTATAGCTCTTGTTTATAGTAATTAGGAACAAATCTCTTCTTCATCACTCTTTTTATAGTTGCCCACATTGTAATCTTCTCTTCTCCATCCCTTCTCATCTGAATCTTTAAGTTTTCCAACCATAAAAGAGTATAATCCGTCAACTCAAGTGCTGCCACCTTGCACTTCCTTTCTTCAGAATATTCATACCATTCAAACACCTTTTCAACTTTCTGAATCCACTCCAAGTATTCCTCGAGTGAACTACTTCCTCTAAACAGTGGAATCTTAAGTTTGAGACCATCAGGAGGATTATAATTCTACCTTCTTGGTTTGCCCCTATCGTCGGCCTCATCATCCCCATTTGGATCTTCGTCAACTTCTATAATATCATTTCGTGGCACCCTAAGTGCTTGCCTCTGTTGGGGTTGCAAATTATTTCTTTGCATCATTTGCATAAGGGTATTCAACTGTTCACGAATTCTAGTCATTTCATCCCGAATCTCAGTATGAGATCGTTATAAGCCCATAATCTGTGCCTATTCCAAACTTAACCCTCTTGGCAAATCTTCTTTATCTCCAGCCATAATTAAGTTTATCAACCTTAATTCCAGTAAGCCTTTCTTATGTTTTTGGCTCATGCTTTAGATCGCAACTGATGCTCTGATACCAGATGATGTGTTGTGAATGACTCGAAAATCAGCAACAATGAATCAGACGAAAATGGATGAAGGATGGGTCTGGTTGTGTTGTCTTTCTTTTGGTGTTTAGGTTGGATTATAGTGATTTAAGGTAAATAAGATGGAGGATAGACTAGAATGATACTTTGATAAGTCGATCTGGATGCCACAAAGATCAATCTAGGATTTCGACGCCACACTCTTTGTGATTGAAGAGTGATAAGTCAGGTAGGGTTCTTCACAAAATCAATTTGGAAGAACAACTCTTAAGTCTGTGAATTAAGTTTCAAATCTTGGCTAAAAGTGTTTTATTACATATTCTGATACTATATTTATAATTGGAACATCCCTCCAAAGTTAGGAAAAATTCAACATGGCAAAAGTCAAGCCCAAAAAACAGACTTTGACTAACTAACCTAAACAAATCAACTAGCACATGTTTTTTGACCTTTCTGAAACATAAACAGACCAAATTTAAAACAATTATAACTTCTTGCACAAAAGTCCAATGCAATCATGGTTGGAAAATCTAGAAAGATCACGTTCTGAACTTGAAATCCACCTAGATTAGTCTTGTTTTCACATGCAATGGATGACTTCAAATTTGAGTTCAAATCCATTTACTGTTCTGACCGTAAACAACATCGATTCCTTCACTTATTTGCATTATTAACCCAAATTCAAGTAGCCCAGCATCAAAAGAACCATTAAGGGCTTTTCCCATCTTTAAGTTCCAATTGTAGGCAAATAAGCACCCTTGAACCAATTTCAAACTGATTGCTAATTTATAACTTCGACGCAACTTCAATCATTCCAATTTGACTCATCAAGGCTCTTTGTAGTTGTTTCGCTCTTGCTCTTGTCATTGGACCATCTGAATCCTCTTGCATATTAGATTTAACTTTACGAGATGGATTATAATTCCCATGATGCACATCATATGTATTCTTGAAATATGTATGGTGATGAGTTATGTGATTAGCGAATGCAAATGTGTGAATTTGTGACCATTGATGTATCAGGTGGTGCGATCAGAATCGGACCTGCAACCGGACAAGGACACCCTACTGGAGGAACATGTAGGTGACGTCCACCCCTTCTAGTATAACATTAGTTTTGAAGTGAATTTATTACAAAGGCTCTACTATTATGATATATTGTATGTTAAATTGTTATGGAATGCTTGTATGAGTATTACGAAGGATCCATTATTGTGATATAATGAATGTTAAACTGTTATGGAACGCTTGTGTGAGTATTATGAAGGATCAATCATTGTGATATAGTAAATATTAAATTGTTACGGAATGCTTGTATGAGTATTACGAAAGATCTATTATTGTGATATAATGAATTCTAAACTGTTATAAAATGCTTGTATGAATATTACGAAGGATCTACTATTGTGACATAATGAATGCTAAATTGTTACGGAATGCTTGTATGAGTATTACGAAGGATTCGTTATTATGATATAGTGAATGTTAACTTGTTATGGAATGCTTGATGTGCTTCTCGTTGGGCTCGAAACTAGACTTCCATACCTTCTAATTCATTAAGACGAGAGAGAACCATCCGTTTTAAGTGGGGCCTTGCTGGTGCCAGACAAAATATGGAAATAACGAACTTGTCTTATTTAATTAGCTGGGCTATCAAACTTTAATTATTTTGAGAGGAGACAATTTGTTTGGGTTTTAGACTTGTTTATTTTGTTTATTTTAATTAGTTTGGGCCAGTTTTAGCTTGGGTTGATTATTATTTAAATTGGGTTTATGTGAGACCCATTAGCAAAACTAGGGTTTTAGCTTGGGTTGATTATTATTTAAATTGGGTTTATGTGAGACCCATTAGCAAAACTAGGGTTTTGGCTTGGAGTATAAATACTCTTTAGGAATAATTTTATGGCAGACTTTTGATAATATTTTTTAGCATTGTAGCCGACTTTTGGTTGCTCAATCTTGGTTCTTGATTGAACTTTCAACTCTTCAAAGAATTGACCATTAGTTGTTGTGAATTTATACTTCTTTTGCTCGTCTCCAGGTGTAGGCGTTGTGATCGAGTTGGTTTATAGTCTTGTTGCCTTGGAGCAAGTCTTCCATTGTGATAAGCTCATTCAAATCTCAATAAACTTGGGTTAGATTGATCTTGGGGTCGCGAATACCTTTAAATTCCGCTAGGGTTCGCATCAGTTGGTATTAGAGCTGATCTAATCACAGGTTATATCCTTCAATTTGAGTCTTTTTTGTTTCTTGTTTGATTCTTGATAGATTTGGCCACCTATATATAAAAAAATTAGGGATCTTACTTTTTATTGCTTTGTTGAACACTGAATCATAAGTTAGTGTTCTTTTGATGCTTTTTTTTTAATCAAAATTGGCATACAAACCTAAGTTCTTGATTTTGTTTTGTTCTTGCTGAAATATGTAATACATATATATATAAAAAAAAAGGAGAAAAGAAAAAGAGACTTGGTCTTGAAATCTTGATTGATGTCGCAAAAAAAAAAAAACAAAAAAAAAATCACTTTTTTTTTGTTTTGGCCGAATACATGCTTAAGAAAACCTTGATCATTGGGAAATTGGTTAGTCTTGATTCGTGAATCTTTTTGTAGTCTTGTTTGTGTTTCTTGAAAATTTGGGTAGTTTAGTTGATTTTCTTGAGTTTCTGGATTTTTCTTGAATTAAATCCTTAGTTCTTGATAATTCGTAATTGTTTAGCTCTTTTCTGATTATTTTTTTTCTTGTCTTCAAATCGTCATATTATTCATACAAATTTACATTGCTATTCGTGAATTTGTCATCGAGTTTTGTTTTGTTAGTTTCGTAATTTCTTGCTTCTAGAGTCTATATTAAATTTATAAATTCATTGCATAGTTGGTTGCTTTTTTCTGAATTGTTGCTAAGTGATTTCAAGAACTAAAAAAAGGCAATTTGAGTGGAAAAAGGCATAGGGAGCACATTCGAGTGAAAAGCCTATAAATTTGTGTGAAACACGAGTGTTTGAGGTGTTATTTTTATTGCTAACGATTTTCATGCAGGTTTAAAAAACAATAATGTCTTCTAATAGTGTGCCACAGAAGAACAATCCAAGAAGATGAGCTTTCAAGAATACAACAACAGATGGAATTTATGTTTGGTGAGCTGATGACTAGGATTGAAAAATTAGAGAGTAGGTCTGATGGAGGGCGTAGTAAAAGGGGTAGAGAAGCTAGGAAGGAGGAGAGTGTTGCTAGAAACTCTGCAGATGAAGTCGAGGATGATCTTAACCGTAGTGGTGGGTTCCGTACACATAGGGGAGAGAGGTATGAGAATCGGTCAATGAGGGGACATATTCGGTCACATAGGGATTTTGATGATTTGGGAGATATAGACCGAAATTTGGGTAGTATTAAGTTAAAAATCCCAGCCTTTAAGGAAAACACTGATCCAAATGCTTATTTAGATTGGGAAAAAAAGGTGGAGATGATTTTTGACATTTATAGGTACTCTGAAAAAAAGAAGGTTAAGTTAGCTGTAATGGAGTTTACTGACTATGCCATGGTTTGGTGGGAGAGATTGGTGGTAGAAAGAAGAAGGAATAGAGAAAGACCAGTTAATATATGGGAGAAGTTGAAGACAATAATGAAGAAGAGGTATGTTCCTAAACATTATTATCGGGAGTTGTTTAATCGTTTATAAATGATTACACAGGGTAATAAGAGTGTGGAGGAGTATCAAAAAGAATTAGAGGTGGCTATGATTAGAGCTAATGTTAATGAATATGAGGAAGTTACTATGTCTAGGTTTTTAAATGGCTTGAATAGAGACATAGCTAATGTTGTGGAGTTACAATCATATGTTGATTTGGAGGAGTTAGTACACTTAGCCATTAAGGTTGAAGGACAGTTGAAAAGGAAGGGTAATACACGATCTGGAGCTTATACGAGGTCTTTTTTGGGTTGGAAGATGAATTATAGGAGAGAGAGCAGTGCGTCATCGAAGCCTTTAGTGACTTCTAAATTTGCCGAACCTACCTTCATGAAGAAGCAGGTTTCGACCAATGATAAAAAACTTAAAGGAGAAGTTCAACCGAAGCGTAATCGTGATATAAAGTGTTTCAAGTGTCAAGAATTGGGTCACTATGCATTAGAATGTGCAAATCGTCGAGTTATGATTCTAAGGGATGATGGAGAGATTGTGTCCACTAATGAGGAGTCTGATTGGGATGACATGCCCCCACTTGAGGATGCTAGTGATTTAGAGTATGCTGTTGGTGATAAAGTTTTGGTGATTACAAGTTCACTTAGTGTTCAAACTAAGAAGGATGATGTGGAGCAACAAAGGGAGGACATCTTCCATACTAGATGCTTAATGAACGATAAGGTGTGTAGTATGATCATTGATAGTGGTAGTTGTACTAATGTTGCTCGTGTTACTTTGGTTAGAAAGTTGGGATTGAATATCATAAAGCATGAGAGGCCTTATCAACTTCAATGGTTGAATGAATGTGGTGTTGTTAGGGTGAATAGACAGGTGATGATTTCTTTTTCAGTAGGCATTATAAGGATGAAGTGTATGTGATGTTGTGCCTATGTATGCTACTCATCTGTTACTAGGGAAGCCTTAGCAATTTGATAAAGAAGCCAAGCATGATGGGTTTAAGAACAGATATTCATTAGAGAAGGATGGAAGGATTTATACACTTGCCCCACTCTCACCAAAGCAAGTGTAAGAAGATCGAATTCAATTGAAGAAGGGTTATGAGGAAGAGCAACATGTTTTGGCCAAAGTGGAGAAACAAAAAGATTTGGCCGAAATGGAAAAACAAGTTGAACAACATGGTGAAGATGTGAGGAAGAGAGAAAAGAAAGTGAGTCATGAGTTGAAAACAAAAGGGAACAAAGTTTCGGCCCTTAGGACATTAGGGGAGGGTCATGGCCAAGAATAAAAAAATGAAAAGAAGGCCGAGAGTGGAGAGAAAATGAGTGGAGAGAAGAAAGAAAGGGTGAGGAAAGAAGAGTGTGTAGAAAAAGTGGGGAAACACCTTAATTTTTTTTGCAAAATCTAATGATCTTAAACATGCCTATCTTTCTGACTTGCCTATGATTTTACTTGTGTATAATAAGGCATTCTTTAACTTAGATGATTTAGATTCTTGTGTTCCTAGTTAAAGTTCTTTTGCAGGAATTTGAGGATGTCTTTTCGGATGACATTCCTAGTGGTTTGCCGCCAATTAGAGGTATTGCGCATCAAATTGACTTTGTTCCAGGAGCATCTATACCAAATAGGCCGGCTTATAGGAGCAATTCTGAAGAGACTAAGGAGCTTCAAAGGCAAGTGGGGGAGTTGATGTCGAAAGGATACATTCGAGAGAGCATGAGTCCTTGTGCAATTGTCGTGCTTCTTATTCCAAAAAATGACAAAACTTGGCAAATGTGTGTGGATTGTCGAGCCATCAATAACATCACTGTAAAGTATCGACTCCCATTCCTAGATTGGATGATATTTTGGATGAATTGCATGGTTCTAAATTGTTTTCGAAAATTGATTTGAAAAGTGGTTATCATCAAATTAGGATGAAAGAAGGAGATGAATGGAAAACTGTTTTGAAAACTAAATATGGTTTGTATGAGTGATTGGTTATGCCTTTTGGACTTACTAATGCACTTAGTACTTTTATGAGATTGATGAATCATATGTTGCGTGCTTTTATTGGTAAGTTTGTAGTCGTTTACTTTGATGATATCTTGATTTATAGTAAGGAGATTGATAAGCATATAAGTCATTTGAGACAAGTTCTTGATGTGCTTAGAAAAGAGTCCTTATATGCTAATTTGAAAAAGTGTGACTTTTGCATGGATATGATTGTTTTTCTTGGATATGTGGTGAGTGCAAAAGGAATAGAAATGGATGAGGCTAAGGTTAAGGCTATTCAAGAATGGCCTACACCAAAATCTATAACAGACGTTAGGAGTTTTCATGGTTTGGCTAGTTTTTATAAGAGATTTGTTAAAGACTTTAGTACAATAGCCTCTCCATTGACTGAAATTGTTAAGAAAGCTGTGGGTTTCAAGTGGGGAGAAGAACAAGAAAATGCTTTTAGCTTGTTAAAATCAAAGTTGATTTCGGCATCTTTACTATCTTTACCTAATTTTAATAAAGCTTTTGAGATTAAATGTGATGCTTTAGGAATAGGTGCTTTTAGCTTGTTAAAATCAAAGTTGATTTCAGCATCTTTACTATCTTTACCTAATTTTAATAAAGCTTTTGAGATTAAATGTGATGCTTTAGGAATAGGTGATACGATCCAGACAAGGTCAAATTCGGATTTTGACGTATAAAGTGCACCTATCCAGTTTTACGGCAATAGTCATAATTCTCAATCCGACCATTGGATCAAGCTGAAATTTTACGTGAAGTCTCCTAACATGTTCTCCTACCTTTGTTTAAAATTTCAGGTTAATCAGAGTTCGGAAAGGCATCAAAATACGGGTCAACATAGGCTGTATGAATTTTGTTATTTACTTCTTTTTGACTTGTGGACTTCCTATTTGGCTAGGATTCTTTTCCTAAAAGGATGTGGCAGCTTTTTTTTGGGAATCTCCTAATTCTACAAATATCTTTAATGGGCTGCAACATAGTTTCCAAGTGTGGCAAGGATTCATAATTATTTCAGAATCCTTTTCTTACAAGAATTCCTTATTCATCCTAGCTACAAAAAGGAAAGAAGATTTCAGAATAAATTCTACATTCAGATCAGATTTCCTAGTCTATTTGGTGACTTCTTAATGGTGACAAATCTGATTCTAGCATATTTAGGATGGTATTTTTTGGATTTTTATTATTTTTATTATTTTCTTCTTAGTCTTTGGGTTATTATTACTTATTTGGGTCAATTGTAAGTGGGCTTAATATAAGTCCACCTAAGGGGGGTCCATTAGGGTTTATTTAAGTTTAGAGTTAGTATAAATAAAGGCATAACGAGACATGTAAGTGAGACAATTTAGATTAATAAAACTTCTTGTTTGCCGCACTTTGTGTGTGTGTTGATGAGTTAATCTCCCTTCTTTGATTCTCTAAAGAACTGAAAACGACTTATCGAAGAACAACTGTCTTCGTGGCGTCATCCTTATACTTCTCGTTCGCAAATCAATATTCGTTGGGTGGGGGTCTCCGTTTCCAATAGTGCTGGTGCCTAGGTACAAGTTATCTTTGTGTCACACTCCTATCCTAATTTACTTGGCTTCCGGGAATTGGTGTCTTTGCGTTTGGGTTGCGTGATCACGTCATTACGAGGTTCGCATCAATAGGTATTGGAGCCGTTTTAATGCAAGAAAAACAGCCCCTCGCTTATTTTAGTGAGAAACTCAATGGTGCAACTCTTAACTATCCCACTTATGATAAAGAGTTGTATGCAGTCGAGCGGGCTTTGGAGACTTGGCAACATTATCTGTGGCCCCGAGAGTTTGTCATACATACTGATCACCAATCATTGAAACATTTGAAGGTTCAAGGTAAGTTAAGTTGGAGACATGCTAAGTAGGTTGAATTTATTGAAACTTTTCATATGTGATTAAATACAAGCAAGGTCAGGAAAATGTAGTCATCGATGCCTTGTCGCGAAGGTATATTCTTCTTAATACTCTTAATACTAAATTGCTAGGATTTGAGTATATTAAGGAATTGTATCTTGATGATCATGATTTCTGTGCTATATATGACACATGCAAGGTTTTGGCCATGGATAAATATTTTAGGCATGATGGATTTTTGTTTAAGGAAAATAAGTTATGTGTGCCTAATTATTCTTTACGTGAATTACTTGTGAGGGAAGCACATGGAGGAGGTTTAATGGGGCATTTTGGAATTACTAAAACTTTTGAGGTTCTGCATGAGCACTTTTATTGGCCTAATATGAAAAGAGATGTGCAAAGAATGTGTGATAGGTGCATAACATGTAGACAAGCTAAGTCTAGGGTAACGCCTCATGGACTATACACACCTTTGCCTGTTCATAAGGAACCTTGGGTTGATATTTCTATGGATTTCATTTTGGGTCTACCTAGGTCTAGGAAAGGGAGAGATTCTATATTTGTTGTTGTGGATAGATTTTCTAAGATAGCACATTTCATTGCTTGCCATAAAACTGATGATGCAATAAATATAGCTGACCTATTCTTTAGAGAGATCATTTGGCTTCATATTCTTCCTAGAAGCACTGTATCCGATCGGGACGTTAAGTTTTTGAGTTACTTTTAGAAGGTTTTGTGGGGTAAGTTAGGAACTAAACTTTTATATTCTACTACTTGTCATCCACAAATAGATGGCCAAACTGAAGTTGTTATCCGGACTTTGATTCAATTGTTAAGGGCTATCATTTAAAAGAATCTTAAAAATTAGAAAGATTGTTTGCCATTAATTGAATTTGCATATAATCATAGTGTGCATTCTACTACTGATTATTCCCCATTTGAGATTGTTTATGATTTTAACCCTTTGACACCATTAGATTTGATTCCTTTGCCTATTGATGAAAGGGTTAGTCTTGATGGTAATCAAAAAGCACAGGTGGTGAAAGATCTCCATGCAAAAATTTGGCAACAAATAGAAAAGAAGAATGAACAATATGCAAACAAAGCCAATAGGGGATGAAAATTAGTGAGATTTGAACAAGGTGATTGGGTTTGGGTGCATACGAGGATGGAAAAGTTTCCTGAACAAAGAAGATCAAAGTTGATGCCTCGAGGAGATGGTCCTTATCAGATCATAGAAAGGATTAATGATAATGTCTACAAAGTGGATCTACCAGGTGAGTATGGTGTTAGTGCTACATTCAATGTTTCTGATCTTTCTTCATTTGATGTAGGTGATGATTCGAGGTTGAATCCTTTTGAGGAGCGAGGGGATGATGCGATCCAACCATCAAAGGATCCATTGGAGGTTCCAGTTGGTCCAATTACTAGGCTTAGGGCTAAGAAGTTCAAAGAAGCTTTTAATGGACTTCTTCAAGATACATGGGCTAAGATGGACTTCAAGATGATTTGTAATAATAAAGATCAAGCCTTGATTAATCTAATTCATGTTCAAGAGGGGCTTGTTGGTGGAACCAAGACCATTACACAAAGATTGAGAGAAGAAGACTAGATTCGGACAGTTTGACCTTTCATTACTATTTTAGTCATAACTGGATCTACAAATCAAATTTTGATGTGCTTCTAGTTGGGCTGGAAACTAGAATTCCATACCTTTCCAACGGTATATGGCACGCCTTCTAATTCATTAAGACAAGAGAGAACCATCCGTTTTAAGTTGGGCCTTGCTGGTATCAGATAGAATGCGGAAATAACGAACTTGTCTTATTTAATTAGCTGGGCTATCAAACTTTAATTATTTTGAGAGGAGACAGTTTGTTTGGGTTTTAGACTTGTTTATTTTGTTTATTTTAATTAGTTTGGGCCAGTTTTAGCTTCAGTTGATTATTATTTAAATTGGGTTTATGTGAGACCCATTAGGGAAACTAGGGTTTTGGCTTGGAGTATAAATACTCTTTAGGAATAATTTTAGGGTAGACTTTTGATAATATTTTCAGCATTGTAGCCGACTTTTGGTTGCTCAATCTTGGTTCTTGATTGAACTTTCAACTCTTCAAAGAATTGACTATTCTTTGTTGTGAATTTATACTTCTTTTGCTCATCTCCAGGTGTAGGCGTTGTGATCGAGTTGGTTTATAGTCTTGTTGCCTTGGAGCAAGTCTTCCATTGTGATAAGCTCATTCAAATCTCAATAAACTTGGGTTAGATTGATCTTGGGGTCGCAAATACCATTAAATTCCGCTAGGGTTCGCATCAGATCCATTATTGTGATATAGTGAATGTTGAGTTGTTTTGGAATGTTGTATAAGTACTATGAAGGACATAATATTGTGCTATAATGTTTGTTAAACTATTACAGAATGTTTGAATAAGTATTACGAAAGATCTACTATTGTGGAATGTTTGAATGTGTATTATGATTAACTTCAGTTAATGGCATGACTAGGTTGTGTTTGATGTAAATATTCGACTAAGGGCATCCTAGAGTGATGAGTGGTTTGAGTTCAAGGACTAGATTTGGTTAACGACATACAAGATAGATGACCAGGTTTGAATATTGTAATTAGCCTCGGTAATAGATGAAATCATAAGGGCGGCATTATGTAAGTAAAGAGAAATGAAAGAATTATACTCTTTCAGACCATGAATGAAAAATAACATTAATACTCCTTTAGATATCTATTGCTATGTTTTAAATTATTCATAATGCTTGAAATTAACTTGTGCTGTAACAAGGACATCATACCAACAAAGTGCATGAGGAAATCCATTCTACAGATTACACATTTTTAGAACTATATATTCGCATGTTTTAGGTGTTATGTATCATGTAGGGAACGATTGTACTAATTAGGTAGTTGCCATTGAACACTTATGAAATGATTTGTATCGATAATTGTAATGGAACATGGATGTGAATGTATGAACGAGTAAACATGATGTTATGAATGTTTGTATGAGGTATTCTCTTTTATGAGGATATTGTATTGTGAAATCACATGAGTATTGCTGTAACATCCCCTATTCCGGGATAAGAACAACAATCTCATGTCCACCGGTAATTATATATATTCATGTTTTTCGTATTAAAATGTACCGAAATTTCGACAGGTCCTCCCTATACCAGAAGGTCCCAAGTCATCGACATGTAACTTATTTACACTTTTAATAACTCGCATCTCATAACTTAAATCCCGACCTAATCATCATGGGTTTCAATTTCCACAAATATTCTCACACCTATCAACCACAATATTTATGATGTACATTATATAACAAAATATCATTATGGATGGATAAAAAAATATAAATACATAGACATGAAATATGGTTATATGAACTACAGAGTTAAGTTCATTCAATCAAATTTAAATATTAATTATACAAATTAAGTTATACAAATGTTTACAAAATACAAGGGTATACCCCCTATAACCTAAATCATAAGAAGGGAACATAAGCTAGGATCTACTCCTGTCATGTATGCGATGATCCTGAAACAAAATACATATTATTGAAAGGTGAATATCACATAAATATAACAACATGAATATCTAACAATTTCAATAAGGTAACATGCATTCATATTTTGTTTACTTCTCCCTTCTGGTTTTCATTAGAATCTCTTCCTTATTCAACTATTAATAATCATACCCTCTACCACTATTAACCTCCATTCCAGACTTTATAAGATCAAACATGATTATTTTTGTTTAACACATTACCGATACCAATTTCACTGGTATCATCATCATCACCCCGTAGGAGTCGATGCAAGGTGATCCCCTTATCCAGAATCCTAACATACACTAAATGTATTTGACACGACCAAAAAGATTGATGTCTTCTCCCAAGTGCAGGAGTGTCGAAGTAATAAATAACCCGGCAAGACCGGGGTCGAACCACAAGGAGGTTAATTGTATAAATTATAGTTAACAGCAACACAATAACAACGATAATAATAGTAATAATAATAATAATAATAATAATAATAATAAAGAAGTTGATGAGAACTTTGAGATGGAAGATTAACGTAAAGATTCAACAATGATAACAACACATGTCAAGGTTAGAGGATCCACTAATGATATTTCAAATAAGTATAGTATAAACTTTTATTATTCAATTGGAAACCACACACGAAGAAGGTTCCATTCAGATTATAAATTGTTAACATGATTACATTAGTTATCTTATTCGAATAATGCTAATACTTGTAAATGTTGTCAGGCATTCATGATTATAACTTATGTTAACAACAAATCAAGTTCCTTTCATAGCTCAGGTGTCGGTTATACCATACAGTATGGGCTATGAAAGTGCCAAGTATTTGTTGTACCAAGTGTTATACAACATAAATCTAGATTAACCATTTAACAAGCAAAGTATTAAAAGTGAACAAGATAACAAATATAAAGCATGTTAATATCCAACATTAAGGTCCATGTTAAGTTTATATTATACTTATTCTTACACCATTAGTGTACCCTTTTCACCTTGACATAATTAACTTAGCAACACATAATGAAAGAAAGAAACATAAATAAACAAGGAAAGGAAATGAAAAGCATAAGCAAGAAATTAATATAAGCAAAACTTAAGCATTACAAAATATAAAGAAAGAGCAAGAGCATGATCTTGATCTGAATACCAAGATGCCTAAATACATGGCAAATGCCTCCTTTTATAGGCCAAATTTCAGAACTATTGATTTGTTGACTAATTGATGAGTGGGTGGCCACATCTTGACTTGGTGACAATCCTTATCTTCTTGTCTGCCAAAAACATCATTGATGACGTCATAATTTGAACAAACTTAAATCATGAAAGTTCTAGAGAATTGTCTCATTTATCCAGGGTAAAAATTTGAGATCATTTGGACTTCTAAAACTCGAGATATGGGCTGAACACTAAACAGTGTCTGGGCTGCAGGACAGATTCAGACTTCTTTGTTGTTGTTGCAATTTGGACTTGAAAACGGCCTTTTTAAATCTTGGGCTCCACATGAAAGTTGTAGGCCTATATCTTATCTTTCCATCCATATAAAATGGACCTAAATCCAAGATCTGCAGCTCCAGATATCACCCGATTACCGAACAGTGTTCAAGTTTGGACTACACCAATCATCTCTTTTCTAAGTTTGGCCATCTCTTTGTCCTTTCAATTTAAGTACTTCAACTCATCAATCATTTCTTTCATTTATGTGATAGGCCTGCATTTAAGATGAACATTTACCATAAATTAAAGGTATCTTATATTATTAGATATGTTATTATAAAACATGCTTTAGTTAAGGAGTTATTGATACTTCAAGTGCAAAATGATGATATAAAACCTTGATAAAAATGCACTTTTAAGTACTAATCACACCCCCCAACCAGCTTATTACTAGTCCCTAGTAATCAAAGCGTTAAAATAGAAAAACTATTTGCAAATTCCACAAAGCAAGGCATTCATCATTCAACTTCCATTAATCTATCCAGATAAACAAACTCTCATTAAATTTATATATCTGCTCAATACCTCTTAAACAAAATATTATTAAGCCTTCCTTTTTATGTGCTCAATGTATAAAAACATAGATGATGGGGCTTTTGTTGGAAGAAAACAATATTATGTTCTAATGTTTAAGGTTAACTTCCTTGGGTTGGGATTATTATCTTTTTTTTTTCTTTTCTTTTTTCTTCTTTTTGAATATATATACATATAACACAATGCATCTTTAACCCATGTAACGAGCTTTCGGCTAATGACTCCCAGACCAGTTGGTCTTAGGGCATTAGGTGTTGAGACACCCCTACGAGCTTAGTAACTCGGGTTGCAGATACTGATACGTAGATAGTGCAATGTTTGATTCCCTTAAGCTTATCTCCTTAACCCATGTAACAAGCTTTGGGCCAATAGCTCCCAAGTCAGTTGACTCTAGGGTATTAGGTGTTAAAACACCCCTTCGGGCTTAATTGCTTAGGTTAGGGAGGCTACGAAATCAAACTTATCTACGTTTTTATTATCATCATTTTCTTTTTTTTTTGTTTTTTTTTGTTTTTTTTGTTTTTTTTTATGCAAGAAATTATAGACTATCCTTATCCCTTAGTTGTTACCTTTAACAAAAGAATATAAATAATGTAATAATCCAATGTGCAACCCACAATCATATGTTAAAGTGTGTATGTGAAAATGAAGGTTTAAGAATACTTGTTAAATGAGTATATGAGCAGAATCAAGTGATAACAATGCGAGAGTTTGTAAACCTGAATATTTCAAGAAGTATTCTAATAGGCCTTGTTATGAATATTGCAAATAACCATTGGAAAATGTTTACTAAGATGCGTCTCAAGAGTCACTAAAATTACTCCTTACTCTGCCATCCTAATAATAACAGTTTTGTCAAATGGCTTTAAAAACAAAAACAGTTAGTTGGTTAGGTTTTTTTTTTTTTTTTAATGTCAACTACTACCCTCTCCCCCCAACCAAAACGAGACATTGTCCTCAATGTCATAAGGTAGAAAGATAGAGTATAGAAGACATCACCTGAAACAACGAACACTGACAAACCTGAAACACACTTAAACAAACATAAGAAATAACAAAACAAAATAATATGCTATTAATAAAACAAAAAACATAAATTTTTACAAACTAAGACTCAAATCGTAGTTGTGATTGTGGCTCACATCTTCCCTTGGTTTTACGTCCAAGAACGGCTTAAACGCCCTCTATGGGTCGGGGATAGGCTTCCCATCCAGTTTTCTTAAAAACTGGCAAACAGGGTCTTTTTTAGTCAGATTCCCAAGACTAAGTCGATCATGTTCTTTATGGAATTGTGGCCATAAATCATGAATAGCACGATGCACATCTCCACTAGGATGCGTCTCAAGGGTTAATAGAAGATTATCTAAAGACCCCTTACTCAGGCCATCCTTAATGAATTGTATTTTGTCTTCATGATTTATAGATACCATTCCTAAAGAACGACATGTTGCATTACAAGTCCATCTAGCACATCGGTGACAGACTTTCAGTCGTTTTGCACGACGTTTCTTTGCAAAAATGCTTTTACCTGTTCCAGGCATGTGTGAAATGAAAGAATTAGAGGACTCACCTGATAATCAGACCTTTGCTTCAATCAACCAACGGATATCTTCAGGAATTCCATGATTCATTAACAACCTCAATCTTGCACACCTAGCAAGGTAAATTTTTGTAATCGCATTCTGAGGCAGAGCGGGAAAATACTTTTTCAATTTTTCAAGAGTGGTGTCCATTTTCAAATGAGAATTAGAGAAGATATTCAAAGAAGAGAGAAAGAGCCAAAAATTGCACAATGTATACAAATATCAGTTATTATGGGAAACTGAAAGAACCGACTGAAGTCACGGAGTACCGTTATCCGCCATTTGACCGGGGTGAGAGAGACTAACAAAACAAAATTCACACCAAAAAGAAACACAAAAAAAAAATGTGAGAAAAACAAAATACTCAACCTTTATCTATAGGATCATTCAAACAATGGATTCATTTTCACTAGGAAAATTCTCAAACTAAGCTTTCAAACGATGTCCATTTCCATTAGGAACATTGTCATTCTTTGGATTCTTAATATCAAAGGCCCCATAAGGATACACATGTTTCTCAATAAATGGACCGCTCCATCTTGATCTTAGCTTTCAAGGACATAAATGGAGTCGAGAATTATAAAGCAAAACTTTTTGACCAGTATCAACTTTTTGACAATTTTCACAAGTTTTGCAGAATGCATGTGTGTCCTTGAACATGGTGGGCCAATAAAATCTATTTTGTAAAATTTTCGCAGCTGTCTTTTTTGACGAGAAATGACTCCCACATGCTTCAGAATGACAAAGTTTAATGACATTACTTACCTCATTGTCGGGGAATGCATCTTGAAATATTTGATCGGGACAATATTCGAATAAGTAAGGGTCATCCCAATAAAATTTCTTCACTTCGTTCAAAAACTTACCTTTGTCTTCGTGCTCCAATGAGTTGACAAATCTCCGTAGTAAGAAAATTAATATTTTTAGCAAACCAAGGCATTGAGCTAAGAGAAAATGAGGATTCATCAGGGGAGTAATCATCGATTGGTGTGATGTCGGATGTCGAATCTATTGTCACTTTTGACAAAAGATCCGCATCAACATTTTCGGTGTCTTTTTCATCCGTGATTTCTTCCTGAGAATAAATCATTTGCAAATCTTCAGATTTATCCAATTCAATTTTACTCAAAGTAGATTCAAGTTGATCATAAACTAATTCTTCGATAGAATCTACTTCTTGTAAATCATTATCATCTCCAGGTTGCTTGCAAATGTTGAAAATATTCATCTCCAATGTCATGTTTCCAAAAGATAGCTTCATCAGTCCATTCCTACAATTAATCAATGCATTAGAAGTTGCAAGAAACGGACGTCCTAAAATAACAGGAAATGAATTACATGCTTCAACAGGTTGTGTATCCAGGACAATAAAATCCACAAGGTAAATGAATTTATCGACTTGTACTAACACATCTTCAATTATTCCTCTAGGCACTTTTACAGATCTATCGGCAAGTAAAACGATTCTGAGTTGGTTTTAACTCACCTAGATTGAGACTTTGAAAAACTGAATATGGAAGTAAATTCACACTAGCTCCAAGATCAAGTAAAGCTCTTTCAATTTTATGTTCTCCAATAAAGCATGAAATTGTAGGACAACCAGGGTCTTTATATTTCAAGGCATTATTGTTCTGAAGAATGGCACTTACTTGTTCGGCTAAAAAGGCTTTCTTTTTCACATTCAATTTTCTCTTCACAGTGCACAGATCTTTCAAAAATTTAGCGTAAGAAGGAACCTGTTTAATAGCATCCAACAAAGGTATATTGATCCTTACCTGTTTGAAAGTTTCAAAGATTTCAGAGTTGTGATTGACTTTCCTTTGTTTGGTCATGGCATGAAGAAATGGAAGTGCTGGCGAAGAATCAGTCTTTTCTTTACAATGTTCAGATTCAACCCCTTCCTTACCCTTAGAGATTGACTCATCATCATTCTCACAAGGTTCAAGAATGAGTTTTTCAATAACCTTACCACTGCGAAGAGTGATGACTGATTTGGCTTGATCCATGTGCTGGCTTCCCGAACTACTTGCATTCGCATTGTATTGCCTCTTTGGATTTTGTTGAGGTTGAGATGGGAACTTACCTTTCTCTTGGAAACTGAGAGCAGATGTCAATTTTGCAAGAGTATCTTTAAAATCTGTCATGCTTTGAGCAAGTTGAGTGTTAATTGCCTCTTGCTTTTCCATGAATGCATGCAATGTTTCCTCAAGATTTCTTCTAGGAGGGGGAGCATAAGGAGGTGCATATCCATGAGAATTTTGAAAATTATGGTGTGCTTGAAACGGTGGTTGTGAAGTTTGTGCATTATTGTTATCACTCTTCCAATTGAAATTTGGGTGATTTCTCCAACCAGGGTTGTATGTTTGTGAGTATGGGTTATGATTGGGCCTTTGGAAACTGTTTAATGCATGGGTTTGTTCATGGAGACATTCCCTAAAAGAGGGCAAAGTTGGACAATCATGGGTTGAATGTTCATTGGTTTCACAGATTTGACACACAATGTCTTGAACACATTTTAGTTGACCACTCTTTTTTAATTCTAATGCCTCGACTTTTTTAGCTAAAGATGCAAACTTGGCTTGGAGGTCATGATCTTCCCTAAGGTTGTACATACCTCCACTAGATGTATGAGGTTGGGTTTTACTTGGTGCCTCATAAGTTCCTGTAGTGTCCCAATTTTGCGCATTTTCAGCTAGCAAGTCTAGGTATTCCATGGCTTTATTAGGGTCTTTATCCTCAAAAGTTCCATTGCACATCAATTCAACCATTTGCCTATCTCTAGGTGTTAATCCTTCATAAAAATGTGAAACTAATCTCCATGTTTCAAAACCATGATGGGAGCAAGTATTAAGCAAGTCTCGATATCTATCCCAACATTGGTAAAATGTTTCTCCTGGTTTTTGAGTGAAAGTGATGATTTATCTTTTGAAAGAGTTTGTTCTGTGGGATGGAAAAAACTTCTTTAAAAATTGTTGTTGCATATCATCCCACGCACGAATGGATCCAGGTCTCAAATTTTGTAGCCATGTTTTAGCTTTATCTTTTAATGAAAAAGGAAAAAGCTTTAACCTAATGGTGTTCATGCTACAATTTGAGTCATTATAGGTGTTACAGACCTCCTCAAATTCCCTTAAATGCAAGTATGGATTTTCTAAATCTAAACCATGAAAAGAAGGTAAAAGTTGAATAATGCCTGACTTAAAATTAAAATGAGATGCATCAAGGGGAAAAACTATGCATGAGGGTGCACTTGTTCTTGTGGGATTCATGTGGTCTCTAAGTGTTCTAAGCCGAATATTCTCATTATTCTCATTATGAAGCGATTGGTTATCTTCTTCGGCCATATTTTCTGAAAATGATGAGGATACTCTACAAAGTATCCTCATTTATGTGATAGGCCTGCATTTAAGATGAACATTTACCATAAATTAAAGGTATCTTATATTATTAGATACGTTATTATAAAACATGCTTTAGTTAAGGAGTTATTGATACTTCAAGTGCAAAATGATGATATAAAACCTTGATAAAAATGCACTTTTAAGTACTAATCAGTATTCTAGCCAAAACATGGTGATCCCCTTAGTCGGGATCCTAACATACACTAAATGTATTCTAGCCAAAACATGGTGATCTCCTTACCCGAGATCCTAACATACACTAACTGTATGCTAGTTTACGCCTCAAATCACACTTCTCATATTTCCTTTGTCAGTGATAATTTCATCACTTAGCAATTCACACAACAACCTTTCCCCTTGAATACACATACATTCAGTAATTCACATTTCATTTTGGTAATATATATTAAATCATGAAATTTAACTAGAAGGTATAGGTGCAATTCACCTACTTGTAATAGAAGCTCTACTCGTGCTCCCTTGCTGCTGCTGTTGCACCACGCTTGTGGTCCATCCTGCAAATCACAGGTTTATCTCATAAATTTTCCTCACTCAAGGATATGTTTTATAATAACAATATCAACAACCAATAAGTCTTTCTTTCAATCATTTCTTAATATTTTATGTTTTTCTCATTTCGCCCAATAATATTGTCATTCTTTGTCCAACCCCAGTTATCATTTATTTCTTTTTTGGATTGTTACTGTCCAACTGTTACTGTCTCGTTTTTGAATTGTTACTGTCTGACCTCTCCTCAGAGTTTTAACTATATTTGGAGTTATAGAACTCTGATTCAAGTGAGATTAGTCTCATTGAAAAGCTAAGACATGAGGCTACAAGTTCTATGAATAAAGGAGAACCCAGTTCTGCCTCTAAGATAGTCAAAATTGCTCATCAACAAACACTTGGACTGTTACTGTCTAACTGTTACTATCTGACATCTCCTCAAATTTTTAACTATATCTGGAGTAATAAAACTCCAATTCAAGCGAGATTAGTCTCATTGGAAAGCTAATACATGAAGCCACAAGTTCTATGAATAAAGGAGAACCCAGTTCTGCCTCTAATATGGTCAAAATTGCTCATCAACAAACACTTGGACTGTTACTTTTTTGTTTTTGAACTGTTACTGTTTGACCTTTTCTCAGATTTTAAACTATATTTGGAGTTATAGAACTCCGATTCAAGTGAGATTAGTCTCGTTGGAAAGCTAATACATGAGGCTACAAGTTCTATAAATAAAGGAGAACCAGTTTTGCCTTTAATATGGTCAAAATTGCTCATCAACAAACATTTGGACTGTTACTGTCTCGTTTTTGAACTGTTACTGTTTGACTTCTCCTTGGATTTTTAACTATATCTGGAGTTATAGAACTCCGATTCAAGCGAGATTAGTCTCGTTGGAAAGATAAGACATGAGGCTACAAGTTCTATGATAAAGGAGAATGATTAGTACTTAAAAATGCATTCTCATTAAGGCTTTATATCATCATATTGCACTAAAGTATTGTTAAATTCCCTAACTAAAGCATGTTTTATAATAACTAGTATGATAATATAATATATCTTTAATTTATGGTAAATGCTTGTTTTGAATGCAGGTATATCTCACAATTCAAAGGATTGATTAATGTGATTAACTATTGAAAGTGAAGAGACAAAAAGAGGACTAGGCTAAGAGAAGAGATGCTGGTTCAATTCTAAACTGGAAAACCATTCGGTTATTTGATCATAACTAGAGTTGTAGAACTCGGATTTAGGTCCACTTTATATGGATGGAAAGATAAGACATAAACCTAAAACTTTCATGAAAGAGTTCAAGACTCAATTCTGCCGTTTTCAAGTTCAAATCTTAGCAACAACAGAGAACTCGGAACCTGTCCTGCAGCTCAAACACTGTTCGGTTTTCAGCTCATATCTTGAGTTCTAGAAATCCAAATGTGCTCTGGTTTTTTTTTGTTGGAAAGCTGCGACAATTGCCCACAACTTTCATGGAACAAAGGGCTCAAATTCTGATGTTAGTAATGATGTTTTGGTCAGCCAACAATATCAAAAATCTGCCAACAATATCAAGAACCAGCAGCCAACAATATCAAAAATCTACTAACAATATCAAGAACCAGCAGCCAACAATGTTAAAAACCAGCCACCAAATCAATGGTTGCTTACCAATTAATAGTTTTGAATCTTAGCCTATAAAAGGAGGTATTTGCCATGTATTTAGTCATATATTATTTTTTAGATCAAAATCATCTTCTTGCTTTCTCTTTATATCTTTGTAATGTTCAAGTTTTCTTTCATGCTATATTAATCTCTTATTTATACCTTTTCATTTCCTCTCCTATACTTAGTTAACTTATATCATGTTTATGTTCTTATGTTGTTTATTTATGTTTTTCTTCTTCATTATGTTTAGCTAAGTTAATTATATCAAGGTGAAAAGGTTTTACTAATGGTGTTAGAATAGGTATAATATAAACTCAATATGGACTTTAATGTTTATATCCAAGAAAGTTTGTTATTAACATGTTTTATCTTTTTATCTTACTAATTCTTAATACCTTGCTTGTTAAATGGTTAATCTAGATTTGTGTTGTATAAAACTTGGTGCATTAAATGCTTGATCCTTCATAGTTTTCGGCCGACATCGTTATTATGATAGGAACTTGATTTATTGTTAACATAAGTTAGCAACATGAATGCCTGATGATATTTATAAGTATGGTGTTACTTGAATAGGATAATTAATATGATCATGTTAATACTTTATAATGAGCCATTAATGATAAATCATCCGATTGGAACCTCCATTGTGTGTGGTTTCCAATTGAGTAATAAAAAGAGTTTATATTATATTTATTTGAAATACCATTAGTGGATCCTCTAACTTTGACATCTATTTTATTCTTATTTAATCTTTTCATCATTATTACATCTCAAACTTCTCTTCAACATCAATATCATTTTATTGTTTGTAATTTATATAATTCACCTCCCTGTGGTTCGACCCCGGTCTTGCTGGGTTATTTATTACTTTGACACTCCTGCACTTGGGATGAGACATTAACTCTTTGATCGTGCTAAGTTTTTGACGCCGTTGCCGGGGAGGTAAGTATTGTATAAATTATATTTTTCATTTATTTTCTTTTCTTTTCACTTTTATTTGTTTTTCTAATTTCTGTTCTTTTTCATTTTCCTTTTCTTTTCCTTTTCTTTTGCACTTGCATGAGAGTTTGAACACGCACATTAAGTGGTAGACTTTCTAGGAAATCCTTATATTCTTTAGAAAACATGGCCGAAGAAGATAACCAGTCAATTCATAATGAGAATAATATGAATAATTGTGTGAGAACACTTAAAAATCACATGAATCCAACAAGAACATGTGCACCATCATATATAGTTTTTCCTCCTGATGCTTTTCATTTTAATTTTAAGTCAGGTATTATTCAACTTTTACTCACTTTTCATGGCTTAGAATTAGAAAATCCATACTTGCATTTAAGAGAATTTGAAGATGTTTTTAACACCTATAATGACTTAAATTTTAGCATGAACACTATCAGATTAAAGCTTTTTCCTTTTTCATTAAAAGATAAAGCTAAAACATGGCTATAAAATATTAGATCAGGATCCATTCGTGCTTGGGATGAAATGCAATAACAGTTTTTAAAGAAGTTTTTTCCATCTCACAGAACAAATTCTTTCAAAAGACAAATCACCACTTTCACTCAAAAACCAGGAGAAACATTTTACAAGTGTTGGGATAGATATAAAGACTTGCTTAATACCTGTCCTCATCATGGTTTTGAAACATGGAGATTGGTGTCATAATTTTATGAAGGGTTAACACCTAAAGATAGGCAAATGGTGGAATTGATGTGCAATGGAACTTTTGAAGATAAAGACCCTGATGAAGCAATGGAGTACCTAGACTTGCTAACTGGAAATGCTCAAAATAGGGACACCACAGGTACGTGTGAGACACCAGGTAAAACTCAACCTCATACATCTAATGGAGGCATGTACAACCTTAGAGAAGATCATGACTCCCAATCTAAATTTGCATCTTTAGCTAGAAAAGTTGAGGTACTAGAATTAAAAAAGAGTGGTTAAATAAAATCTGTTCAAGAAATTATTTGTCAAATTTGTGAAACTAATGAACACTCAACCAATGATTGTCCAACTTTGCCTTCTTTTAAGGAATGTCTCCATGAACAAGTCAATGCTTTAAATAGTTACCAAATGCCAAGTCATAACCCATACTCGCAAATGTATAACCCTGGATGGAGAAATCACCCAAATTTCAGTTGGAAGAGTGGTAACAATAATGCACAAACTTCACAGCCACCATTTCAAGCACAACATAATTTTCAAAATTCTCATGGATATGCACTTCCTTATGTTCCCCCTCTTAGAAAAAATCTTGAGGAAACACTACATGCATTCATTGAAAAGCAAGAGACAATCAACACTCAAAATGCTCAAACCATAGCTGATTTGAAAGATGCTCTTGCAAAGTTCACATTTGCTCTTAGTTTTTAGGAGAAAGGTAAGTTTCCATCTCAACCCCAACAAAATCCCAAAGGGCAATACAATTCATGTGCGTTTCGGAAGCCAATATATGGATCAAGTCAAATCAGTCACTACTCTTCGCAGTGGTAAGGTTATTGAAAAACCCATTCTTGAACCTTGTGAGAAAGAAGATGAGTTAGTCTCTGAGGGTAAGGAAAGGGTTGAACCTGAACATTGCAAGGAGGAGACTGATTCCCCACCAACACTTCTATTTTCTCATGTCATAACCAAACAAAGGAAAGTCAATCACAATTCTGCAATCTTTGAAATTTTCAAATAGGTAAAGATCAATATACCTTTGTTAGATGCTATTAAATAGGTACCGTCTTATGCTAAATTTTTGAAAGATCTGTACACTGTGAAGAGAAAACTGAATGTGAAAAAGAAAGCCTTTTTAGCCGAACAAGTAAGTGCCATTCTTCAAAACGATAATGCTTTGAAATATAAAGACCCTGGTTGTCCTACAATTTCTTGCTTTATTGGAGAACGTAAAATTGATAGAGCTTTACTTGATCTTACAGCTAGTGTGAATTTACTTCCATATTCAGTTTTTCAAAGTCTCAATCTAGGTGAGTTAAAACCTATTTTTGTAACTCTTTAACTTGCTGATAGATCTGTAAAAGTGCCTAGAGGAATAGTTGAAGATGTGTTAGTACAAGTTGATAAATTCATCTTTCCTGTGGATTTTATTGTCTTGGATACACAACCTATTGAAGCATGCAATTCAGTTCCTGTTATTTTAGGATGTCCATTTCTTGCAACTTCTAATGCTTTGATTAATTGTAGGAATGGAGTGATGAAGTTATCTTTTGGAAACATGACATTGGAGATGAATGTTTTTAACATTTGCAAGCAACCTGGAGATGATAATGATTTACAGGAAGTAGATTTTATTGAAAAATTAATTTGTGTTCAATTTGAAATTGTTCCAGTGAAACTGAGTTTAATGAATTTGATGATTTGCAAATGGTTTATTTTCAAGAAGAATCAAAAGCAAATAATTGGAGACCAAAAATTAAGGAATTGCCATCACGATCAATTGAGTCCATACCTTCAAGTGTTCAACCACCAAAACCCAATTTGAAGCCATTACCATTTAATCTCAAATACTCATTTTTGGGAGAAAATGAAACTTTTCTGGTAATAATTTCTTCCAAACTTAATGTTCATCAAGAAGGTAAGTTATTACAAACTCGAAAATGAACAAAAATGCATTAGGATGGACTATAGCTGACATAAAAGGAATTAGTCCTTTGATTTGCAAACACAATATTTATTTGGAGGAAAATGCTAAACCCTCTAGAGAAATACAACGAAGGCTTAATTCTAATATGAAAGAAGTAGTGAGGAATGAAGTCATTAAGCTTCTAGATAACGAAATCATTTATCCTATTTCTGACAACAAATGGGTAAGTCCTACCCAAGTTGTACCTAAAAAGTCTGGAGTTACTATGATAACAAATGAGAAGAATGAGTTAATTCCAACTAGGACTATTACTGGTTGGCGCATGTGCATTGACTATAGGAAACTTAATTCAAAGACTAGAAAAGATCATTTTCCTTTACCTTTCATGGATCAAATTCTAGAAAGGGTTGCAGGTCATGAATTTTATTGTTTTCTAGATGGCTATTCAGGTTATAACCAAATTGAAATTGCATTTTAAGATCAAGAGAAAACTACTTTCACATGTCCATTTGGTACGTTTGCATACCGAAGGATGCCATTTGGATTATGTAATGCACCAGTCACGTTTCAAAGATGCATGCTTAGCATATTCAGTAATATGGTTGAACGTTTTCTTGAGATTTTTATGGATGATTTTTTATTTTTGGTGATTTATTTGATGATTGTTTAACTAACTTGGAAAAGGTTTTGAACAGATGTGAAGAGAAGAATCTTGTACTTGGTCACATTGTTTCATCAATAGGAATTGAGGTTGACAAATCTAAAATCGAGTTAATTGCCAACTTGCCAACACCAAAATCTATTAAAAATGTTAGATCATTCTTAGGACATGCTGGTTTTTATAGAAGGTTCATTAAAGATTTTAGTGTAATATCTAAGCCATTGTGTAACCTTCTAACAAAGGATAATGTTTTTGAATGGACTGAACATTGTGAAGAAGCCTTTGTTAAACTTAAAAACTTGCTTACTTCTGCTCCTGTCATTCAACCTCCTGATTGGTCATTACCTTTTGAAATAATGTGTGATGCTAGTGATTATGCCGTGGGTGCTGTTTTAGGACAAAGAAAAGACAAGAAACCCTATGTGATTTACTATGCAAGTAAAACTTTAAATAGTGCTCAAATGAATTACATTACCACTGAAAAGGAATTACTAGCAGTAGTATTTGCATGTGAAAAATTTAGATCTTATCTTGTTGACTCACTTGTTATTGTTTTTAGCGATCATGCAGCGTTGAAATATCTTCTTTCTAAAAAGGATTCTAAGGCTAGATTGGTGCAATGGATTTTGTTACTTCAAGAATTCGATATCACAGTCAAGGATAAGAAAGGCACAAAAAATGTTGTCGCGGATCATTTGTCAAGATTGACAACTGATTCGAGATCTGACATCACACCAATCAATGACTATTTTCTTGATGAATCTTTACTTTCTATCTCTACAATACCTTTGTTTGCTAATATTGTTAATTTTCTTATTTCAGGACACTTGCCAGCTCATTGGAGTACCCAAGACAAAAGAAAGTTCTTGAACGAAGTGAAGAACTTTTATTGGGATGACCCTTACTTGTTCAAATATTGTCCTGATTAAATATTTTGAAGATGCATTCTCGATAATGAGGTAAGTAGTGTCATTAAATTTTATCATTCTAAGGCCTGTGGGGGTCATTTCTTATCAAGAAAGACAACTGCAAAAATCTTACAATGTGGATTTTATTGGCCCACCATATTCAAAGACACGCATGCATTCTGCAAAACTTGTGAAAATTGTCAAAAGCTAGGATCTATTTCAGAACGTCACATGATGCCTTTAAATACCATTCTTGTCATTGAAATCTTTGACTGTTAGGGTATAGATTTTATGGGTCCATTTCCTCCATCATTTGGTTTTGTGTACATATTAGTCGCAGTAGACTATGTTTCAAAATGGATAGAAGCAATTCTAAGTCGTAACAATGATCATAAAACAGTGATCAAGTTTTTGAAAGAAAATATTTTGAGTCGATTTGGAATCCCTCGGGTCATGATAAATGATGGTGGAACACATTTCTATAACATGCCATTTGATTCTTTAATGAAGAAATATGGAATCACACACAAAGTTGCTACCCCTTATCACCCTCAAACAAATAGACAAGTAGAACTTGCTAATAGGGAGATTAAACAAATCTTGGAAAAAATAGTGAACCCTAATCGGAAGGACTAGTCTGTAAGACTTTATGATGCACTTTGGGCTTATCGCACTGCTTTTAAAACATCATTAGGTATGTCACCTTATAGGTTGGTTTATGTAAAACCTTGTCATTTGCCTGTGGAACTTGAACACAAAGCTTATTGAGCTATTAAAGCTTTCAATTCAAACCTGAATGATGCTAGCCATCTGCGTAAGTTGCAAATAAATGAGCTTGAGGAAATAAGAAATGATGCATATGAAAATTCAAAAATTCATAAAGCAAGAATCAAAGAGTTTTATGATAAGAGAATCTTGAGAAACAAATTTGATGTTGGTCAAAAAGTTTTGCTTTATAATTCTCGACTCCATTTATTTCCTGGAAAGCTAAGACCAAGATGGAGCGGTCCATTTATTGTGAAACATGTGTATCCTTATGGGGCCTTTAATATTGAGAATCCAAAGAATGACAATGTTTTTAAGGTAAATGGACATCGTTTGAAAGCTTACTTTGATAATTTTCCTAGTGAAATTGAATCCATTGTTTTGAATGATCCTGTATATGAAGGTTGATTATATTGTTTTTCTCACATTATTTTTGTGTTTTTTTTTAGTGTGACTCTTGTTTTGCTAGTCTTTCTCTAACTCCGGTCAAATTGCGGATAACGGTACTCCGTGACTCTTAAGTTGGTTCTTTCAGCTTCCCATGATAACTGATATCTGTGTATATATTTGTTCAATTCCTTGTTCCTTATCTTTTCTTTGCATCTCTTCTACACTTCTCTTTTGAAAAATGGACACCACTCTTGAAAAATTAAAAAAGTATTTTACCGCTCTGCCTCAGAATGCGATCACAAAAATTTACTGTGCTAGGTGTGAAAGATTGAGGTTGTTAATGAACCATGGAATTCCTGAAGATATTCGCTAGCTAATTGAAGCAAAGGTCCGATTATTAGGTGAGTCTTCCAATACTTTTATTTCATACATGCCTGGAACAGGTAAAAGCACTTTTGCAAAGAAACGTCGTGCAAAATGACTGAAAGTCTATTACCGATGTGCTAGATGGACTTGTAATGCAAAATGTCGTTCTTTAGGAATGGTATCTATAAACCGTGAAGATAAAATACAATTCATTAAGGATGGCCTGAGTAAGGAGTCTTTAGATAATCTTCTATTAACTCTTGAGACGCATCCTAATGGAGATGTGCATCGTGCAATTCATGATTTATAGTCTCATTTTTATAAAGAACATGATTGACTTAGTCTTGGGAATCTGACTAAAAAAGATCCTGTTTGTCAGTTTTTAAGAAAACTGGATGGGAAGCCTATCCCCGACCCATAGAGGGCGTTTAAGCCGTTCTTAGATGTAAAACCAAGGGAAGATGTGAGCCACAATCACAACTGCTTGTGCATACACATATTTTACAATAAAGAGAGAGAGAGAGAGAGAGAGAGAGAGAGAGAGAGAGAGAAGTGAAACTCCAGCTAGCCTACATATAAGTGGTATGATTGCATTTTCAATTTCTCATTTATAAAATCTTCTTTTCCTTCTCATCATTTATACTCAACCCATTCATTTAACAGATATAGAAATGTGTAGAAATGGCCAGTTCCTCTGTTTCTAAAATAAAAAATATTTGTGTTTTTGGTGGATCCAGTCCTGGGAAAGAAAAGGAGTTTTTAGAATCAGCAAATCATCTTGGTCGGGTACTAGCTGAGCGAAAGATTCATTTAGTGTATGGGGGAGGCAGCCTTGGGTTAATGGGGGGTGTTTCAATTGTTGCATTTTTAGGAGGTAGTTAAGTTTTGGGGGTCGTCCCCAAAGCTTTAGCCGAAGAGGACATCATTGGAAAAACAGTCGGAGAGGAACTACAGGTCTGCACAATGTCTGAACGACTATCTGTAATGTTTAACCATGTTAATGCCTTCATTGCTTTACCAGGTGGTCTGGGCACTTTATAAGATATATTTCATATTTCCTCTTGGGCTCAACTAAACATTCACCAGAAACCTATAGGTTTGCTAAATATTAATGGTTTTTTATAATACTTTACTGTCTTTTCTTGATCATGCTGTGGAACAACAATTTGTAACATTTTCAGCGCGACAAATCCTCATCTCTACTGCTACTGCTAAACAAATTGATTGATGAACTTCAATCTTTCATCCCTGTAGTTGATTCCTCTATGAGTCGACTCAATTGGTCAATCACGGAACGTCGTAAAAAGCTTAGATTGGATTTGAGCCTTAATTTGTGAAAACTTGTGTATTTTGGTTTTATTAATCGCATAATATTTGTGTTTAGTTCTTTCTTATATTTGTTTAAGTGTGTTTCAGGTTTGTCAGTAGTCGCTGTTTCAGGTGATGTCTTCTATACTCTATCTTTCTGCCTTAGAACATTGAGGACAATGTCTTGTTTTGGTTGAGGGGAGAGGGTAGTAGTTGATATTAAAAAAAAATTAACTAACTGTGTTTTCTATTATTACAACCATTTGCAAACCTGTTGTTACAAGGATGACAGAGTAAATGAAGAACTTTAGTGACTCTTGAGACGCATCTTAGTAAACCATCTTAACAAGGTCTATCATAATACTTCTTGAAATATTCAGGTTTACAAACTCTCGCATTCTTATCACTTGATTCTGCTGATATACTCATTTAACGAGTATACCTAAACTTTTATTTTCACACACACTTTAACATATGATTGTGGGTTGCACATTGGATTATTACATTATTTATGTTCTTTTGTTAAAGGTAACAACTAAGGGAAAGAGATATTATATAATATGCAATAAAATAAAATAAATAAATAAATAAATAAACAAAAAAATAATAATAATAACAAATTGAATAAATAATAAAAAAAGTAGATAAGTTTGGTTTTGTAGCCTCCTTGACTTAAGTAATTAAGCCCGAAGGGATGTTTTAACACCCAGTACCCTAAAATCAACTGACTTGGGAGCTATTGGCCCAGTGCTTGTTACATGGGTTAAGGAGAAAAGCCTAAGGGAATCAAACATTGCACTATCTACGTATCAGTATCTACAACCCGAGTTACTAAGCTCGTAGGGATGTCTTAACACCTGATACCCTAAGACCAACTAGACTGGGAGTCATTAGCTGAAAGCTCGTTAGATGGGTTCAAGATACATTATGTTAAATTCTTGTTTATGCTAAAAAAAAAAATTAATAATCCCAACCCAAGGAAGTTAACCTTAAACATGGGAACAAAATTTTGTTTTCTTCCATGAAAAGCTCCATAGCTATGTTTTGATTTATTGAGCACAAAACAAAGGTTTATTAATATCTTGTTTAAGAAGGATGAAGTAGATATATAAATTTAATGAGAGTTTGTTTATTTGGATAGATTAATGGAAGTTAAATGATGAATACCTTGCTTTGTGGAACTTGCAAATTGTTTTTATATTTTAACGCTTTGATTACTAGGGACTAGTAATAAGCTGGTTGGGGGGTGTGATTAGTACTTAAAAGTGCATTCTCATTAAGGCTTTATATCATCATATTGCACTAAAGTATCGTTAAATTCCCTAACTAAAGCTTGTTTTATAATAACAAGTATGATAATATAATATATCTTTAATTTATGGTAAATGCTTGTTTTGAATGCAGGTATATCTCACAATTCAAATGATTGATTAATATGATTAAATATTGAAAGTGAAGAGACAAAAAGAGGATTAGGCTAAGAGAAGAGATGTTGGTTCAATTCCAAACTGGAACACCATTCGGTTATTTGATCATAACTAGAGTTGTAGAATTCAGATTTAGGTCCACTTTATATGGATGGAAAGATAAGACATAGACCTAAAACTTTCTTGGGAGTTCAAGACTCAATTCTTCCATTTTCAAGTTCAAATCTTAGCAACAATAGAGAAGTCGGAACCTGTTTTACAGCTCAAACACTGTTCGGTTTTCAGCTAATATCTTGAGTTCTAGAAATCCAAATGAGCTCTGGTTTTTTTTTTTTTTGAAAAGCTGAGACAATTTCCCACAGCTTTCATGGAACAAATGGCTCAAATTCTGATGTTAGCAATGACGTTTTGGTCAGCCAACAATATCAAAAATCTGCCAACAATATCAAGAACCAGCAGCCAACAATGTCAAAAACCAGCTACCAAATCAATGATTGTCTACCAATCAATAATTCTGAATCTTAGCCTATAAAAGGAGGCATTTGCCATGTATTTAGTCATATATTATTTTTCAGATCAAAATCATCTTCTTGCTTTCTCTCTTTATATCTTTATAATGTTCAAGTTTTCTTTCATGCTATATTAATCTCTTGTTTATGCTTTTTCATTTCCTTTCCTATACTTAGTTAACTTATATCATGTTTATGTTCTTATGTTGTTTATTTATGTTTTTCTTCTTTATTATGTTTAGCTAAGTTAATTATGTCAAGGTGAAAAGGTTTTACTAATGGTGTTAGAATAGGTATAATATAAACTCAACATGGACTTTAATGTTTATATCTAAGAAAGTTTGTTATTAACATGTTTTATCTTTTTATCTTACTAATTCTTAATACCTTGCTTGTTAAATGGTTAATCTAGATTTGTGTTGTATAACACTTGGTACATCAAATGCTTGATCCTTCATAGTTTTCGGCCGACATCGTTATTATGATAGAAACTTGATTTATTGTTAACATAAGCTAGCAACATGAATGCCTGATGATATTTATAAGTATGGTGTTACTTGAATAGGATAATTAATATGATCATATTAATACTTTATAATGAGCTATTAACGATAAATCATCCGATTGGAACCTTCTTTGTGTGTGGTTTCCAATTGAGTAATAAAAAGAGTTTATATTATATTTATTTGAAATACCATTAGTAGATCCTCTTTTATCCTTATTTAATCTTTTCATCATTATTACATCTCAAACTTCTCTTCAACATCAACATCATTTTATTGTTTGTAATTTATATAATTCACCTCACTGTGGTTCGACCCCAGTCTTGCCAGGTTTTTTATTACTTTGACACTCCTGCACTTGGGATAAGACATCAACTCCTCTTTGATCGTGTCAGATAACCCAGTTCTGCCTCTAAGATGGTCAAAATTGCTCATCAACAAACACTTGGACTGTTACTGTCCAACTATTACTATGTCATTTTTGAACTGTTACTGTCTAACCTCTCCTTAGATTTTTAACTAGATCTAGAGTTATAGAACTCAAATCTATAATTTAACATCCAGGCATCAATTAATAATCGACTTTAAAACAACTCATAAGACCATGTTTATAATATCTTACCCGATACGAATGAAGGTCTGGATCCCTCTTGCTGTCCCTCCCCTTTTCTCCTCTTGTTCAATTTTTCTTGTTAATCCCTTGCCCACCAGTATTTATTCTACCTATAACCCTTAATCTTGGATGGGTTCTTGAAATTTGGTGTTTCTCTCTTGATCAGTAAAAATAGATACCAAAACTCTCTCTCTTCTTTCTTCATGATAGTTGCAGATTTGTTTTTGGTAAGAAGAAGAATATTTATGCTTTATAATTATTCTTATTTGCATTTAGGCCCCATTTTCTTTAAGTGTATTCGTTTTGCCCCCACTTCTTTTTAGTTTAGTTTATTTTCTTTAATTTAATCCAGCTTTGATTTTCTTGGGATTTTCAATTGCATTATACTAAGAGATGAATTCTGATATGATGAACCCTGAATACTGTTGTGAGAGTCATCAGTAATGTGATGGCATATATATATATATATATATATATATATAATAATATAATTTCCACCAATTTTGGCTTTGAAAAAGCTCAGGTGTTTACAAAAAGCAACTACACAATCAATAACTTCCATCATAAGAAAGTGGTTATTAAATCTAAATATCAAATTTATGTTTTAAAGCTTCATTACACATTTTTATTAAATCTATTTTTGCAAACAAATATTTGAATTTATAATTGAAGTTGGTTACAAAGTGTGAGACACAATATCAATTTTATCCAATATGCTCATGCTATATTTTTATCATTCATTTCTTGTTGCCAACATGTCAGTCTAATATTGTACATATGCAAGTACGGTTACCAATAATGTATTGATGAAGCCAAAGTAAGAACCATCTTTAGTTATAAGTATTTTATTCTTTAATTAGAGCAAAAGCCAAAGGGAACATCCCATTATCTGCATCAAAAACAGCTGTAATCAACAACTTTTAATCAAACCACTCATATAGATAGGTGTTGTCAATATTGATAAGTGGCCTACAAAACTTGAACACTTCAATTGCATACCCAAATGACCAGAAAACTCTCTTAAAAATAGTTTCACTATTAAAATCTCAATTGCAATCCCATTAAATGATAGTATTGGAATTTGGTTCTTGGATTACCAGCAACACTTCAAATGACTCATCGTGTGAACATAACAGCTTCTTAAGCACCTTCTATTTCACAACTCATAGTTTTATTTCTTCTGGAATGCTTATTACAGTTATAACAAAACTAACACTAATAAGAGTTGAAATAGCTGATGCAACAAATTTTGCATCAATTTGATGGTTGTCTTTTTGAATGGATATGGCAATTCATGTGTGAGAACCTTTCAACTTTGCTATCTTAAAAGAATCTAACCTTTTATGGTATTTCTCTATGTAAGTACTATTGATATTCTAGTGCTTGAATACATTGTAATTTGATATAGATTGTTGTTGAATGATAAACTTGATATTCAAGTGAATATGCAATGTGTCACCACTTAACTGGATTCATTAAATCATATTTAGTGTTGAAAGTTTTTCTAACTACCAAATCAACACTACCGACTAAATTTTTATGCTTAAGAGCCTATTCATTGCAAATTATGCCATTGGCTCAAGTATCATTCTCAAATTCAAGCATAAGTGGTCTCACATCATCATCATCATCATCATCATCTTATGTGTCACCAAAACCCAATATATCATCATGATACGATTCAGGCAAGGTCAGATTCGGATTTTGTCGTAAAATTACCTTCTGTCCATTGTGGGATTGAGCTGAAACTTTATCAGAAGATTCCAAAGGTATTTTTCTATGTTGGGGTAAATTTTCACATGCATCAGAGTTTGGAAAAGACTTGCAATATAGGCCAAAACAGGTTGTATGGATTTTGTTGTTTACTTACTATTTGACAAGGATCCTTTTTCTTAAAGGATGTGGCAACTTGTTTTGGGAATTTTCTAGTTCCACAAGAATCTTTAATGAGCTTAAACATAATTTCCAAGAGTGGCAATAATTCATTTATGTTCCAAAATCATTCCTTATCCATCCTAGCTACATAAGGAAAGAAGGGTTGGTGCTATTTAATGATAGATTAGTTATTTTTATTATTTTCTTTCATGCTTGGGCTTAATTTAAACTTTGTTTTGAGCTAGAATCCAAGGCTTGTTTGGATCAGGTTATGGGCTTTTCAGTTTAGGTTTTTTGGAGTTTTGTATATGGGTCAGTTCAGCCCACACTATTAGGGTTAATTTTTAAGAACTATAAAACATGCAACCTAAATTTCGGCAGCCATTGATGAATATTATTTCTGAATTTTTCAATTTTAATGTATGGGAGTGATTCTTGCATTCTTCAGTTCTTGAACGAACTGAATCTGACTTATCGAAGATTAACTGGCTTCGTGACGTCATTTTACTTCATTCCAATAGTATTGATGCCTTGGGGCAGGTTTCTATTGTGTCACACTCCTGTCAGACCTATTTCAGCTTTCCAAGATCAGATCTCAATCTTGATTATAATCATCATCATCATCATCATTTTATGTGTCACCCAAACCCAATATATCATCATCTTCATTATCACTAGGCTTGAAGGAGTCATAAGTATGTTGATCACCGTATGAATTCTCAAACATACTTTGATCACCACAATGACAAGTTTAATCCACTCCTCACTATCCTAAATAGGCCAACAGATTGTGATGCTTGTCTACCCGTTTAAGCATATGTGGAGAGTAAGACAAGAGTATGATCATGCTTTATAGTAGAGGAGGATATGATTTGTTTAGATTGACTACTAACATATAACTTCACCATGTTTAATCCATTTTAAATGAATGATTCAATCATATTCCTAAAACTCATATCACATGAAATTAGAACAGGAAGATACTGATGTTCCCCAACATGACATCTCCAAGTAATATCTACTTCAATATCATTATATTTTCATCCAATTCCTTGATATACAACTTGTTTAATATCCATTAGTAACATGCCTAAAGTAGCATTTAACAACACATTGCTTTTACCATTGTAAGTGATAGTCTTGTTTATAACGGGAACAATAGTTCCATTATAATGACATAACAACAAAAAGATGTCATATGATATTTTGTAAAACAAGAACATCTATTTTGATTAACTGAAAAAAAAATTCCTAGAAAAAAATTGCATCAATTCATATCTAATTTATCTCAAATCAAGCAACATCTCTAAGGAGTCTAATCACTAAATTAATCTCAAACCCTATTTGATCAAATTTCTATATAATTGATGTTATATACATGCTCAATTATATGAAATCATGTCTAATTGCATCAATTCATACCTAATTTATCGCAATTCAATAAAATCTCTAATTACGACAATTAATCCTATAGTTCAACGCAAACCTTAATTGGTTGAATTTCTACCTAATTGATGTTATAAATAAAATCAGTTGCATGCAATCATACCTAATGACATCAATTCATACCTAATTTATCTTAATTCAAACAAAATCTCCAATTATAGCAATTAATCCTAAAATTCAATGCAATCTCTAATTAATGTTATAAATAACATCAATTGCTTGAAATCATACCTAATTGAATCAATTCATACCTAATTTATCTCGATTCAAACAAAATCCCTAATTATGGCAATTAATCTTAAAATTCAATGCAAACCCTAATGGATCTAATTAATACCTAATTGATGTTATTTACATCAGCAATTGCATGCAATCACAACTAATACATATATTAATGCCTTATTTTTCTCAATTCAAACCAATAAATCTTATTCTTGGATGCATGCATTTTTTTATACTACTACAACTACTTAACCACTGCTAAAGACAAGGAGGTCATGGAATTCCTATGTATAGAGTAGATTCCTTTAAAATCATGCCTATTTATCTAATAATAAGTTCAAAACTAGAAGTAGGGGTGGGTTTGATTATTACCCTCTCTCTCTCTGTTTTTTTTTTTTTGTAAAATTAGCATTGTTTAAAAAAATTGACAAAATAACTCACTTTGAAAAGGTTTTGGTGAAAAGCACAGTTTGATACATATCACGGTTAAGAAACACGACATTTTAAGATGTTGCTGATATGAAATGTGGTATTTTAAAGAAATTGTTAAATGGGTTGACAAGAATTACAATTAGGAGAGAGGAGAGAGAAAAAAAGAAAGAAAAAAACCTTAAAAGTACATCGAAACTCTAGTTACGACACCATTGGTACCATCAATAAGATATTGATGCGACGAATTCAATGATACCAAGAAAGATCACCAACAATGATTAGAGTGAGTCACTCTCTATTTAAAGGAAATTGAATAATTACAATGAAGAAATAAGAGAGAGAAAGAAAGTGACCCTAGTGGCACATTAAAACTCTAATTACAACATTACTAGTACCATCAGAAAATCTTGACGAGATGAATCCAATGACATCAAAGAAGATCACCAATGGTGATGCAAACATTGTGATCATATGATCATGTAACCCGCAATCAAGATTGAAATATGATCTTGAAAAACCAAAAGAGATATGATATGAGTGTGACACAATGAAAACTTGTCTCAAGGCACCTATATTAATGGAATTAAATCGAATGACGCCACAAAGCCAATTAATCTTTGATAAGTCAGTTTAGTTTTTTCAAGAATTAAAGAGTGCAAGAATCACTCTCATACACAAGCTAAAAATTCTGAATGATATTATTCAATGACCGTTGAATTTTAGGCTTACAAAGATTTTTTATACTATAAGAAAATAACCTTAATGGATCTACCCTTATGGACTAAATTGGACCACTTGTAAAATTGACCCAAAACCTATATTGATAAGCCTAAAACATTGATCCAAACAAGCTTTGAATCTTAGCTAAAGACCAAGTATTAATTAAGCCCAAACAAGTCTTAGGCTATAACTGAAATAATAAAAATAAAACTCATAAGTTATCCTATGTTGTCATGACAAAAGAAGAAGAAGAAGAAGAAGAAGAAGAAGAAATACAAGTATGAAAAAAGACTTATTTATAGCCTACACTGTCGTCCAATGATCCTAAAAAACAAGGGAGAAATTTAAGCTCCTACAGTTTCCAAGATAGAAAGGGATTGTAATTGTAGCCTTGTATTTATCCTTCTTTTAGAAGAAAAATGTTGCTACCTTTATTGTTCATCTTTGCTGCCAACTAATAGTCCTTCCATCACTAGGAAAACAATTAAAGTTGTTGAAATATTTTCTTTACAAATCTAGGGAACTTTGTTGCCACCTTATTTCCCTTTTAAGTTTAGATTCTTCGTTTTTTTTTTTGTATTCTCCTCACCTAACATAGAAATAAGTTAAATAAGATATTCTAATACATAAAAAAATAATAATTAATGTTTCCACACATGATAGGAAATTCACAATTAATATGGAATCCACAAAGCACATGGAAACAACATAAAAACAAGGATGGCCGAAATAATGCAAAATTAGCAACCTTATTGCTGAAAGTTCATAGCCCAAATAAGGTTGGACTAGATTAGCAACCTTGTTGCTGAAAGTTCATAGCCCAAATAAGGTTGGACTGGGCCCCTCTTGCACATGAATTAAATGCATCAATGCCTCCTTTTAATGCTTTAATGGATCTATAATTTATGCCTTGGCCGAAACTTGCAAGACTAATTCATTTAATGCTTCTTTCAATGCCATCATTTTAGACCTTGTAATTGGTCCATTTGAAACATGTAATGGGTTCTTGTTAGTGTTTGTGGGTTAATCCACATAAAATGATGAATGAAATAGGTCACACTCTCCGTCTAAAAGCAAGTGAGTCCTCTGCCACGTGTGACTCTCTCCAATCATTATCGGTGACCTTCTTTGGTGTTGCTGGATTCATCTCTTAGATATTTTTTCAATGGTATCAGTAATGTTGTAATCAGAACTATTATATGCCTCCATGGACTTTTTTTTCTTTTTTTTCTCTCTCGTCTTTCATTGTAATTGCTCGTTTGTCTTTAGACCGAGAGTGTGACCCACTTCGATCATCGTTGGTAACTGATACGAACCTAGTGATCATCTAGTCATAAACCCACAATCAAGATTGAGATCTAATCTTGAAGAGCAGAAAAAGGTGTGATAGGAGTGTGACATAATAGAAACCTGCCCCAAGGCACCAACACTATTGGAATGAAATAGAATGACGCCACAAAGCTAGTTAATCTTTGATAAGTCAAATTCAGTTCGTTCAAAAATTGAAGAATGTAATAATCACTCTCATATGTTAAAACTAAAAAATTCAGAAGTATTTGACAATGGCTCCTGACATTTTGGTTACATGAGTTTAAATAGTTCTAGAGAATTAACACTAATGGATCTACCATTGTGGGTTGAACTGACCCACATATAAAACCGACATAAAAACCTTAAACTAAAAAGCCCATAATCTGATCCAAACAAGCATTGGATCCTAGCTCAAAACAAAGTTTAAATTAAACCCAAACATGAAAGAAAATAATTAAAATAACTAATTTATCATTAAATAGCACCAACCCTTCTTTCCTTGTATAGCTAGAATGAATACGGAATTTTCATAAGCAAAGGATTCTGGAACATTAATGAATCGTTGCCACTCTTGGAAATTATGTTTCAGCCCACTAAAGATTCTTATGGAACAAGGAAATTCTCAAAACAAGCTGCCACATCCTTTTAGAAAAAGGATCCTTGCCAAATAAGAAGTTCACATGTCAAAAGAAAATAAATAACAAAATTCTCAAAGTCTGTTATGACCTATATCGCAAGTTCCTTTTGAACTACAATTTACCTGAAAAGTTACCCCAATATATAAAAATAACTTTGTAATCTTTTGGTGAAGTTTCAGGTAGATCCTACGATTAGATTTGGAGTTATACTCAATAGCGTAAAACTGAACGATAGAAAATTTTATGCTAAAATTTGAATATGACCTTGCTTGGGTTGTATCACAAGGCTGAACCGTATCATTGCCTCCCTCTTCAAGAAGATTCTCCATCAAATCTTGAATAGGATTAGTAGCGACTTCATTAGCCACTTGTTTAAGCCTTCGAAATTCTCTTATTACTAACACCTTTCTCCAACAACATTGTATGGAAGTAGTGACTGACAACAATTTCAGATAAGTACGTTGTACTAACCACTTGCATATGTATTTTTGAATGATAACAAAAATAGCTCTCCTTCATGTTTTATTTTTTTGGTGTTGTACCTCCTTTTCCCATGAAGCTTGAAGATCACATAATAATCTTCTAAACTTATCAACTTCTTGTTCTAAAACCCCCAAACCATGGCTTAGTTTTTCACACCCTTGAGCTAGAATCCTCCTTCCTTCCCTCTCCCTTGCTGAAAACATGACACAAATAGGAAAAATAGAAGAAGATGAAGACATAAGAAGAATAGAGTTTTACGACAGGAAGAATACTGATTTAGACTCGAAATTACAAATTTGACTTTTGTTTGGACTAGTAATTGATCGAAAATAAACAAATGTGAAAGTGATGAAAATGACTCAAACAATAGACAAATATCCCAAATATGATGATAATATACTAGCATGAACAAAATCAACAGAAACAAAATAAGTTCTGAATAATAACGCCAAACAGACCCGTTACGACAAGACAAAACCCGAGTCTAGAACCTAAAGAAAACACTATTCAAATGACCTTGAATTTAATATATAGAATTTCGATACCAAGAAAACATCAAATCTCAGTTTATAGGTCGTTCTATTATATCTAGGTACCTAAACCCCTTGTATGATCAGTTTGCGGCAGAATTGAACCTCCAAATAAAACCTCAAGAAACCGATATCTAAATAAGCTCAAATTTAATAAATGATGTGATCTCAACCCCAATACACATAATATGAAGTTTCAATTGATTCTAATATGGTTTGCATATAGTTCACTAATAGTAGTGTTTCTACGACAGAATTGAACCTCAAATTAAAACCTTATGCAAACGATATCAAAATAAACCCAAATTTTATATCTATTGTGATCTCATTCTCAATAGATAGAATATAAAGTTGAAATTGATTCTGAGATGATTTGCTTATAGTTAACTAAGAGTTGTGTTTCTACGATAAAATTGAACCTCAAATTAAAACCTCATGGAAACGATATCAAAATAAGCCTAAATTTTATAAATATTGCGATCTCACCCCCAATAGACAGAATATGAAGTTGCAATTGCTGTTGAGGTGATTTGCTTATAGTTCATTAGGAGTTGTTTTTTTACGGTAGAATTGAATCTCGAATTCAAACCTCAAGCAAACGATATCATAACAAAGCCAAATTTTATATATGATACGATCTCACTCCCAATGGATAGAATATAAAGTTTCAATTATTTATAAGGTGGTTTGCTTATTGTTCATCAAGAGTTGTGTTTTACGGCAAAATTGAATCATCCTTCAAATTTCATTTAATCTCTCTCATATATATATATATATATATATATATATATATATATATATATATATATATATATATATATATATATAATAAATGATTATATGCTTAGAGATAGTAACAAGATGAAATATTACTCTTTTTTTTGCTAAAATGATGCGGGACATAAAGAATAAGAAGATGGACGCGAACACTGAAAAAATTAAAGGAACACTAAAAAAAATGAAAATAACATAAGGATATTACCTTGTTTCGGAGCTTAGCTCTTATACCAACTGATGTGAATCTTGTGATCACGTGGTCACACAACCCACAATCAAGATTGAGATCTGATCCCGGCAAGTCAAAATAAGTCTGATAAGAGTGTGACACAATGGAAACCTGCCCCAAGGCACCAACAATATTGGAATGAAGTAGAATGACGCCACGAAGCCAGTTAATCTTTGATAAGTCAAATTTAGTTCGTTCAAGAACTGAAGAATGCAAAAATCACTCTCACACGTTAAAACTGAAAATTTCAAAAGTAATTAACAATGGCTCCTGAAACTTTGGTTACATGAGTTTAAATAGTTCTTGAAAAATTAACCCTAATGAATCTGCCCTTGTGGGATGAATTGACCCCCATACAAAACTAACCCAAAAACCCTAAATTGAAAAGCCCATAACCTGATCCAAACAAGCGTTGGATCCTAGTTCAAAACAAAGTTTTAATTAAGCCCAAAATGAAAGAAAATAATAAAATAACTAATCTCTCATTAAATTGCATCAACCCTTCTTTCCTTGTGTAACTAGGATGAATAAAGAATCCTTATAAGTAAAGGATTCGGGAACATTAATGAATCGTTTTCACTATTGGAAATTATGTTTCAGCTCATTAAAGATTTTTTAGGAACAAGAAAATTCCCGGAACAAGAAAATTTCCTAAAACAAGCTGTCACATCCTTTTAGAAAAAGGATCCTTGCTATATAGGAAGTCCACAGGTCAAAATGAATATATAGCAAAATTCATGCAGCCTATTCTAACGTATATCGCAAGTTCTTTCTGACCTCCGACTGACCTAAAACTTTATCCAAAGATATAAAAATACCTCTTGAATCCTTTGGTAAAGTTTCAGCTCAATCCAATGGTTAGATTTGAAATTATGCTCAATAATGTAAAACTAGATGGTAGAAAAGTTTACGCTAAAATCCGAATCAGGCTTCTATCAAGAGTTATTTCTTGTTGCAGCCATTGTCATGTACGCCTTACTTTCTTTTTGTGTTTTCAAAATGATAAAAAGAGACGGTTCAGTGCTATTAAGATCCCATCAAATGAGGCACCATCCTCTCCAAAGTCTTTGCAGTTCATGGAGACAAGCCGACAGAGCATCAACCATGACCAACCTTTTACTCCACTGAAAATGCCTTTGGCAAAGACTATTTATTTTTACGTTTCAAAAGTGTTTTTGAAAAAAATTAATTTTTTATATTTGCTTCAAATTAATATTATTTTGGTGTTTTTAGATTATTTTGATGTGCTCATGTTAAAAATAATTTTTTAAAAATAATAATAAAATATTGTTGTGATACATTTTTCAATGAAAAACACTTTCAAAAGCAATTGTAACCACCCTTCCATACACCTTCCATTACTGCAATTTCTTCTCTCTTTTTTCCAGCCCCTTTAAGATTTCTCACCTTTCAACTCCACCAACCTAGACTTCTTAGGTTAGCCACATAACTGTGTTCTTGGACTTTGTTGCTCAAATGCCAATGCTACTTCACCTTTCACATCTAAGAATGTCTAAAAAAGGCTCATGCTAAATGCATTGTGATCTTTAAACACATGCTCTATAAATAGGATTAGAAAATTCTCAAGACGTAACTAGAGAACTTTCTCATCAAAAGTGTAAAATTCTACAGAAGTAATCTATACAAAACAGAGATATGAACCTGAGAGAAGGAAAAAAATGTATTCTAATTGAAAAGAATTCTCCTTTCTTTTTATATTCGTTAGCCTTTCTTTACAAGATGATGCTATATATATATTAGAAGTTTCAACTAATTTACAACTGGTATAACTAATTTTAATCTGTTAGTAATAAACTCTAACTAACTCTAACTACTAACTTCTAACTACTATCTTATTAGCTATAGACTTTAACTCCAATTTATCAATCTCATTCTCTATATTCCAACATCCCCCCTCAAGATGAGAATGAATATTTATCATTCCCATCTTGCTAAGAAGATGATGAAAATTAAGACAACAGAGAGGTTTGGTGAAAATATCAACCAATTAAAACCTGGAAGGTATATAAACGATTTTGATCAAACCCTCCTGCAATTTCTCCTTAACTAGATGAAAATTTATTTTATATGTTTAGTTGTTTCATGGTGTACTGGATTGGAAGCAATTTCTGAAGTAGGTTTGCTGTCAGCATATAACAATGCAGCCTGAGAATGTGTTACTTTGAAATCAGCCAACAAATAAACTAACCATTGAAGCTCACATGTGGTAGTTGTTAAATTTTTTTTTTCCCCCCTTTGGGCCCCCCCTATTGGTGGTTTGCTTCTTTGATTTCTAAGATACTAGAGAATCCCCAAGGAAAACTGAAAAACCAGTGACACTCCTCCTAGTATCAATGCAACCACCCCTAATCACTATCAAAATATGCCTTTAAATGCAAATCAAAATCAGCTTTGAGAAATAAGCCTTGACCGGGGGTTGCCTTGATATGATTTCTAAGGCATACTATGAGGATCCCGGACAAAACCGCAGAGCTTGGTGACATATGATAAATTTTCCTGGAGTATAAATAAAGCAAGCTACCCATAATCACTATCAAAATATGCCTTAATAAATGACAAGGATCATTAATAGTTTCAAATTTGATTCCATAGAAATAAGCCTTTGAACCAGGAAAACCATGCCTTTTAACACATCAGATATCGGCAAAGAACAATACCTTAGCAGATCTGGCTACTTCAATGCCTAGAAAGTATTTAAGCTCACCCAAATCTTTTATAGTAAAAGATAAGAAACCTTTTCAGAGAGCTTGTTACAAGGTCATTAGAGCTATGATAACATTTGGTCGTGTGATTATCAATGCCATAAAGTTGGTTGAGTTTGCCAATGAAAATGCTAGATCGAACTTTGCGATGCAAGATCCAAAATGCAATAAAGAGAAGACAACTCGGAGCACAAGTTAGAAGCTTAGTTTCAAACCATTTGATTTTTTGAGTTTACAAACCCGAGAATCATTTGGAGTGGAAAAACTTGGTGGCAATTGTATATAAACCTCCTCATTTAAGTCTCCATACAAGAATGCATTATTAACATCAAGTTGATGTAAATGTTATTGTTTAATAGCAGCAATAGTAAGAAGAACTCTAATGCTGTCATCTTTGCAACAAGAGAATATGTGTCAAAAAAATCAAGTCCCTTTTGTTGAGTATAGCCTTTAGCTACTAGTCTAGCTTTGTACCTCTCAACACTCCCATCAGCCTTAAATTTCACTCGATATACCCATTTACAACCAATAACAGTTTTATTTTGAGGCAAAATTACAAGATCCCAAGTTTGGTTTTTCTCAAGAGCTTGAATTTCATTAGTCATCGCAGTTTGCCAATAAGAAATTGAGTTAGCTTGTTTGTAAGACTTTGGTTCAAAAATAGATGAAATAGCATAAGTAAGCTTTATGTTTAAAGGATAATCTGGAATCAGACAAGGAGAATATAGAATAGGGCTTACTTGAGAAAGAGCAGCTAGAAGATGTTGTATTTGCTAAAGGAATCTGAGTAATATTACCATAATAATATTGCTACAAGTAATTAGGTAAATGCTTAGGGCACTTTACCTTAAGTTAGGAGAGAGCATCATTATTTTCAAAAAGAGGAAGTTCAGGAACATAATTTATTAAAGGTAAATTTATAGGACGAACAGGGTTTTAAGGAACTGATTTAGCTGGAATACAAGAGATGGGTTCATAGGTTTGAGGAAAATCTGGAAACACAAAAAGTGTATGAATTGTATCTGGAATAGATGGAAATATAGATTCATGAAAAACTACATTTTGAGAGACAAAAGTTTTGAGAGTTGATAAGTCAAGAACTTTGTACCCTTTAATGCGTGGAGGATAACCAAGAAAAATACATTTTATGGCCCGTGGCTGAAATTTGCCTTGGATGCTTGTGATTATGATAGCAAAACGTAAACAACCAAAGACTTTGAATAGTTATAGGTTGGTGGTTTTTGAAACAAAAGATGATATGATGTTTGATTATTGAGAATGGATGAAGGAGTATGATTGATCACATGAGTGGTTGTTAGAATACAATCTATCCAGTAGGATAAAGAAAGTTTGGATTGAAACATGAGAGATCTAGCTACATTCGATAGGTGTTGATGTTTTCTCTCAACCCTTCCATTTTGTTCAGGTGTTTCAACACATGATAATTAATGAATAATGCCATGCTCTTGATAAAAAGCAGGCATATTAAACTCTTGGTCATTATATCTGATCTAAGAGTTTGAATATTAGTGTTGAAATGAGTATGAACGTAAGCTAAAAAGTTGGTAAGAATAGCTCTAGTTTCTTATTTGGATTGTATTAAAAATAACTAGGTGAATCTAGTGTGATCATTAATAATGGTAAGAAAGAATCTATAACCAGAGTAGGAAGGAATATAAAAAGGTCCCTAAATATCAATGTGAACTAATTAAAAAGCTTTATTGGATTTACTAGTTGACAGAGAAAATGACAGTTTTTTTGTTTAGCTAATGGACAAATCTCACAAACATAGTTGCGAGTAACCTTGATAGAAGAATCAAAACTACTTAGGAGATTAATTTTTGTAGTTGGAATATGGCCTAAACGAAAATGTCAAAGATCAGAAGCAACAATACATGATTCAACTAATGAACTAGAGGGTAAGCCAATTAAACTAGGAAGCATTTCAGTATTAGCTTGAGCAAATGGTTTGTGAAGATGGTATAAGCCATATTGACCTTTAAGAAGCTCAATCATCCCCCATTTGCTTAGATCCTGCAAGATACATTTTGATTGAAGAAAAAATAATCCAATAGAATTATCAGTAGTTAATCTTGAGAAAGAAAATAATCCAATAGAATTATCAGTAGTTAATCTTGAGAAAGAAACAAGATTGACATTGAAGGATGGAACATAAAGAGCATTGTGTAAGATAATATTAGGAGAAAATTTGACAGTTTTAGTAAAAACAATTGGAACCATTTGACCATTTGGTAAATGAATCTTGCAAGGTGTTTTAGGCAAAATGATTAATTCAAAAAGAAGGGGACAACATATCATATGATCTATTGCTCTTGTATCAAGAATCCAAGTGAATTGATTCTTGATAAAGAAACAGTATGACAAGAAAAGAAAGTACCTGATGGAGATGCAACATTAGCATTAGCAGTAGAGGTTAAGTTTGAGTTGGAAATGCTATTTACAAGAGTGAGCAGATTTTGGATTTACTCTTGAGACAAAACAATGTTGGGAGTGCTAGAATTTTGCTCAAAAACAGTAGTATTGTTTGTAATGGACAATCTTTAAAAATTCTTGGCAATAGTTGGTGTAAAAACAAATCTTTTTCCTCTTGGGCCCTTCCATTCAGGAGGATATCTAATTAACTGGAAGCATTTATCAACAAGATGTCCTGAATAACCACAATGAGAGCAGATGGCATCAAACTTTCCTTTCTATTTAGTAAATCGATTGGCATATGTTGAATCTAGTCTGGAGGATTGATTCACAGATTGTTCAGCAACCATTACTTGTAAATCAATAGAAATGCCAATTGTATTTGTTAAAGACCTCTGACTCTCTTCTTGTAAGAGTAAAGAAAAACTTTGCCCATAGATGGTAAATGAGATTGAAACAATAGTTGACTCCTGACTGTGGAATAAGAATCATGAAGACTCATAAGAAACTTTATGACATAATCTGATTGTTGTCGATCTATTAAATGCTTCAGAATATTACATAAACAATGATCAAGATTTTCACATTTGCAACTAGGAATAGGATTATAACTGAAGTATTCATCCCACAAAGCCTTGAATTCATTGAAATATTCAGTGACAGATTTGAAGTTCTAGGAAATAAAACTTAAAGATTTCTCCATAAAGAAAACTCTTGGTCTATCACTTCTAAGATATCTAGCTCTTAGTTCTTCCCAAATATCAAAATTTTATTTACTTTTCATCATAATGTCTATAATTTATTTCACATAGGAAATCTACCATTGGTACAATTATTAAAATTATGTTTCAGTAACTGGAAATGCTAAATCTGTTGTGCAGATTACCAGTAGATACAGATGGATGTATAGTAAATCAATCCATAGAAGGGAAATACTCTCAACCCAGTACTGGTAGGTTGATACATAACAAGGTGATGCTGATGCCCGAAACCCATCCATTACTGTGGTACTTCATAAGAAAAAAAACTAAATCATCACAACCAAAGACGGATTTAATATGCATCACAAATTCCACAAGACATCTTAGGTTTACAGACAAGATGCATACAAGGTCCACTAGAACTATTATGTTGGGGCTCATATCAAAAGTTCCTAAATTTTCAATCATCACATTATGGTATTGTGACTTTTCCTCATTTCTAGGCAGTCAAATTTTGAATAATGTACAAAATCTGATGAAACAACCAGAAGACACTCGTTTACAAGGTATGCAGGTTGCTGTGTATCATCAACAAATCAAGATGAGAAAAATTTCTTCCAGGACTGTTATGATTTCAACATAAAATAAAAGAGAGACTTGGTCTCATTTTATCTGCTGCTCAGAGCTACAGCTTGCATTTCATTTACTTATTTTCTCTACTCTTCATAATCAGCAAACCAGGAAAAGAATGAATTTGGGTGTAATTCAACTATGAAAGGCTAAAAAGGGTCGCACGATTGTATATTGCAAACTACATAGAAAATAAATGATCTAACATTTTTAGGCCTGATTAGAAGTCCTCAGTGACAGTAAGAGATTCAGGTTTTAGAACAAAGAACAGCCAATTGAGACAGAAGAAGATACATCAACTGAACTAACTCTTGTCTATCAGACATCCAAGTAAAATTACACAGCAGGGAAAATTATTAAAGCCTTTAGAATTATACAAATTTCAGTGGCCATTCCAACGTTAATGTAATGATAAATTGTGGATATCACAAGGAAATCTATCTATAAAAACATTGAAACACAACCACTGAGAAAAAGAAATTAACATCTCTATAGAAGTTTAAAAAAATGCATTTTTTTTTTACGGTCAGCTTTCTTTTGAATCATTTTCATTGAAGATTTCACCTACAATCTCTTCAACAACATCTTCCAGGGTTACTTTCTTTTGAGTGAAATTTTCCTCCATTCATTAAAATATAATTTTTTTAAAAAAATAAAAAGACATTAAAACCTAAAAAATAATAAGAAAAACCAAAATTTTATAATGCAGTCATGACACTTCATCTCAATATATAGAGATATAGAAAACCAAAATTAGAGAGATATGTAAGACCAAAACTTGAATTATTTGGAATTTATGAAAGTTAATCAATGAGTAGAGAGAATTAAGGTAGAATATCATTGACAACTCATCAAGAAAGTAACGTATCAATTATAAACCCATTTGGTTTTTAGAGGGTGTATGGCATTGTGGTAGTGGTTGCTTTTCAAATAGTTTTATGTGCCGAAATATATGCCAATGATTTTTTTTATTTTTTAAAAATTATTTTTGACATCAGCACATCAAAACGATCCAAAAAGTACAAACCGCACTCAATTTTAGCAAAAAAAAAAATTTGAAATTCGGTCAAAAACAGGTTGAACCGCAGAGCCAAACCTAATGAAGATACAATGTCAGATGTTGCTCCCTTTAATTTTAAAATAAGATGATAACAGGGGCGTTTTTTTCTCAAATTATTGAAAGTTACAGACCATTTAAAATTTAATGTAAATTATTTACTGTTTTTTTGTCTCATTCTCATAAAAGATTACATTTGTTGGCCCGTAACACATCTTTCTCTTTCAATTAGGGAGGATTACGTTGAGAAGGAATAAGTTTGTTAAAGTTCACTTTGGGCATGGTTTTAGTGTTGGTTTACAGGCATTGCTGTCACTGATTAGAGAGGATTATATATGTTGAGGAGATAATGAGGTTATTATAGAGGATATGGAGGACGTCGTCATAAATATGTTAATATTGAGGAAAAGCTCGTTATGATGTTATTAAATAGGATGACATGACTTAAAATAATCAACGAAAAGACTGAATATTATATTACGAAGAATTTAATGTCAAAGTGTGATTCTTAATATATTACTGGTTCACTTCAAAATATATTCAAGCATGCCTCGATTCTAAAACCTAATATTTATTCCTTGTGTAGAAATTTGCTCCATTATTTACTTTCGAATGATTTTTAAATAGGTTCAACGTTAAAAGTCTGTTTCAAATATTTGTTTATAGTTTTTACAACTATCAATTTACTTCAAAACATTTCAATTCGGTTTTACATCAAAACCCTTATTTGTTTTAATTTTTGTTGTGATTCACCATAAGTAGTTTGTTAGGAATTCATATTTCTTTATTCGTGGTAGACCGTTTGCATTCATATTCACACTTTTGATTTTGTATGTACGCTCTCATGTTTTCCATGCATATATTTTACACAGGGAATTAGTTGGATTCAACTTCAAGTAGATAATATTTCATAAATAATTGTATAAACTTTAGTTTTTTTTCTCATATATTTTGCCCCCACCAGGAGACATGATGTTATAAAGTTTGTATAAATATATCCGACATTGAGTAAATGAGATTTTTAGTTTTAATTACCAAATGTTTGCTCAACAAGATTCCTTGTAATCATTGTATAGATTTTTCTCTCTCATGATATGGAGTTTTACAATATATTGTTTATTAATATTATTATTATTCTAGCACTTATGTGATTGGCAGGATAACAAACATTTAATTTCAAAAAAAAAAAATTCAAGGTAACACGTGAATCCAAAAGGCCTAATAAACTAACCTAACCACTCTAATAAATAGAATGAGCTTTTAAGTTCAATTTTGGGTTTCAAACGCTCAAATAAAAATAAATATAATTAATTAATTTTTAAGTTAACTCCAAATTTCCTTGTAATCATTGTATAGATTTTTCTCTTTCATGATATTGAGTTTTACAATACATTGTTTATTATTATTATTATTATTCTTATTATTATTATTATTATTATTATTATTCTAGCACTTATGTAATTGACAAGATAATAAACATTTAATTAAAAAAAAAAAGAGTCTAGGTAACACATGAATCCAAAAGGCCTCATAAATTAACCTAACCACTCTAATAAATAGAATGAGCTTTTAAGTCTAATTTTGGGTTTCAAACGCCCAAATAAAAATAAATATGATTAATTAATTCTCAAGTTCTCTCCAAATTTGCATTAAAGGCTAGGCTTGGAAATAAACACATTGAAAAAAATAATAATTTACAAGAAATGAACATATAAATATAAACATGTAAAGTAACTTTTCTTTTGAATGATGTTTTTATATTTTCTTTGACATGAGCACCTAATTACTTTATTTTTTTATAAAATTAATGTATTTTTTAGGATTTTTAGTATTTTTTTAAAAACCAACCAACGACTTGTTTTTCAACTCTTTTTATTTAATAAAGATCCTATATAATGATACATACATGCATATGTTATATTAATTTAATATATTAGTACATGTAAATTATTGTTAAAAATATTTGAATTTATATAACGTTGCTAGAAAATACACGTGTTGTACATTAATCATACATATTATATTACATTACAAAAAAACCTAAAAGGCATTAGTGAAACATTGCGACTCAAGACTCAAAACATAAAATATCATGAATTGAAACAGTAAAATAATGTTTTTTCTTGACTTTGCTGTCCTTAAAAGCAAAAATATATAGCTTTTGTGTAGGGGTATTTTTATCTTTTGATATTTTTAGCACAGTTAAATGATAGATTTAACCTTAAAATTAAAAAAAAAAATCTAAGGTAGGTTTTGAAATGACATTTTTGTATTTTTCATATGGCTTTTTATAACATTCAGGTACCTTAGGGGTTCTTTAGTAATTTAAAATATTATTAAAAAGATATTGCTTACACGTGTGTTGTACATGTCAACGTGTGGGCATTCCCGATGTCTTCGGGCGACATATGCAGCATTGTTTGGCAACCAAAAAGCCCAACATTGCATCCTCTAAAGTGTCTAGTTGTGACGTGACTGATGGGGTGACACATGCGATGAGATTCCTGATGATTCAATGATAATTGACTTTTTTTCTCCTCCCTTTTCTTTTCTCTCTCATCACCTTGGGACTCGCGCTGAACCTTTTAAATTTTAATTATGTCATTCCGTTTGTATTTATTTTAATTTTGATCATTATTATTTTTATTTATTTTGTCATAATCTATTTTTGGGTTATTCCCCAAATTCACTTTTTCTTTTCAAAAAATCAAAAAAAACATATTCGGACTAAAAACAAAAAAAAATCAAAAAAATAATAATAGTAAGAAAAGGATGTCGGAGCGCCTAGAAAATGGCTAGAAATTGGTTGAGAAGGCTCAAAAATTCAAAATTAAAATTTGACAGTATATTTTTTACAGATGAAAAGCCCCGTTGACAAAAAAAAATTCAATTTGAAGAAGAAAGGTCCAAAAACAAATATTTATAGACTCAATTAAATTTTATTGGAGGTTTAATTGAATTTGAAAGGGTTTGATTACAAGAAACGTTTATTTGAAGTCAATTTGGGCTTTAATTAGAAGAAATTAAAGTTTTGGGGTTAAACTAGAATTTTTAAGAGTTGATTTGATCAAATCAGGGGCTTAATTGCATAAATATTGAAGTTTTATGACCAATTAGGGACTTGATTGAAGAAATCCAAACCCATGGACCAAAAGGGAAATCGACGCTAAAATCTAGGGCTTGAATTGAAGTTCTTTAGGGGTGAAATTGAATAGAATTGAAAGTTTGAAGCCAATCAAGGGTGTAATTAGAGATAAGTCCCTAGTTTAAGGACTAAAGTGTAATTGGCAAAAAAATTACTATTCATCTTCTTCTCCAGCGAGGCTGCCCGTGGGGCATTTGATGCCTCATTTCTTCCCCAAATTAAATGAAACTTGCACGAAAACGATCCCCTGACACCTGACTACACGCTAGTATAAACCGTTCGGGCTAATCGAGGTTGTAGAGGTAGTGGCACAGCCCCAAAGTGGCTAACCCGACCAACCATTTTTCCTGCACAAAACTGACAATTCATCATTGCTACTTTGAGCCAATGGTTGGGATGCTTTCGGGTCAAACCAAGGGCTGAGATTTTGTACCAGAAGATACAAACTGTCCCTTTTCCACCGCCTATAAATAGATATGAGGTGGAGATAATTGGGTCCAAATTCAGCCGAAAACTAGCCTTCCTCCACAAAAATTTTCCTTTTCTACCGTCTATCTCTTCACACTTTCTCTCTCCGCCGTCATAGCCACAACTGTCATCACTGTCAGCTTTTCAGCCACCATTTCCACCACAGGAAGCCAACACAGCCACCGTCCTAACAATCATCGGTCCTCTCCCCTGCATATTTTCTTCTTCTTCTTTCTTCCTGTCGCAGCCACCACCGCTTGCACCGACCAAACCTCCTCGTCGCAGCCAAGCTTCCATTGCAGGTCAGTCTCCTTCCACTTCCTTTTCTTCTTCTTCTTCTTCTTCTTCGGTGGTCTCCACTGTTCATTTTTGTTTTTTTTTTAATTTCAAAATTCCAAAAAAATCTCTCTAAACTTTTTTATGATTTTCTCTTGTATTTTTCTATCTATTTTGCATAATATTGGTTTGTATTTTCATACCGTAAAGATACAAATCTAGTATTAAAATACCCGGTTTTTGTCAAAACATTGCAAAAAAAATTATAAAAAAAGAAAATATTTTGTTTTCATGCATATGACCAAGTCCCTCAAAGATTAAAAAAAAATCACATCGTATTTTCATACAATATATATAAATGCATTTTAGCTTTAATAACCAGTTTATTAAAGTCACGAGAACTAGGCCAATATTTTAAAAATTTCAAAAAAATTATTTTGTTTTTTTTTAATATCTGAAATTATGAATTTATACGTAAAACGTATTCTTGATATTAAAAAGGTTTTTCTTTTACAGACATTAGAATGGTTAAGTTTTTTATCCCATAAGATAAGGACCTCCTTATTGAGGAAGACTGTTCTTAAACCATAGACGGACCAACAATTAGAAATACAATAACACCTTAGATTTTTATCAGACAATCAAACAATGCAGTTTACCTTAGGTAAGGCGTATTTGGGGTGCTAATACCTTCCCTTTACACAATCAGTCCTCGTACCCGATCTCTGAGACCAGTTAGGGTTCCTAGTAACCAAAATATTAGGTGGCGACTTTCATTCCCTCCTTCCACTAATAAAAGAAAAGGAATCCTTATCTCCCCATATTTCTCATATTTGCCAGATAGATACCTAGATGAAGTGCAATATTTGTCGCGACGCCACATACGTGCGACACATTTTATTGTTATTTATGTTGATTTTAATGTCTTTTCAAGTTTTTTTTTTTCATTGATCATTCTATTTCATTTAATTTTTGTATCCAATTTAATCCTTATTTTTTTATTTCTATTTTCTTATCTTTTTCTTGATTTATTTTTTTTCAATTTTATCCCATAACATTTTATTTCATTTAATTTCTTATCCAATTTTGGTCTTCATTCTTTTAATTGATATTTTTTTATCATTTTTGTTAATTTTTTTTTAATTTAGTCCCTAATTATTTTCTTTTATTTAGTTTTTATACCATATTTGATCCCCATTATTTTGGGTGCTATTTCTTTTGTTTTTTAATTTCTTATGATTGAAAATTTTACTTTATGTTTTTCTCATATTTGCCTTTCTCCAAAGGTAATCTCGGTCTCATGACTCAGATCACTAGTTTTGAATATTAGTATGATTTAAGTTCGGTTTTTTTAGGTCCTTTATTAAAACTTGATTTTTTTCTTCAATTTTATCATTAAACATTGGATTATTGAGCCTTGAGTTTCGTTATTTATTCCACTTTCCTTAAGTGGGGTTATCTTGATCTCATATCCCGGGTAGCAGGTTAGTCAAGTTAACCCGGGTGGTTACCTCAGGTTTTCTTTCTCGATTTTTTTATGAAATTGATTGTTTTTCTTTCAATTTTATCATTTGACATTAAATTATTAGCCCTTGAGTTTTGTGATTTTTCTACTTTTCTTTATGTGGGGGTTATCTTGGGTGTATGTTAGTTGAGTTAACCCAGGCTAACTCAAGTTTTTTTAGTGTTTTTTATGTAACTTCGGTCTTTTATTATAGGCTCTTTTTTATAAAAAAAATATTTTTTTATCCCGATCTCATATCGTGGGTGGGTAAATTAAATTAAACCAGGTTGACTCATTTTTTTTCTTTGATATTGTTTTTTAAATTGATTTTGTTTTTCAATTTCACCATTTGACATTAGATTATAGGACTTTGAGCTTTATGATTTTTTTCACTTTCTTTTATGTAGGGTTATCTTGATTTAATATTTGATGTCACGTGTTAGTTAAGTTAACCCAGGTTAATTCAAATTATCATCGCTTGAACATTTTTTTTAAAAGTTAAGAAAAATTTGACTCGGTTCATGTTGTAGAATGAACCATGTATATTCTATATAAAAATGGAATGTCATGAAAAAAAAGTTATTCTCTATGCATTCCAAGTACCATTGTTGGATATTGCTATTTTTTTTTTTAAAAAAAACAAAATATCTCATAGATGTTACTTCTAAGCTTATTTTGGTCTTGTTTATCTTAACATGGTATACATTTCTCGTGGGGAAGGAAAGTCACCTCTTTGATAGCAGAATCAGGATAAAGAAGAACGAGATGATTTAGCCACTCCATTTAGACTGAAGTTGAACATTAAAAAAAAAAATAGACACAAGGTTGTTAGATTAGTGAAACCCAATTAAATGATTCAAAATATGCTATATGATTATGCATTAAAAAAAAACCTAAGCAGTGTGGTAATTTTACTTTTGATATGACACTATTCACTATCTTCCAAATTATTATGAATTGGAATAGTTATTTTTTTCTAAATTTTAATTTTATCCTTAACTTTCTTTTTTTTACCCAATTGAACTCTTTTGAGCTCAAATTAGTGCCCAATTGCTTCTTTTTTTTTTTGAATAAAATATTGAATTGAAAGATATAGTACTAAAGTAAAAAAAAAAAATAATAAAGAAAATAAATGAAAACTTCAAATTGCATTTAAAAAGTTCATTTTAGTTTTCCATCTTTTTTTAGTATATTGGTGTCAGTCCCTTTAGTTGTTAGAAATTTAATTTTAATATCAAACTTTATTTTTCTCATTTTCAATTTTTTTCATGAGAGGAGGGAGAGGCTTGTTAAATTCCAACATAGAAAAAAAAAATCATCATTAATAGAAAATTCAATCACCAAAATGGTCGATACTAGTGTCATTGATCTCCATTTAATAAATAAGAGTTTTACCTAGATGATTTTTTTCCTTCTCCTAACTTGACTGGGTAGATATAACCACGAGAATATTTTTGAGTTTTGGTTGATTTTGTTTTTTTGAGCTGTTTTTTGAGGTCTGGATATGTTTATCATTTGAATTTTTTAGCGAAAAACCTGAGATCTTGTTTTTTCAGCAACCTGTTGTCGGATTCTATAGAAAACAGATGACATGTCATTTGTGTATTTCTTTTTTTTTTAAAAAAAATGAAAGACAAGTCCGCTCCTTTAAAAAATAAAAATATATATTGTTGGGCCTAGGCACATGAGCTGGGCTGGAAGTCCTTGCGCATGAGTTGTTTTTGTGAAGGTCCAAGTACATGCGCCTAGGCTCCTTTTTCGTATTTTTCTGTTATTTTATATTTGAATAAAAAAAGCTAATAAAAAAATTATTGAACGTAGTTGAGTCCATGAACCGGTTAATCTATAGCATCTGACCAATTATTTTTTTTTTCTTTAATACATTTCCCCTCAATTGTTTTCTAAAAAAAAAATTAATACAATTTCACACTTTGTTATTGATGATATATTTTTTTTACTTAATTCAAAACTAAAAAAAAATTACAATTTCATTATTTATTATTAATAATCTACTTTAGTTATCTTGGTCTGTATCATGATTTTTTTTATAAAAAAATATTTCATACAAAGAAATTCTTATGCGCTTTTTTATTATGTAATTAAATGAAAAATAATTTATGAGATAAAAAATTTATTTGTTGGTTGACTCAAAGTTCAATGACGTGCATAACTTTCATCGCATATTTGCTTGGTTGACTTAAAGTTCATTGATTTTTTTTAATTAATTGCTATTTTTCCCAATTTTGTTTTACAACTTTGAGTTAATCAAGGATTGAACTTATCAATTTGTTTTTTTTAAGATTATTCACTTGATTTTTGTAAGTCAACTCGAGTTGAACCATGTTAATCCAAAGTGTTTTCTTGCCAATATTAAATAATAATATTATTCAATTAATAATAAAAATCTATTTTTTTTTTTTAAAAAACCATGTTATCAATGTCTAATTTATTCTTTTTGCGGCGTAGCTCTGGACAATAGGCACTATGTTACTAGTTTTTGTAGGAAAATCTTCTTGGCAATACATAAAAGCTGCTATATGCGTACCATCTCTTCAATAGTCCAAGTTCTACAAATGGTGCACATTAACACGTGAAAGTTGAATACTAAAATGGTAGTGGATTAACTTTGGAAACTCAAATCCCAAGAGTGTCAGGTCCAATATTAACAAGAAAGAAAATGACCTTTCTTCTTTATATATATGGTGATTTTAATTAAATCCTATACTTGGTATGGAGTCTCACTCCTATCTCAAGAACCAAAAAAATAAAATTTTACGAGAATGAGTCAAAAGAATACATCTAAGAATTACAGCCTACTTACGAATAATAATAATAAAAAAAAGAACATGCACAGATGTTGACTAGCTGCACAGTATTTCGCAATTTACAAAATTTCTGCTCTTTTCCCTATTGTCTGCGCATTTGCTTCACTGTAAAGGAGATATGTTGACTAGCTGCACTTGTATATTCAGTTTCACCAAAGCTGATCTTGCAGGCTACAATTCATGTTTCACTCTACTGTAGGAGATTTCTCGTTCTCAAGCTGCGAGGAGACAGCAGTGTCAGAGTCATCATCATCAATATTCAAGTATGAGACTTCACCACCCAAGGAAGATATTTCATCTTCGCCACTGACAGATTGAGCTGGGGATGCATCAGGAGTAGCTGTACAAATCCCATTAGAAGGGGATGGAGATGATTCCACATCTTCCACTGCTTTTTGCAGGCTCCAGTACATTATGCTGGCAGCTAGGGTCAGAATCATCTTCTGGTTCACCTGCCACCAGGTCACAGTAGCAATGATCAAATTGAAAGACCTCGTTTCTTCATGTAAATAAATGAATTGGGTTCACAAATATGGCATAATATCAAAAACTAGTATGAATAACAAGAGAGCCAGTGGCATTTTCCTCATCACTGCTGGAGTGAATCATGATTCTGCAAGTTCAAGAAAGCAACGTAAGTAATTCTGTTCTTCCTCATGAAATAACAATATATGCCTCTGTTATGAGCAACCACATGGACAAGAAGTTTGCCAAAGGGCAAGTACATCAAAGGCGTGGCTGAAAAGTAGGAGCTTGAAGATGAGAGTTTGGCTAGCAATGCAATATGCTCCAGCTTGCAGATTTCATTTCAGTTTCTATTGTTATTTCCTATTTTTATGATTGTTAGTTTAGATAGTGCAGCAGTGATACCTACTTTGTATGAGTTGGTTATTGAACAATTTCTTTAATTTGTAAGCTGGAATGATGAGAAAGATAGTCAAAAATTTCAATTTTTTATTTGCATTGAGATCGTTGAGTTCTTTCTTAAACAAGCCCTTCACATATTTTCAAAATAGATCATAAAAAAAAAAGATCTAGCAAACATCATTCTTTATAAGTAGATTTCGCAGCCAATCACCCTGTAACTCGATTACAGTTTTGGGACCGTAACAAATTGATATCAGAGCAGGAAATTATAGGTGATTGCTTTAACCTACAGACAATTTGAGACCTTCATGAAGATATATGATTTTTACATTTTAACTTTAAATGGAGTTGATGCTGCATTGAGAGTCAATTGGCTTCAGACGCTGGGTCCCCATCCTATGGGATTTCAAAGAAAAAATTATGATGTTTAAACAGAATGGAAGAGTTATGGAATTGAAGGGAATTGAAAGCCGACATCCCACTCCAATTGCACAACTTCAAGCTGTAGAAATGGAGTCCCAATCAGATATGGACCTCAACAAACTTCTAGCTGAATTTGATTCTCTATTTCAAGAACCAAAGGGCCTTCCTCCTGCCAGATTTCATGACTATCACATCAATTTGGAGCTAGAAAGGAACACATCCCGTAGTGGTGCGACCATACCAATACCCCCATGCACAAAAAGACAAAAATGAAAGGCAGCGTAGAGATATGTTGGAGCGTGACATCATCAGACCTAGTCAATCTCCCTATTTATCACCGGTCCTTCTTGTCACTAAAGCCGATCACATATGGCGATTCTGTGTGCAATACAGAGCCTTGAATTCCAAGACCATCAAGGACAAACAGTGATTGATGAACTTTTAGAGGAATTGTACGGCGCAAAATATTTCACAAAGCTCGATTTGCGCTCAGGGTACCATCAAATCAGAATGTACCCTAGAGACGTGGAGAAGACAGCATTTCGCACCCACCACAACCACTTCAAGTTCTTGGTTATGCCTTTCCCACCACAACCACTTCAAGTTCTTGGTCATGCCTTTCGGTCTCACCAACGCACCTAGCACTTTCCAAGCTTTGATGAATGAGGTATTTCGGTCGTACCTACGGAAATCCATTCTTGTTTTTTTATGATATTCTTGTCTATAGTCACTCCTAGGCAGATCATCTAACACACTTGCGGCTTGTCTTTGATATCTTTACTACTCATCAATTATTTCTCAAGAGATCTAAGTGCTTCATAGCTCAACACCAAGTCTTATACCTCGACCATATTATATCAGGAGAAGGGGTTGCAGTAGACAAAAGCAAAATCGCAGCCATGATTGATTGGCCAAAGCTGAGTACTGTGAAAGGCTTACGAGGTTTCTTGGGCCTCACCGACTATTACTGGAAGTTTGTCCAAAATTATGGCACAATTGCAGGTCCTCTTATAGCTATGTTAAGCAAGGATTCATTCAGATGGATAGAGGATGCAGCTCAAGGATTTGAGCAATTAAAAATTGCTATGCCATGCACCCCTATTTTGGCACTACCCAACTTCACCACACTGTTCATTTTGGAATGTGATGCCTTAGATACAAGAATGAGACATATTTCAGCAGACCTCTTTCATTCCGTTACAAAAATCTTCTGGCTTATGAGAAGGAGCTCATTGGCTTAGCCAAAGCAGTCAGACATTGGCAAGCATATTTGTGGGGGCGCCACTTCCTTGCATGGACAGACCATTACAACCTCAAGTTTTTACTGAAATAGCGCATCATCACTTCACCCCAACAACACTGGCTATGTAAACTCATGGGTTTTAATTTTGCAGTGGAATATCGCGCAGGCAAACAAAATAAAGTGGCAGATGCTTTGTCCCGCCGCTTGGAGGACCAACCCAGTCTTGCTTCACTCTACATGCCCCACTTGAGATTCAAAATTCAGACCAATTGCAACTATTGAAGCAAAATATAAAGCAAGGCAAAGCTATTGAGCCTTGAGAGTACAAGGATGGCTTGCTTTTCTTTAAGTGACGAGTTTATTTGCTACACAATTCTCCTCTTGTTCCATCCATTATCTCGGCTGTCCACAATAGTGGCCATGAGGGATATCATAAAACACTTCATTGTGTCGCCCAAGATTTCTATTGGCAAGGAATGAAGACTTCTATCCAAGCTTTTGTGCGGCAATGTCTTGTCTATCAAAAACACAAGAATGAACACTTGCATCCTGCAGGGCTTCTCCAACCTTTGCCAGTTCCACTTCAGATCTAGTTGGATATCTCTATGGATTTCATTAAGGGCCTGCCTACCTCTCAAGGGAAATCTGTTTTGGTGGTTGTGGTAAACCATTTGTCAAAGTATGCACATCTCCTTCCCCTTGCTCATCCATTTACTGTTGTGAGTGTAGCCCACTTGTTCTTTGATAATATTTTCAAACTTCATGGCTTGCGTGCGACTATTGTGAGTAATCGTGATATAACGTTCACGAGTTTGTTTTGGACTGAATTGTTTCGGTTGAGTGGAACTAAATTGGCTTTCAGCTCTGCTTATCACCCGCAAAGTGATGGACAAATAGAGATTGTCAATTGCACTATCGAGATGTATCTGCGTTGCTTTATAAGTGACCGTCCTCGCCATTGGTTTCAATGGCTGCCTTGGGTGGAGTACTGTTACAACACTAGCTACCACTCTTCTCTTAAAGTTACTCCCTTCGAAGTGGTGCATGGCCGCTCTCCTCCCAATATGTTGTCTTATTGTCCTGGTTTAACTAAACTTGACGCCATGGATCAAGAATTAAAAACCAGAGACTTGGTGCTCCAAGACCTTCGCAACCGATTACTTTAGGCTCAAAATTCCATGAAGGCAAGGTATGATGCTAAACATTGTCTTGTTCAGTACCAACTAGGCGATCGAGTTCTATTTAAACTTCAGCCTCACTGCCAACTTAGCCTCTCTTCCAAAAGGTACACTAAACTCTCCCCTCATTATTATGGCCCCTTTACTATTTTAGCCAAAGTGGGTTCTATGGCTTACAAATTAGACCTTCCCTCCTCCTTCAAACTACACCTTGTTTTTCATGTGTCCTGCCTTCAACCTTTCCATGGCACTTCAGTTCCTATTGAACCCTCTTTGCCTGTTCTTACACAAGGCGGAATTGACCCTCTTCTGAAAGCAATTCTTGATTCCCGTTCAGTTAACAATCAACACCAGGTTTTAGTACATTGGGATGAGTTGTCTCCTACAGACTCTTCTTGGGAGGATGTTCACTCTCTTTGCAACCGCTTTCTTTCTTTTGCACTTGAGGACAAGTGCCGTATTAATGGGGGCGGTGATGTTATGAGCAACCACATGGACAAGAAGTTTGCCAAAGGGCAAGTATATTAGAGACGTGGCTGAAAAGTAGGAGCTTGAAGATGGGAGTTTGGCCAGCAATGCATTATGCTCCAGCTTGTAGATTTTACGCATATTTCATTTCAATTTCTATTGTTATTTCCTATTTTTATGATTGTTAGTTTAGATAGTGTTGTAGTGGTACCTACTTTGTAGGAGTTGGTTATTGAACATTTTTTTTTTATATTGTAAGCTAGAATGTTGAGAAAGACAATTAAAATTTTCAGACTTTTATTTGCATTGAGGCCATTGGGTTCTCTCTTAAACGAGCCCTTCCCTTATTTTCAAAATAGGTCATAAGGAAAAAGGTCTAGCATACGTCATTCTTAACAAGTAGATCTCACAACCAATCGTCCTGTAACTCGATCGTGATTTTGGGATCATAACAAACTCACAAATCTCAATAGGCTTGCCAAAGTTGCAAAGAGAGCGTGGGAAGCTTCCATCTAAAAGTTCTCTTACATATATCCAATAACAAATTTAAAAAGAAAGAAAAAAATTCATTGTAGCATGCATACCTCCATGATGTCTTCTGGCAACAGGAAAATTGAACAGCCCAGTTTTCGTGTCACACTGATAATGTATGTAGCATTCAATCTCTTCTCTTCATCTACATTTACAACAGAGGAAGGGAAGAAAAAGGGTGAGCACAAGAAAGTCTTGCTGAAATAACCCACAATAACAACTCATTTCTCATCTTCCCAAAAAGTTGTGGAACTTGCTAGGAGAACACATCATACCACTTTCACCCGTGGTGACGAGGTTCCAATTAACCACCCTTGGCTCGACAGCACAGAGAAGCTCAAGGAAGAATATTCCAGATGATAGGCTCTTATCCTGTAAAACTTCATAATGAATAACAGCACAAAGAAATAGTGGTGTGGGTGGGTGAAATGTCCAATAAAACAAAATCAGACTTTAACCTTAAAGTTCTCAATTTTGGAAGTTCTTCCTGTTTGTTTAATTTTATTGTTTGCCCATTTTAGAATATCTGCATCAGTTATCTCCTTCCCTTGGGAGTGGGATCTCAAGTTCTTGAGGAGTTGAAGCATGTTATATCTCATTAACTGCCATAAGAAAGCTGAAACAAATCTAATCAGATTTAAAAATGTTCACAGCACTGCACAAAGCCATTTAAGGATAGGGGATGGAGAGAAAAGGGGATTCTGACAGAAAAAGGGAACCTGGTGAACAAATTTGTGTCTAATAATGCCATAAGTAACTTACTATCAGGTCTATTTCAAATGCATTATCCACCAAAGGGAGAGGGAAAAAAAATAAAGCAGGCCCAATTGAGATGCATTATCTGCCAGAAGTAGACTGAAAAAAGAAAGTTCTGAATCCTAGGCAGTATAAAAGGACATGAACTATGCAACTACAATATCCAGGTCAATGTTGCTTTTAATTTCAATTTTGCATTTCTAAAAAAAACAGCAAACTAGAAACAAATGTTTAGAAGACATCGGAGACCAAGTTATGGTGGAAGGATGTCTTCAAAGACTTGTGTGCATTATAATCTGAATGTGGCAGAGCATATTGTAGAATATAAGTGCCTCCTTCAATATGATTTTTAAAAGTGATAAAAAGAAAGAAGCAAGATCTTGCAACACAATCGACTAATTTACAAATCCCTTACCATCATTTTCAATTATTTGAAGATGATTTTGAAAATCACCAATGTTCATACAGTTCAAAGTATATCACCTCATCAAGCATTGCTTCCAGCATGTCATTTTCTAAAAGTAAAAGAAATTCCAGAAAGATCGAAAAACAAAAAGAAGCACATCACACAAGGGAAAATTTATAGATATTGTAACACCCAATGATTCAACAAGAACTAGATCATGGAAATTACCAAGTAAGAGCTTCTTATTTCCCTGTACAATATCATTTCCAGCTACATTGACAAGGGAAAATTTCAGTTGTCTACCAATCCGTACCACTTGATTGCAATTCTCTACCTTTCTGAATGGCATCTTGATTGGAGGCTTAGATGCATGCTTCCAGTTAACTGACCCAGGAGAAACCTTGTCAAGCACTTCCAATAGTATCCATCTGCAAACACAATTATTTCAAAATCAAGTTCGTGAATTGACAGCTTTGATGCCAGCATTAAACAATAATGCTATTGAACCAAAAAGAAAAATGTAAGATTGAAACTCCCACCAGTTGGCAATTTTCCTGAGCTCTATTAATACTATATTCAACTAGTAATTGGACCAGTAACTTGCTGCATTATGGTGGTTGCTCAGAAAAAATGAACTCACCCATTTCTAACATCCTCAAATACATTGTTAACATATGTAACAATTCCAAGACTGTTAATCCATAGTCGAAAACATCTTTCTTCTCTAGAAGTTTGTACATCATCAGTCATCATCTCAGCAAAGGAAATCTTTTTGCTGTCTGTAGTCAGGCCATTCCTGCAAATGTTCCTCTCAATTACAAGATTAAAGACTGCTAGAAAAAGCCAGAGTTCTGATGTTATAGAATCTAAATTGCCAGTAAAACCATGTGCTAAAGGAAGAGATTCACTAAAGAGAAGAGATATCAGCAGAGGAGCTGATTATCAAAATCTGGAGAAGGAACGCAAGGCAAATCCAAGTTGATAACATAAGACTAATGCAAGAAATTCATAATCAGTTGTCACTAAAACACTTCCATTAAATATCTTATAACAGAAACAGACTAGCTGATTGTTTTAAACAATGTGTAAACAGTACGAAAGTTACGCCAAACCAAGAGTTTGTATTTTATAATTCCCTGTTCAGCACAGGATAATGCTCGCATTTCCATAATCCTTTTTGAAACAAAAACTTCCTTCCAAACACGTTCGCTGTAATTGGCCATAGAGCCATTCTATTTAAAGCGTTTTTGTTTAATCCAATCATTACAACTTCATGCCAAATTATTTCATATTGAAGTTATTGATACTTCTATATGGTGAGCATTCTAAAAAAAGTGAAGGAGCTATTGAACTTTACTTCCGGAAGGCAGAACCCATTTTGTATCAATATCATATGACCTATGCAGCATAACTCACAAACACAACCCATCTTAATTTTCAAGGGAATCTTACAATGTTTAACTACCAAATAACATGGAAGAGAGGTGCGTGCTCAAAAGGGTAAATTACAGAACCCTTGAGGTATTGCAAAGTTACAGGTGCTATGAAAAGTATCCAAGTTTGACAAAAGCCTCCTCTGATTATCAATGGTTAACTAAAACTTGACTGAAACCCCCTTGCACAAGTTCAGTTGCTGCAGGGGAGAGGTCAGCTTTTAGGCCAGTTAACTAGTTTGTGTAAATCCAAACCTTGGGATGTTTTTTCAAACTACCCTTTACAAAATTTGCATCACAATAAAATAAATGTTACCATGATATTTGTTTCCCACCTTTGATGAAATATTTGTGCCACAAATGCAAGATTCAGATTTGGAGATCCTTCAACAATGTCTTCTGGTTTTAAATATCGTTTGCAATCCATCCGCTCTGCATGATCAAGAACCAGCTTAGCCCTTTCTTTGGGATCCTTGGTATCCAACGTAGATGGACTGCAGTGCTCTGGTGCAAGAACATTAAGCAGGTATGCATAAGCCTTTCCATCCTACACATGACAGAAAACATTATTGCAAGTATATAAGGTATAATCAGACAATGAAAAAGGTAAATTAAATCAATCCTGGATATAAAGAGCAGGGGTAGGGAAGAATAGTAGTTAGGAGCTAAGTACATCTGCAATAGCACACAATAAAAGATTTAACATGTTCTGAATAAGAAGATACAGTGAATCAAATCATTTTTTAACCATCCATACCTTTTCTAGATAAAAACAAAACAAAACCTATGATTTTTTAGTTTCCCATATGTTCATATATTGCAAACTTGTCATTAAGATTTTGAGCATAATCTAATTGAGCTATAAACTCAAACCCCAAGAACAAATGATGAGAAATGCGCATGTCAGCTTAATCAATGAATAAATACACAGCTCCTTGCAACTTGCTTGGTCAAATGAAACTACATAAACAACTGAAATGACTATACCTTCAAATCAGAAGAAAAATTCAAAACAGGTTTCTCGTAGCCTGCTTTTTTCAGATGGAAATTCATCCATTTCAATAAGACCTTTTCAGGGGCCAATCCCATAAGCTCCTCAACATCCTGAAAGATACAATTTATCATACTGAAGCAATTATCCATGATCTTCAAAGCTTATAAATTTACAAAAAAAGATTTTGACCAAAATTTTGAAATAAATTAAATCAACATTTCATTACATTGTTGTCATCCACCAATTCCACAAGCTGAGGTGTCTTCTTAAGGCTAAGGTCTGCCAACAGTTGGATCTGATGTTACAGCACTCAGTATCAGATGAGAAGATTATTAGGAAAGATAATGAAAAAACTCAATTACTACAGAGACAACAACAACCAAGCCTCAATCCCAAACTAGTTGTGATTGACTATATGGATCCTTTTGTACCATTCCACATGCAGTCATATACCAAATTCACATCACTATCAAGAGATTCTAAATTTTCAATTACAACAGAATGCTCAATGTATCATGGTTATTGTAGTAAACAAGCCCTCTTCTTGGTCTTTCACATCCATAAAGTACATATTCTCTGCAAAATTAATATACCAAAAATTCTAAGGCTCACCTTTATAATCTGAGAAATCAACCCAAGCAACAGATGAGGCTGCAAAATGAACAAACAAAATAAACCCCTTTAGACCACAACACATAAAATACCATGTGATAATCAAAACTAGCTAAAACTTACTCTTCCTTCCACCAAGTCCTGTGTGCCAATGTTGACCACCGTGCATCCAATAGCTTTTGCAGAATTGAGGCAAAGGGTATGGTTCTCATTTCTTTCCCATGGATTAAGAAATCGTTTCGTGTTGATGGCACGTTCATCTATTGTCCCTGGCACTGCAACATTGATGAGCTTACTGCATCACAAGCCACAAGATAAAATCAACACCACCACCAAATACTGGCTTTCATGGACATACAGAGCAGAGCAACTCAAGCAAACCAGGTTTAAATACCATAATAGCACTCCATCTTTTGCCAGATTGAATAAATCATTTGTAGCTGGATCTATTGGAAGAAACTGCTTCAGAAATGGGTCATCCCCGAGATAGCTATTTATGTGAGCAACATAAGATGCTTTCTCAGATTCACTAATTGTGTGAAGAAGAGTCGTAGTTGTGGCCTTGAGGAAAGATGAACTCTGCTTAGAAGCCCCTGATTTTGCAGTAGCTCGACCTTGTAAATTCAAATATGCCTGCCAATTCCATGTAGTAGAATGAATATGTTGCCTCCTAATTTATTCCAATTTCTAGGCAGTATATGGGAATTCAAACTCCAATAGTACTAGCTTGAACAACTCTAATATGAATTTTACTTGATGAAGAAAGGAAGAGAATGAGGATAGGACCAATAAAACCCAAAATTAGACAAACAAAGAACTGACCTTAAGGAAGTCCTCAAATTCAATCTCATTGCTTAAGTCAGCATGCAACCCGTCCAATATCCCAGTTATCTCCTCCACATTAAACATTGAATTAAAAGCTTCTAATTTGATCATCACAGGCGGCAAATCTCCAACAGTAACTTTGCCATTCTGATTCTTTATTGATATAAACTAGAGCGCACAAAGGATTTGAAAAATTAAGCTAGAATCATGAAAAGCATGCATAGCATCCTAATATGAAAGTAAAATTAAACAGAAACACATAGTTCAAACATGTAAGCAAAGAAGACAACTTACTTTTGACTTAAGGCTGCGAAGCTCAACCTGCATAAACTGACTTTGCAGCCATTGATCGGAGACATGAACACCCACGTAACTCGACATCTCTAAGAATTGCCAACGCAACAAACACTATCTATTCTCCAACAGATTCGTCAAAAAATGGTAAAAAAAAAAAGGGCCTCAAGAGTATTTGGAACCAGAGTCCGAAAAGCAACAACAGAAACAAAGACTCAAATTCTGATCCTAATATATACAAATAGCAACAAGAACCCACTACCAAATAATCCTCGGAGATGATCTTAACTTGCCTGAATCGCAAAGACCCCACTTCTCTATCCCTGGAAAAGGAAAACCCAGAAATACTCACTTCAAATAAGGCTCAGTACATAGGAGCAAACAACAAAAGAAGGACCAAAATGATCCTCCATTCATTAATAACACCAAAAATTGAATCAGAACCCTCTTAATTAAATAACATGCAAAACAAATGACAAGACATTAGAAAACACAAATGCCATATCCAATTAAAATTAAATATTGAAAAAAAACTAAATATAGAATCACAAAATCACAAGAAAATAAAGATAAAGCTAATAAACAAGGCAACAAAAACACTAAATATAGATGTACCAATCCACCATCACAAAATAAATATATAAACAAGTGAAAACACAAAACAAAAAAAAATGTAAATGATATACAACTAAACAAAATATTACGAGAAATGAAAAAGGACCCATGAAAGAAAACGTAAAATCAAAGAGAACCCAGAATTGCATACCTGTTGAAAATAACAGATTCACGTTCAAAGAAATCAAAATATTTATATTATATAATATTATAGAGATAGAAATAGAGACAGAAGAGGGGGGGGGGGGAGAAGGAATCGATTTTTCTTCGTGGGAGAGCAAAGTGTATGTGTGAGAGAGAAGAAACGGTTTTTAGTTTTCTACCAAAGGGACAGACAAGAGCTAACTGGCCTTGAAACCGAGTTGTTTTGTTTGTTATATTGATAGTGGTTTTCCTACTCTCGACTGTATGGTAAATTCGTTTACTTGCTGTCTTTATTTGCCAAGTGGTGGACACGTATATCTTTTGTTTCCCTTTTTCTCTTTCCTTTCTTTTTTTTTTCTTTTTAGCTTTTTTCTTCTATTTTTGTTTTGATGTCAACTTACCAGTTACGGTAATAAATAATTTTTTTTCCCACTTTTATTGATAAGTATAATCCATAAATCTTATTATTTTTAATTAATTTTATTCTTAATCAATTTTTAGCACATCCCGCCATATTAGTATAATGTACTAATATTTGAATTCAAAAAATTAGAAAATAAAAACAAATATTTAATAAAAAAATTAAATTAGTGGCCTCACAAAAAAATTTCCCCTTTACTTAGGCCCTATTTATTTTTATTTTTAAAAGTTTTTTTGAAAAAATTTTAAATTTTTTTACTTCAAATTAATATTTTTTGGTATTTTTAAATTATTTTGATGCGTTGACATTAAAAATAATTATAAAAAATAAAAAATATATCATTTTAATGCTTTTAAAAAAACAACATTTTAAAAAGTAACCGTAACTACACTATGAACCAACCCTTACTCTTTAATTCATAAAATCTAAAGATGGTTTTTTCTTAAAGATGGATCTTTCTTTACTTTTGCTCAAATTGCCTATTGTTATTTTTTTGCAAAGAATTAAAGTAGATTAAGACATAGTTTGATTTACTTGAAAAACAATGTATTTCAATTTTATATGTATCTTAATTTTTTCATTAATATTATTATGATATGTCCAAGCTAGTTTTAATATATTGAAATTAAATAAAAAATTTCATCCAATAAAAAATGAGCTATATTTTTAAATTTATAAAAAAAATTATTTTTCATATCAAATTTATAACTTAGATTCTTATCTTATATTTAAGAATGAATCACACCCTTTAACAATAAAGCTAATTCTTAAAAAATATTTTCGTATCAAATTTATAACTTAGATTGTTTTAGATGTTATAATAAATTCCAAGAATATTTTCGTCCAGCCAATAAAAAATGGAAACATGTATTTTAACCATCAAGTATCTAAGATTTTTACAGTGATATTACTAATATTGAAAACAATAAAAAAAATAAAGAGAAAACATGGATACTTTTAGATGTATGTCAGTTCTGGTAATAATCATCCATTGGAATAATTTTTTATTTATTTAATTTTCAAAAAACAGTTCAATGTTCTCATTCGTTTCTTCTTTTACCATTTTTTTTTTAGAAAGTTGTTATTAAACTTTTGAAAAGACATCTAGTAGTTTCTCTATGTTAAAATAATTAAGATGAAACACAAAAAGAAAACTAGAATTCTGAATGATCTATATATTATGATTGTGTAGTCTTAACCTAAATATAAATAAAATATATATAGGTTAAACTGAAAGTATTATTCTACCCTTACTAAATAAGATTGCATAAATATTATTTAACATCTCCCCTCAAACTCACGAAGCAGCAGCTACAAGCATCGAGAGTTTGCCAATCAGAAAATGAAAACGAGAGTTGAAATGTGTCTTGGTAAAGAAATTTGCAATATGCAAGGAAGAAGGAACAAAAGGCAAAGCAATGGTGCCATGCTTGAGATGATGACGAGCAAGATGACAATCGATCTCAATGTGCTTAGTTCGCTCATGAAAAACTGAGTTGTGAGTAATCTGAATAGAACTCTAGTTGTCACAATACATAGGAGTAGGATGAGAAAAGGAAAATCTCATATCAGCAAATAAACAACATAACCAAACAATCTCTTTGGTAGTAGATGTCATGACATGATATTCTGCTTCGATGGATGATTGAAAAACAATAGATTGTTTCTTGCTCTTCCAAGAAATAAGAGAATCACCTAAAAAGATACAGAACCCGGTAACAGACTTGCGATCTGTGGGATCACTACCATGATCAGCATCAGAGTATGCACGCAACTTCAATGAAGAGGTAGATAAAAGTAAAAGACTCCGAAAAACTGTACCCCGAAGATATCGAAAAATACGAAGAACAGCTGCCCAGTGAACAGTAGTAGGAGAAGTAACAAACTAACTAACAACATGAAAAACATATGCAATATCTGGACGAGTAATGGTGAGATATACCAAACTCTCAACGATAGTGCGGTATAAAGTAGGATTTATCAAAGGTAAATCATCAGAAGAAGAATACCTCGTGTTGACCTCAATAGGAGTATCTACAGTCTTGTTATCAGTAAGTTTAGCCCGCTCAAGAATATCTGCAACATATTTCGACTGAGAAAAAAGGTAACCTCTAAGTGAGTATGCTACCTCAATACACAGGAAATATCGAAGATAACCCAAATCCTTCATTTCAAATCGTCTAGCCAACTCTGTTTTCAAGACTGAAATACCATCAATGTCATCACCGGGAATAATCATGTCATCAACATATAAAGACAGAATGATACGACCTGCATCAGTGCACTTAATAAAAAGAGCGGAATCATGATTGCTAGAAATAAAGCTAATAGACGAGATCACAATAGAGAATTTCTCAAACCAAGTACGGGGTGCTTGTTTGAGACCATATAATAATTTCTTAAGCTTACAAATATATCCAGAGTCATGTGAAATACCAGAAGGGAGTGCCATATAAACTTCTTCTTGAAGATCTCCATTCAAGAAGGCATTTTTAACATCAAGTTAAGAAATATGCCACTGATGAATCAAAGCTACGACAATAAGAGTACGAATAGTAGTCATTTTTGCAACTGGGGCAAATGTCTCCTCATATTTCATACCATACTATTAAGAGTATCATTTTGCAACCAGCCTAGCTTTATATCGCTCAATAGACCCATCAGAATTAGTCTTGATCTTATACACCCAACAACAACCAACAACACTCTTACTAGGAGGTAGAGGAACCAGATCCCAAGTATCTGTCTTATGCAAAGCAGAAAGTTCCTCGTCCATTGCTTGCTGCCAAAGCGGATCAAGAATTGCCTCTTTATAGAAAAAGGGCTCAAAGAGACAATGAATAGAAGCTAAAAATGAAATAAATGATGAAGAATAACAAGAATAAGCAAAATCTGGTAGTTTTGTGGACTTATGAATATGGATGGACTGACGTGGAGGTGGATCCACAATCTCAGATGAAGCTTGAGGGGCTGTAAATGAGAATGGAGCTTCAGGTGTGCCAGAGAGTAAAGTACCAGTACCTGCAGAGTTATGAGTACAAATTGATCAAACATGGAGAGAGGTATCATTACCAGAATCCTCAGAAAAGGGATCTATATGAATAAAATCAGTTTTAGTCAGGCTATGAGTAGTGGATGAAATAGAAAAGAAAAGTATATGCTCAAGGAAGATAACATGACGAGACACATAACGTTTCTGAGTTATTGGATCAAAACAACGATACCCCTTTTTATCTTCACCATAACCCAAAAAGACACAAATAGCGGATCGAGAGGATAGCTTACTACGTTCTACATGAGGATGAAGAACGAAACAAGTATAACCAAAGACTCTAAATGATGAATAATCAGGGACATACCCATATAACTTTTCAAAAGGAGATAGACCCGAACTATGAGAAGATGGAATCGTATTAATCAAACTTACAGCAGTAAGAACAGCTTCTCCCCAAAACTCACTAGAAACAAAAGTAGACAACAAGAGAGAACGAGCAGTTTCGACAATGTGCCTATGTTTTCTTTCAGCAACACCATTTTGCTCAGGAGTATCTGTACATGAAGTTTGGTGGATGGTTCCATCTAAGGCAAGTAATTGGCAAAATTTATTAGAGGTGTATTCCCCACCCAAATCACACCTAAAGCATTTGATCACAACAGAATGTTGAGTTTTGATAAGAGCTCAAAAAGTTACATATATCTCAAAGAATTCAGAACGATGTTTCATTAAATAAACCCAACAATAACGAGTATGATCATCAATAAAAGAGACATAATATCGAGACCCTCCTTTTGTGGTAATAGGAGAAAGGTCCCCATACATCAGAATGAATCAAATCAAATGGTGAAGAAGAAACAGAAATACTTCGATTAAAAGGTAAAGTAGAAAATTTTATTAGTTTACATCCACTACAATCAGAAATGTCACAAGTTTTCAAATTTCTTAAAGCTCTTGTGGATGCCAAAAATCTCAAACGAGAAAACGAAACATGACCTAGACAGGAATGCCATAAATAAAAACTAGAAGATGAAAGACTCAAACGAAATCAAAACAAATCAACATGAGTAGTAGTAAGTGGCGATGGCAAAGAAAGAATCGACACTTTTAACTTATCCAAAATATATAGTCCATTCTCGCTACGGCTTGCCCCAATCAGCTTCTGAGACTGTAGATCCTGTACACAACAAAAAGAACCAGAAAACATAACTAAATAATCACCAGAATCACATATTTGACCAACAAATGCGAGATTCAATTTGAGTTTTGGAATAAGATAAACATTAGGGAGACATAAGTGAGGTGTGACAACAAAACCAACACCTGTTAAGGGCATAGGAGTGCCATCAGCAGTCATAACAGGAATGAAGGACAAATGGGACACAGAGGTAAAAGATGAAGAATCTGGAGACATATGATAGGAAGCACTAGAATCCAAGACCCATTCAGAGTGTGACATACCTGAGGAACTACGAGGCAACTGACCTATGGAAGAAGCGGACATTGCTTGTGGCTGCAATGAGAGAAACTTCTGAAATTGCTCAGCCAAAGTATTAGGATCGGTAATAGAGCCTAGGGAAGCTATTGTTGCAGTATTGTGGTGTGGTGATTTATAACCTCGAGGTGGTCTATGAGCATTAGATTGTGACTAGCTGCCAGACTTCTAAGCTTGATTTTGATGTCTCAACTTAGGACACTGAACCTTCCAATGACCTTTCTGCTTACAGAAACTGCACTCATCGAAGCCAACTCTTGTGTAGGACTTGTTCTGATGATTAGAGAATGGCTTAGAAGATACTGCTAGTATCGAAGGATTTGAAGCAGAAAGAATTCCCTTTTCAGAATAAGACTGAAGACGTATTTCTTCAGCCGATAACTCACTGGCAACAGAAGACAGTGGAGATCGATACAGAATTGAACCTCTAAGTTCTTCGAAGTCACTGCGAAGTGCTGTTAAAAACTGTACCAATTGTTACTGCTCTCTACGCTCAATATAGGCACCACATGCCTTTAATTCTGCCGATTCTGTAAGAGCCAATTGATCCCAAAGATCAATCATAACATAATAAAACTCTTGAATACTTATATTCTTCTGATGAAGAGCTCATATGTCATTCTCTAATTGATACTATTTTGTAAAATTTGATTACGTGAATAACCTTTGCAGATGATCCCAAACCTCTTTTACTGTCTCATACTTCGCCAACTGCGTACCTATCGAATGCTCAACAGAATTGTTGATCCAAGTAATGATCTTTGCATTATTTGCTTCCCATGTATCTATCAAAACATCATCCCCCTCCTCAATATTCTTAGGTATCATATAAGCTCCACTAACATACCCCCACATCTTCTTACCCTTAAGAAAATTTCTCATTACATAGCTCCAATATGAATAGTTCTTCCCATCTAACCTCACACTCACAAACTGAAGCAAATCATCTCTTTCAGTAGCCATAATCAACAATCACAGAGAACCAGAATGTAAAAGCAACGGAAAACAAAATACCAAATTGCAGAAACTGAACAGAGATTGCAAAAACTAAACAAATATCTTCTCAAAATTATACGATTACTCCAAAACACAAAACAAATTTGCAGAAACTGAACGCAAATACCAAATTTCAAAAGCTGAAGGGAAGACGAAATACTAAAATAATTGCAGAAACTGATGAAATACCATTTTTTTTTGCAGAAGCGGAAGACAAAATCTCACTCCAAAAATAGTTGGATCCATGAACTTGTGTTCCATAAAACCAACTCTGATACCATGTTAAAATAATTAAGATGAAACATAAAAAGGAGGCTAGAATTCTGAATGATCTGTATATTATGAGTGCATAGTCTTAACCTAAATACAAATAAAGTATATATAGCTTAAATTGAAAGTACTATTCTACCCTTACTAAATAAGACTACATAAATATTATTTAACACTCTCCACTCATACCAAAATTTTTTATTTTTTCTTCCAACCCATAACAGGACAATAGACATTATGCTATAAATGGATATAATTAATTATTTAACTCTATTTGTTTACGTTAGTGTTTTTTTTAACATAATTTTTTATTTAAATTTTTTATTTAAATATTTATATGATGTGTTAACATTAAAATGAAATTTAAAAATAAAAAATATTATTTTAATATATTTTTAAATAAAAACACATTAAAGCTATAATAACAAACACCAAGTTAGTAAGTTAAGATTACAGAAACAAGGAGTTTTGTAATAAAAAACAAAGTAAAGATGTACAATATGTAGTAGTTTTAATTTTCAATTGATAATTGATATTTTTAAAATATTTTTGTACCAATTTATAAGAACATTGAAGCTTCGGACAATAAAATTTGTGTTAATTCTTGAAACATAAAAATTAAAAACAAAACAAAAAAAAAAAAGAATAAGAACAACAATACCAAAAAAGCAATTGATGTGGTAAATAACACAAAATAGGTGGAATATTTGCTACTCAATCACAGGGCGAAAGAAGTAATTTGGTTATATAGGCAAGCAGTATTGTATTAAAATTAAATTAAATTAAATAAAAAAACTAAGTGGCATTTGAAAAACACTATGACATATGAGTGAATCTCTGGAGATTCAAGCGGTCTTTCGTTGGTCTTCCTTCATTCTTGTTGTTCATAGCATTAATTGTTGGGGCTTGCTTTTTTGACGTTGTTGCTTGGTGAGAGGCTTTAATCGGTTCGTTTGGTGTAGTCTTTAGGGTGCTCGGGTGTCCAAAGCCTATTTCTGCAGTAGATTTGGTCGGTGTGGTGGGGTGCTCTTTGGTGGGGTTGGGTTGGGTTGGGATTAGCCAGCTTGTTTGAGAAAATTTACAAATTGGGACGATCTAATGGGTCTCATCCTTATTTGGTTAATGGGTGGGCCATCATTGTACATTTAAATCCACATCCCACTTGTGGTGTGGCTGGGGAGGGTTATGCTTGCTAGGTGATCAAGCTTTGGTTTCATGGGATTAGACATGTGGTTTGTTATGGGATGAGTTGGTTTAACTCTCTGTTTCCTCTTCTCTCTTGCCCAAATTCTGGTTTCATTGGGATGTTGCCAGGTGAGGGTTATTTTCATTTTTTGTTTGGTTGGCTTTCCAATTCCTGGTTCATTGGTTTTTCCCGTCACTTATTTGCATGCAGTGATTGGGAAATTTGTGGTTTGGGTTATTGGGTTGATGTCTTTTCCAAATAATTTTCTATGCTACATTTGGAAATGATTGGCGTCTTTTGTTTAGAAAGTATATGGCCTTTTTCTTTGGCTTTCCTCTTATTTGTCATTTGCAGCTTTCCTTTTTGTCATTGGTTTTTTTACTACGTTATTGGCATCCTCTAGGCAATTATTATGGTGAATGGCTTTGTTTGATTATTTGTTATTTTATTTGTTTCGTGTTGTGATAATGCTTTGCTCTTTGTTGTTTTTCTATCAGCTTGGGCTCTATCAAGGGTCTTTCTTACTGTCTCTAGAGATAGGGCTTTGCTTTGTTGGTTGTTTGGCAACCTTTATTTGACAGGTTGCCTTGCTTTCTTCTATGTTATTGAATTTTTAGTCAATGTTTGGTTGCTTTCTTCAAATTCATTTCACACAGTGCGAGGGAGCTATTTTCTATGTTTCACATTTGTAGAGGATATAGCAACCCTAGATAAGTTAATCATGTGTGATTGGTTAGGGTAAGAAATCATGATTCATTTGATGAACAAATCAGGTTTGTCTAGCACAATATGACAATAGATGATAAGCCACGCAGATTTGAGAGAGCAACAAAACTGGATCCCAAGTATAGTGAAGAACAGTGAAAGGCAAGCGCAAGACCAGGACAAACTTTATTCATGAAGGCTTGATTATAGTAGCTAAAGGCGTGACGTCTTCACCACGTCAACTAGTTATAGAGTAGTGCTAGGCATCAGTTTCTATTCAGTTTCCATTTAGTATCTATTCTATTCTATTTTGTAGTAAATTGAATAATGTAACCGTTGTAATGAAACCTTAGATTTCGACTGTATATCCGAAATATTGGTTGAAGTAAGCTTATTAACAAGTGCTGGAAAGAAATGAGAGGATATATAATTTCTATCATAAATTTATCTTGGGGTACGTTCTCACCCTAAGAGAATAGCTTTGTTATTTTGCTGTAAAAAAATTAGCTCTTGACTGGGACCTTATCAATAGATGTGCAAAAAAACCTTAAACCTTAATGATTTTTATTTTTTTTACTTTCCATCATTATTCTCTTGGTTGTTGGAATTATTAGATGATGCCTTTTTATGTAACTAGTATATAGGAACCCATTTCTTTATTTATTTGAATATATTTAATGCTATAAAATTAGATCTTACTTAATTAACTTATATGATTTAGATGAGTTACTTATGATCATATAAGATTAGAAGCAGTAGTTAGGCAAAACATATATGATATGTTTAGACAGAGATTTGTCACCTAATTGATCTATGAGTCACATAAGGATGTAATTGATAAATTATGTTATTTACCTAATTTAATTTATTTTGATTTGTTGAGTTGTTTATGATCATATAAATTATATGGAATCATATTCCACTAGGAAATCTAAGCAAGATTCCTGAATTAATAATGAGGGCTATTAAATTACAGGAAAATAATGGGAGACCAAATTATTATTAAAGATCTTATTTAAATTTGGTTATAAATACTTATGCATGAAACCGATACTCGTTATCTTTATATTAATAGGTTGATAAATTACCATGAGTAAAATAAATATATCTCTATATAGCATACTTAATGCTAATAAATTAACCAAACCAAACGTTTTGGACTGATACCAAAATATGAGAATTGTTCTCAAACAAGAAAAAAAGAATATGTTCTTGAAAATTCAATCCCTCTTGTTCTTAATAAGGACAATGATAATAAAGTTAGGACTAAATATCATTCTCATATTGATGACGATGAATAAGCTACATGTGCGTGTGATGTTAGATAGCATGTTACTTGAACTTCAAACATAACATGAGAATATGGATGCCAATATAATAATTATGTATTTCAAATAGTTGTTTGACATGGCTAGTAAGACTGAGAAGTATAAAACCTCTAAGAAATTGTTCCGCTGTAAAATGACCAAGACTTTCTTAGCGAACACCTATATGTTAAGAATCATTAGCTATTTTAAGAAATTGGGATAATAAGATTTTTTCATGAATCATGAGTTAAGCGTTGACTTAGTCTTGCATTCAAACATAGAAGCCTACATGGGGCGTCAAGAATGACAAAGAGAAATTGTCATCATTGTAGCAACGAAGGCCACTAAAGGAAAAATAATAAAGACATAGATTAGAACTTAAAAGTGCATTTTTATCAAGGTTTTATATCATAATATTGCACTTAAAGTATCATTAAATTCCCTAACTTAAGCTTATTTTATAATAGCAAGTACGATAGTATAAGATATATTTAATTTATGGTAAATAATCATTTCAAATGCAGACATCTTTCACAATTCAAAGGATTGATTGATTTGTTTAACTCTTGAAATTGAGAAGAGAAAGAGAGGGCTAAGCTTAAAGAAGAGATGTTGGTTCAATTCAAACTGGAACACCATTCGGTTATTAGATCATAACTGGAGCTGTAGAACTTGAATTTAGGTCTGGTTTATGTGGATGGAAAGCTAAGAAATAGGCCTAAAACTTTCATGAGGAGTCCAAGATTCAAAATAGCCGTTGTCAAGTTCAAATTGTAATAACAAAAGAGAAGTTGGAATCGTTCGAAGACCCACACAATTGCTCATGTTCAACCTATATCTCAAGTTCTAGAATCCAAATGAGCTCATTCTTGTTTTGTTGGAAAGCTAAGATAAATGCTCAGAACTTTTATGAAGACTATTTGTTCAAATTATGATATTAGCAATGACGTTTTGTTCAGACAAGAAGATAATGGTTGTCACCAAGTCAAGAGGTGGCCACCCACTCAATAATTAGTCATCAAATCATTAGTTCCAAATTTTAGCCTATAAAAGGAGGCATTTGTCATACATTTAGACATCTTGGTGTTCAGATCAATATCACTCTCTCTCTTTGTATTTTGTAATCTTTAATTTTTATTTTATGTTATATTAATCTCTTGTTTATGCTTTTCATTTCCTTTACTATACTTAGTTAACTTATATCATATTTATGTTCTTATATTGTTTATTTATGTTTTTCTTCTTCATAATATTTAGCTAAGTTAATTTTGTCAAGGTGAAAAGGGTACACTAATGGTGTAAGAATAAGTATAATATAAACTCAAGATGGACTTTAATGTTTGATACTAACATGTTTTGTATTTGTTATCTTACTCATTCTTAATACCTTACTTGTTAAATGGTTAATCTAGATTTGTATTATACAACCCTTGGTACAACAAATACTTGACACTTTCATAGCCTACTGTATGGTATAACCGACACTTGTGCTATGAAAGGAACTTGATTTGTTGTTAACATAAGTTATCACCATGAATACCTGACCATATTTACAAGTATTGACATTATTCAAATAAGATAATAAATATAATTATGTTAATAATTTATAATTTGATTGGAACTTCCTTTGTATGTGGTTTCCAGTTAAGTAATAAAAGAATTTTATATTATACTTATTTGAAATATCATTAGTGGATCCTCTAACCTTGACAATTGTTTTATCTTTGTTTAATCCTTATATTATTATCTCATCTCAAAAGTTCTCTTCAACTCCTTTCCATTTATTATTTGTAATTTTATATAGGTGACCTTTATGTGGTTCGACTCCGGTTTTTGGCGCCGTTGCCGTGGAGGTAAATTCCTATATAAATTATAATATTTATTTTATTTTCTCTTTTCACTTTTCTTGTATTTAACTTTTGTTTCTTTTTCTTTTGTTTTCTTCTTCCTTTTATTCTCTTCCTACATGTGCATGAGAGTTTGGTCACGTACATTAAGTGGTAGACTTTCTAGGAAATCCTCATCATTTTCAAAAAACATGGCCGAAGAGGATAATCAGTCGCTTCATAATGAGAATAATCGAGTTAGAACATTGAGAGACCACATGAATCCTATAAGAACAAGTGCATCATTGATGCAACCATATTATTCGATAGTTTCAGCCACATTTGACTAGTTTTTTGCCTATGTTTTATATATAAAATGCCTTGATATTCTTTGTTTTATGTTTTGAAGGCACTTTTGGATGAAAGATGAAAAAAGGAGTTAATTGAAGATAATTGGCAGATTTGACCTTCAGTCGATGTTTTGTTCAGAGCGTGATTCCAGTGGAATTAAAAAGCTAACATCCATACCTTTCTGGACATCTAAGGCAAGACAATAAAATAAGGAAGAGCATGGAAATCGTAGCCTTCAAAGTCAAATCTCGTAATTTGTCAGTGTTTGACCTTCGGCCATTCCAACTTGAATATCTGGAGCTACAGAAGTCCAATTGATGCAAACTCAATTTTTTTGGATTCATGACTCAAAGGTCTATAAACGCTCAAAATTTCAGCCAAAAATGATGCTATATGATGGTGATATGATTTTTCAAAGATGACATTTGGATTCTGCCAGCAAACAGGTTTCGTGAAGAAACGAGTTCAAATTACATTTCGAAGCATCTAAACCGATATCCAAGTTTTTATTTCAGCAATTTAGCTCCTCTAAGTCAAAGCTTGAAGATTTCATGCAAGGCTATTTCTTCTTTTTTAGGAAAATAGTTATTGAAGTACTTAAATGTAAACAATCTATTTAATGGAGGACTATTTTGTAAAATAAAGACCTAGGGTTTTCTATGATATAAAAAGAATGAGAGAAGAGAAGGGGGGCAGCCAGTGAATAGAAGAAAAATGCCCCCCTCCTCTAAGAAACTCGAAATTATGCATTCTTCCTTCTTTTTTATTAGTTGTTCAACAAACATGCAAGGCTAAACATTTTTTCTTGGTTGCAAGGACACAGAAACCTTCAGATTTCAAGAACTGCGAGATTTATTTTACCTTTTCTTTTCAGTTTATATGATGAATATGTTTGTTCTCCTATGCTTATTTTTCCTATGATTGTTTATTTTAATTGCTAGAGCAGACTCTAAGTTTTTATTGTAGATAATCTATTGCTAAGTTTGATATCAAAACCGAAGTTGTGTTATATGAACTTGTGAAGCAACTCAGTTTAATAATTATGGCAGATCTACGTTATTAATCTTAGGGAGAACATTCAATCAAATCAAACATAGACTGCAGATAGTTATGTTTACTTGATTAATCAACTTATCTAGTTCTTAAGGCTGCCATTGAATTAAATTACTAGTGCAGACACTGTGGTTGTTTGATGGTTAGGGTTAGTTATACGGCGGATCCGTTAACTAACCAATGTTAAGAAGAGATAAATATTCAGAATATAAATTGATGTTTCGTTTCCATGATCAGTTTTGATTTCTGTAGGTGGATGTGTGCTTGCAACCAAGGTTTGTTATTTTAATAGTTTTCTGTTTTCTTTTGCTTTAGCCTAGATAACATCCAAACCCCCCCCCCAAATTGCATATCATCTAGCATAAAAATCTGACTTGAATCTTCCTCGTGGGATCGACCCCTTGCTTGCTCTACACTATCTTATGGGTTGTGTTTGAAGTTAGGGTAATTAATTTGTGCGACCGCAACATCGCAACAACCATCATGTATAATTTTCCCTCCTGATGCATCTCACTTCAATTTTAAGCCAGACATTATTCAACTTTTACCTATTTTTCATGGCTTAGAACTAGAAAATCCATACTTGCATTTGAGAGAATTTGAAGAAGTTTGTAACACTTATAATAACTTAAATTGTAGCATGAACACCATCAGATTAAAGCTTTTTCCTTTTTCATTAAAAGATAAAGCTAAAACATGGCTACAAAATCTTAGGTCGGGATTCATTTGCGCTTGGGATGAAATGTAACGACAGTTTTTAAAGAAGTTTTTTTCTTCTCATAGAACAAACTCTTTCAAAAGACAAATCACCACATTCACTTAAAAGCCAGAAGAAACATTTTACCAGTGTTGGGATAGGTATAAAGATTTGTTTAATACATGTCCTCATCATGGTTTTGAAACATGAAGATTAGTTTCACACTTTTATGAAGGGTTAACACTTAAAGATAGGTAAATAGTGGAATTGATATGCAATGAAACTTTTGAAGATAAAGACCCCGATGAAGCAATGAAGTACCTAGACTTGTTAGTCGAAAGTGCTCAAAATTAAGACACTACAGTACTCGTGAGGCACCGGGGTAAAACTCAACCTCATACATCTAATGAACACTCAACCAATGATTGTTCAACTTTGCCTTCTTTCAAGGAATGTTCCCATGAACAAGTCAATGCTTTAACTAGTTTCTAAAGGCCAAATCAGAATCCATACTCACAAACATATAACCCTGGTTGGAGAAATCATCCAAATTTCAGTTGGAAGAGTGGTAACAATAATGCACAAACTTCATAACCACCATTTTATGCACACCATAGATTTCAAAATTCTCATGGATTTGTACCTCCTTATACTCCCCCTCCTAGAAGAAATCTTGAGGAAACATTGCATGCATTCATTGAAAAACAAGAGACAATCAACACTCAAAATGCTCAAACTATAGCAGATTTGAAAGATACTCTTGCAGAGTTCACATATGCTCTCAGTTTTCAAGAGAAAGGTAAGTTTCCATTTCATGCTTTATTGGCGAACATAAAATTGAAAAAGCTTTACTTGATCTTGGAGTTAGTGTGAATTTACTTCTATATTCGGTTTTTCAAAGTCTCAATCTAGGTGAGTTAAAACCAACTTATGTAACTCTTTTACTTGTTGATAGATTTGTAAAAGTGCCTTGAGGAATTGTTGAAGATGTGTTAGTACAAGTTGATAAATTCATTTATCTTGTGGATTTTATTGTCTTTGATACACAACCTGTTGAAGCATGTAATTTAATTCTTGTTATTTTAGAACGTCCATTTCTTGCAACTTTTAATGCATTGATTAATTGTAGGAATGGAGTGATGAAGTTATCTTTTGAAAACATGACATTGGAGATGAATGTTTTTAACATTTGCAAGCAACCTGGAGATGATAATGATTTATAGGAAGTAGACTTTATTGAAAAATTAGTTTATGATCAATTTGAAACTACTTCCAGTGAAATTGAGTTTAATGAATTTGAAGATTTGCAAATAGTTTATTTTCAGGAAGAATCAAAGGCAAATAGTTGGAGACCAAAAATTGAGGAATTGCCACCACGATCAATTGAGTTCATACCTTCAAGTGTTCAACCACCAAAACCTGATTTGAAGGCGTTACCATTCAATCTCAAAATACTTATTTTTGGGAGAAAATGAAACTTTTCCGGTAATAATCTTTTCCAAACTTAATGCACATCAAGAAGGTAAGTTATTACAAACTCTGAAAACGCACAAAAATTCATTAGGATGGACTATAGCTGACATAAAAGGAATTAGTCCTTTGATTTGCACACATAGGATTTATTTGGAGGGAAAATTGTTAAATCCTCTAGAGAAATGCAACGAAGGCTCAATGCTAATATAAAAGAAGTAATGAGGAATGGAGTCATTAAGCTTCTAGATTGTAAACCCTCTATTATAATTTTTTTGGGTTATTAAAATATAAAAAATTTAACCAATAGTAAAATGGGTTAAATTAAAGTAAAGAAACCTAAATCCAGATAAAAATAGTGAAATTAATGAAATGAAAAGTGAATATAGTACTAAATTATTGAAAAGAAAAACATTTGTGAGGACAAAATGAATATGTAAGACCAAGAGAAGTCAATATTCAAATAACTGAAGGTTGAGAGTTTTATGTATAAATGATAAAAAAAGGGATGGGGATAAATGTGCAATTAACAAGATGATAGAACTATAAATATCATTCTATTTTCTCTCTTGGAGTGACTTGCAAGAGCAAGAGAGAGTTTAGAGAGAGGCTGGAGAGAAGACATATTGATGGCAGAACATTCGACAACTATAACTCCACCATCCATTGTTGGAGCAGAACGATATTTGGATATGTTGTTATCCTCAATGTTGTGTACATTTTCACTGGAGGGATTTTCTATATCAGTCCTTGTTTGAGAGATATTACGGGAGGAAAATTTCTAGGAAAATACACTTCTGGATAGTTTTCCTCGCTGACTGCTTTCACCTTCAGCCACTGTTGGACCAGGCTATAATTTGGATATGTTGTTCTTCCTTATGCTGTCTAGATTCTGAACGGTGGAGATAAGAAACAAAAACTTGGTAAAGAAGTTGTGCTTCTTGCACAGTAGGTCTACAAGTTTGAGGTCAGTTCAGTTAAACCCATATTTCTAGAAATTTTACCATTTGATGAAGTTGATATTTGGATATGTTATACTTATAATAATGCATTATAATTGGATCATATGGATTGTTTGGAATATTATTCATTTGTTATTTATGGTTGATTGAAACTATTGTCAAGGATTGTGTTTAGAAGAATATTGTTCAGAAAGTTTGTAAGATCGATAAGAATATTTTATTTTGACGTTAAGAGGGAAGATTGAAATAAATAAGATAAATTGGCTCTTAAGATATTTTTTGACACTCTTAAACAATATGTGATATAGCTAGGGGTTGAGATAAAAGAGAAAAATTTAAATTGTGGATGTTGTGTGTAAATGGAAAGGTTGATGAATCTGGACAGATTCGTCTCCTGACTTTTAAAGAGAATTCAAGTAGAAGGATAGGGAATTATGATCAAGTTTCTTCATAGTAATTATAGTTTTGGATGTTAGCTAACTAAGGAAATTGGTCTTGCTCAATTTGGAGCTGTAGAACTCCAGCTATGGGTCACCAACCGAGATTAGGTCATGACAAACCTTGTAGGGCAATAGGTATGGTTTGTTAATAAGCAATTTGACTATCTTAGAGGCAAAATTGGGTTATCCTTCCTTCATAGAACTTGTAGCCTCATGTCTTAGCTTTCCAACGAGACCAATCTTGCTTGAAATGGAGTTCTATAACTCTAGAAATAGTTACAACTCTAAGGAGAGGTCGGATAGTAACAGTTCAATATCAAGACAGTAATAGTTGGACAATAACAATCCAATGTTTATTGATGAGCAATTTTGACTGTCTTAGAGGCAAAACTTGGTTCTCCATCCTTCAGATAACTTGTAGCCTCGTGTCTTAGTTATCCAACGAGAATAATCACACTTGAAATGGAGTTCTATAACTCTAGATATAGTTAAAACTCTGAGGAGAGGTCGAACAGTAACAGTTCAATATCAAGACAGTAAAAGTTGGACACTAACAGTCCAATGTTTGTTGATGATCAATTTTGACTGTCCTAGAGGCAGAAATGGGTTCTTCTTCTTTTAGAGAACTTGTAGCCTCGTGTCTTAGCTTTCCAACAATCACACTTGAAATGGAGTTCTATAACTCTAGATATAGTTAAAACGTTGAGGAGAGGTCAGACAGTAACATTTCAATATCAAGACTGTAACTGTTGGACAATAATAGTCCAATGTTTGATGATGTGCACTTTTTACTATCTTAGAGGCAGAACTGAGTTCTCCTTCCTTCAGAGAACTTGTAGCCACATCTCTTAGCTTTCAAACAAGACCAATCGCGCTTGAAATGGAGTTCTGTAACTCTAGATATAGTTAAAACTCTCAGGAGAGGTCAGATAGTAACAGTTCAATATCAAGACATTAACAGTCCAATGTTTGTTCCTGAGCAATTTTAACTATCTTAGAGGTAGAAATGGGTACTCCTTCCTTAAAAGAACTTGTAGCCATATCTCTTAGCTTTCGAACGAGACCAATCACGCTTGAAATAGAGTTCTATAACTCTAGATATAGTTAAAACTCTAAAGAGAGGTCGGACAGTAATAGTTCAAAATCAAGACAGTAACAGTTGGACAGTAACAGTCCAATGTTTGTTGATGATCAATTTTGACTATCTTGGAGGCAGAAATGGGTTCTCCTTCCTTAAGAGAACTTGTAGCCTCGTGTCTTATCTTTCCAACGAGACCAATCACGCTTGAAATGGAGTTCTATAACTCTAGATATAGTTACAACTCCGAGTAGAGGTCTAACAGTAACAGTTCAATATCAAGACGGTAATAGTTGGACAGTAACAATCTAATGTGTGTTGAGGAGCCATTTTAACTGTCTTTGAGGAAGAACTGGGTTCTCCTTCCTGTAGAGAACTTGTAGCCTCGTATCTTGGCTTTCCATCAAGAACATTCGCGCTTAAAATGCAGTTTTATAACTCTAGATATAGTTAAAACTATGAGGAGAGGTCGGACAGTAATAGTTCAATATCAAGACGAGAATGCTTGGACAAGAACTATCCAATGTTTGATGATGAGCCATTTCAATAATCTTAGAGGCGTAACCGGTTCTCCTTCCTTAAGAGAACTTGTAGCCTCATGTCTTAGATTTCCAACGAGACCAATCACGCTTGAAATGGAGTTTTATAACTCTAGATATAGTTAAAACACTAAAGAAAGGTTGGACAGTAACAATTTAATATCAAGACAGTAACAGTTGGACAGTAACAATCCAATGTTTGTCGATGAGAAATTTTGACTGTCTTAGAGGCAGAAATGAGTTCTCCTTCCTTAAGAGAAGTTGTAGCCTCCTGTCTTAGCTTTCGAACGAGACCAATCGCGCTTGAAATTGAATTCTATAACTCTAGATATAGTTAGAACTCTAAAGAGAGGTCGTACAGTAACAGTTCAATATCAGGACACTAACAGTTCAATATCAAGACAGTAACAATTGGACAGTAACAGTTCAATATCAAGACAGTAACAATTGGACAGTAACAGTCGAATGTTTGTTGATGAGAAATTTTGAATGTTTAAGAGGCAGAAATGGGTTGTCCTTCCTTAAGAGAAGTTGTAGCCTCATGTCTTAGATTTCGAACGAGACCAATCACGCTTGAAATGGAATTCTATAACTCTAGATATAGTTAAAACTCTAAAAAGAGGTCGAACAGTAACAGTTCAATATCAGGACAATAACAGTTCAATATCAAGACAGTAACAGTTGGACACTAATAGTCCAATGTTTGTTGATGAGAAATTTTGACTGTCTAAGAGGCAAAAATGGGTTCTGCTTCCTTAAGAGTACTTGTAGCCTCGTGTCTTAGCTTTCCAGCAAGACTAATCGCGATTGAAATGGAGTTCTATAACTCTAGATATAGTTAAACCTCTGAGGAGAGGTCGGACAGTAACAATTCAATATCAAGATAGTAACAGTTGGACAGTAACAGTCCAATGTTTGTTGATGAGCCATTTTAACTGTCTATAAGGAAAAACTGGGTTCTCCTTCTGTAGAGAACTTGTAGCCTGGTGTCTTGGCTTTTCATCTAGAACAATCGCGCTTGAAATGAAGTTTTATAACTTTAGATATAGTTAAAACTATGAGGAGAGGTCGGACAATAACAGTTCAATATCAAGACAGTAACAGTTCAATATCAAGACAGTAACAGTCCAATGTTTGTTGATAAGCAATTTTCGCTATCTTCAAGGTAGAAATGAGTTCTCCTTCCTTAAGGGAACTTGTAGCCTCGTTGTTGCGATGTCGCGGTTGCACAAATTAATTACCCTAGCTTCAAACACAACACACAAGATAGTATAGAGCAAGCAAGGGGTCGATCCCACGAGGAAGTTTCAAGTCAGATTTTTATGTTGTACGTTATGTAATTGGGGGGATTTGGTTTATGATTATCTAAACTATAGCAAGCAATTAAACTAGCAAACAAAATCAATTAAAACCGAAACTTATCAAGAAAACAAATCTTGGTCGCAAGCACACATCCACCTACAGAAATTAGAACCGATCCTTGAAACGAAAATTGCAGTTTATGTTCTGAAATTTTATCTTTTCTTTACGTTAATTAATTAACGGATCCGCCGTATAACTAATCCTAACCAACAAACAATCAAAGTGTCCGCACTAATGATTCAATTTAATGGTAGCTTTAAGAACTAGATAATTTCATCAAGATTAACATACAAGTCTGTCAAACTTATATCACTTTGTTCAAATGTTCTTCCTAAGTTCAATAACGTAGTTCCGCCACAATTATTAAGCTTAGTTGCTTCACAAGTTTATATATCACAACTCTGGTTTTGATATTAAACTTAGCAATAGATTGTTCACAACAATAACTTAGAGTCCGCTCTAGCAATCATCAACAACAATCATAGGAAATATGCATAGGAAAACAATCATACTCATTCATAACATAAACTGAAAATAAAAGGAAGAATAAATCTCACGGTTCTTGAAATCCGAAGGTTTGTTGTGTCCTTGCAACCAAGAAAAGAGCTTAGCCTTGCATAACTATTGAACAACTACTTCTAAAGATTGAAGAGAGCATGAATTTTTTGGTTTGTAGAGGAGAGAATTTGTGTTTATTCTCTGCTGGCTGCTGCTTCCTTACGCTTTCCCTCTTTCACTTCTTTGCTTCCTCCTTCTCTCTTTCTTTTTATATGCTAAGAAACCCTAGTCTCTATTTTACAAAATAGTCCTTCCCTTGAGTTGGCAGTTTACATTTAAGTACTTCAATAACTATTTTTCCTAAAGGGAGAAATAGCCTTGCATGAAATCTTCAAGCTCTAACTTAGAGGAGCTAAATTGCTGATATAAAAACTTGGATGTCGGTTTAGATGCTTGAATGTAATTTGGACTTGTTTCTTCACGAAACCTGTTTGCTGGCAGAATTCAGTTGTCATCTTTGAAAAATCATATCTCCCTCATATGACCTATTTTTTGGCTGAAATTTGGAGCGTGAATAGGTCTTTGAATTCGGAATCCACGAAAATTGATTTTGCATCAATTGGACTTCTGTAGCTCCAGATATTAAATTTTGAATGGCCAAAGATCAGCATTGGCAGAATGCGAGATTTGACTTTGCAGGATGTGATTTCCATGATCTTTCTCTTTTTATTTTTCTTGCATTACATTTCCAGAAAGGTATGGATGTTAGCTTTTTAGTGCCACTAGAATCACTTCATTTCGATCTCTAGAACTCACGCTCTGCACAAAACATCGACTGAACGTCAAATCTGCCAATTACCTCCAATTTACTCCTTTTGCATCTTTCATCCAAAAGTGCCTTCAAAACATAAAAAAAAAAAAGAATATCAATGTATTTTATATATAAAACATAGGCAAAACACTAGTTAAATGTGGGTAAAACTATCAAATAATATGGTTGCATCACTCGTGTCTTAGCTTTCCATCGAGCCCAATCGCGATTGAAATGGAGTTCTATAACTCGGATATAGTTAAAACTCTAAGGAGAGGTCGGACAAGAATATTCAAAATCAAGATAAGAATGATTGGACAAGAATACCAATGTTTGTTGACAAGCAATTTTCACTATCTTCAAGGAAGAACTGGGTTCTCCTTCCTGTAGAGAACTTATAGCCTCATGTCTTAGATTTCTATCAAGAACATTCGCGCTTGAAATGGAGTTTTATAACTCTAGATATAGTTATAATTATGAGGAGAGGTCAGACAGTAACAGTTCAATATCAAGACAGTAACAGTTGCACGGTAACTATCTAATGTTTGTTGATGAGCCATTTTAATAATCTTAGAGGCAGAACTAGGTTCTCCTTCCTTAAGAGAACTTGTAGCCTCATGTTTTAGATTTCCAACGAGACCAATCGTGCTCTAAATGGAGTTCTATAACACTAGATATAGTTAAAACTCTAAATAGAGGTCGGACAGTAACAGTTCAATATCAAGACAGTAACAGTTGGAGAGTAACAGTCCAATGTTTGTTGACAAGCAATTTTTACTATCTTCAAGGTAGAAATGAGTTCTCCTTCCTTAAAGGAACTTGTAGCCTCGTGTCTTAGCTTTCCATCAAGCCTAATCACGATTGAATTGGAGTTCTATAACTCTGGATATAGTTAAAACTCTAAGGAGAGGTCGAACAGTAACAGTTCAAAATCAAGATAGTAACAGTTGGACCGTAACAGTCCAATGTTTGTTAATGAGAAATGTTAACTGTCTTTGAGGAAGAACTAGGTTCTCCTTTCTTTAAAGAACTTGTAGCCTCATGTCTTGGCTTTCCATCGAGACCCTTCACTCTTGAAATGAAGTTCTATAACTCTAGATATAGTTAAAACTCTGAGAAGAGGTCGGACAGTAACAATTCAATATCAAGACTGTATCTGATGGACAATAATAGTCCAATGTTTGATGATGTGCAATTTTGACTATCTTAGAAAGCGAACCGAAGTTCTCATTCCTTTAGAAAACTTATAGCCACTTCTCTTAGCTTTCGAATGAGACCAATCGCGCTTAAAATGGAGTTCTGTAACTCTAGATATAGTTAAAACTCTCAGGAGAGGTCACAAGATAACAATTCAATATCAAGACAAGAATAGGATTGGCAAGAATAATCCTATGTTTGTTGATGAGAAATTTTGACTGCCTTAGAGGCGAATTGAGTTCTCCTTCCTTAAAAAGAACTTGTAGCCTCGTGTCTTAGCTTTCCAACAAGAGCAATCGCGCTTGAAACAAAATTTCTATAACTATCTTTTCAGTAACTATCCAATGTTTGTTAATGAGCCATTTTAACCGCTGTCTTTGAGGAAGAATTGGGTTCTCCTTCCGTAGAGAACTTGCAGCCTTGTGTCTTGGCTTTCCATTGAGAACAATCAGGCTTGAAATAGAGTTTTATAACTCTAGATATAGTTAAAACTATGAGGAGAGGTCGATAAGAATTCAATATCAAGACAAGAATTGGGATAGAATACAATGTTTGTTGACAAGCAATTTTCACTCTCTTCAAGGCGAAATGAGTTCTCCTTCCCTTAAGGAAACATGTAGCCTCGTGTCTTAGCTTTCCATCGAGCCCAATCACGATTGAAATGAAGTTCTATAACTCTAGATATAGTTAAAACTTTAAGGAGAGGTCGGACAATGTATGAATTCAATATCAAGACAAGAATGCTTGTACAAAGAACAATCCAATATTTGTTGATGAGAAATTTTGTACTGCCTTAGAGGCGAAAATGGGTTCTCCTTCCTTAAAAGAACTTGTAGCCTTGTGTCTTAGCTTTCTAACTAGATCCAATCGCGATTGAAATGGAGTTCTATAACTCTAGATATAGTTAAAACCGTAAAGAGAGGTCGACAAGAATGATTAAAATCAAGACAAGAATGTTGGACAAGAATGTGATCAATGTTTGTTAATGAGAAATTTTAACCGCTTTGAGGAAGAACTGGGTTCTCTTTCCTTTAGAGAACTTGTAGCCTCATGTCTTGGCTTTGCATCGAGACCAATCACTCTTGAAATAAAGTTCTATAACTCTAGATATAGTTAAAACTCTGAGAAGAGGTCGGACAGTAACAATTCAATATCAAGATCAGATCCGTGGACAATAATAGTCCAATGTTTGATGATGTGCAATTTTGACCATCTTAGAGGCAGAACTGAGTTCTCCTTCCTTCAAAGAACTTGTAGCCACATCTCTTAGCTTTCGAACGAGACCAATCGCGCTTAAAATGGAGTTCTATAACCCTGGATATAGTTAAATCTCTGAGGAGAGGTCGACAAGAATGGCTCAATATCAAGACAAGAATGATTGGACAGTAATAATCAAATGTTTGTTGATGAGAAATTTTGACTATCTTAGAGGTAGAACTCGCTTTTTCTTCCTTAAGAGAACTTGTAGCCTTGTGTCTTATCTTTCCAACAAGACCAATCACACTTGAAATGGAGTTCTATAACTCTAGATATAGTTACAACTCTGAGTAGAGGTCTAACAGTAACAGTTCAATATCAAGACGGTAACAGTTGGACAGTAACAGTCTAATGTTTGTTGATGAGTAATTTTGACTGTCCTAGAGGCAGAACTGTGTTCCTCTTCTTTCAGAGAACTTTTAGCCTCGTGTCTTAGCTTTCAAGTGAGACCAATCGCGCTTGAAATGGAGTTCTTTAACTCTAGATATATTTAAAACAGTGAGAAGAAGTCGGACAGTAAGAGTTAAAAATCAAGACAGTAACAGTTGGACAATAATAGTCCAATGTTTGTTGATGAGCAATTTTGATTGTCATAGAGGCATAACTGGGTTCTCCTTCTTTAAAAGAACTTGTAAGAGGGTTTCTTAGCTTTCCAATGAGACCAATCGTGCTTGAATTGGAGTTCTATAACTCTTATAGTTAAAAATCTGAGAAGATATCGGACAGTAAGAATTCAATATCAAGATAGTAACAATCCAATGTTTTTGATAAGAAATTTTGATCGTTTAGAGGCGTAACCGGTTCTTCTTCGTTAAGAGAACTTGTAGCCTCGTGTCTTATCTTTTCAACGAGACTAATCACCCTAGAAATAGAGTTCTATAACTCTAGATATAGTTAAAACTCTGAGGAGAGGTCGGACAAGAATGCTCAATATCAAGACGAATAGCTACATAAGAATGTCCAATGTTTGTTGATGAGAAATTTTGACTATCTTAGAGGCAGAACTGGGTTCTCTTTCCTTAAAAGAACTTGTAGCCTCGTGTCTTATCTTTCCAACGAGACCAATCACGTTTGAAATAAAGTTCTATAACTCTAGATATAGTTACAACTTTGAGTAGAGGTCTAATAGTAACAGTTCAATATCAAGACAGTAACAGTTGGACAGTAACAATCCAACGTTTGTTGATGAGTAATTTTGACTGTCCTAGAGGCAGAACTGTGTTCCCCGTCTTTCAGAGAACTTGTAGCCTCATGTATTAGCTTTCCAGTGAGACCAATCGCGCTTTCAAAGGCGGTTCTATAACTCTGGATATAGTTAAAACTCTAAGGAGAGGTCGGACAGTAACAGTTCAATATCAAGATAGCAATAGTTGGATAGTAAGAGTCCAATGTTTGTTGATAAGCAATTTTAACTATCTTAGAGGTAGAAATGAGTTCTCCTTCCTTAAGAGAATTTGTAGCCTCGTGTCTTAGCTTTCCAACGAAACCAATCACACTTGAAATGGAGTTCTATAACTCTAGATATAGTTAAAACTCTAAAGAGAGGTTGGACAGTAACAGTTCAAAATCAAGACAGTAATAGTTGGTCAGTGATAGTCCATTATTTGTTAATGAGAAATTTTGACTATCTTAGAGGTAGAACTCGCTTCTTCTTCCTTAAGAGAACTTATAGCCTTGTGTCTTAGCTTTGCAACGAGACCAATCACGCTTGAAATGGAGTTCTATAACTCTAGATATAGTTACAACTCTGAGGAGAGGTCCGATAGTAACAGTTCAATATCTAGACAGTAACAGTTGGACAGTAACACTCCAATATTTGTTAACGAGCAATTTTGACTGTCTTATAGGCAAAAATGGGTTCTCCGTCTTTTAGAGAACTTGTAGCCTCGTGTCTTAGCTTTCTAACGAGAATAATCACACTTGAAATGGAGTTCTATAACTCTAGATATAGTTAAAACGTTGAGGAGAGGTCAGATAGTAACATTTCAATATCAAGACTGTAACTGTTGGATAATAATAGTCCAATGTTTGTTGATGAGAAATTTTGACTATCTTAAAGGTAGAATTGGGTTCTCCTTCCTTAAGATAACTTGTAGCCTCATGTTTTAGCTTTCCAACGAGACTAATTGCACTTGAAATGGATTTCTATAACTCTAGATATTGTTAAAACTCTGAGGAGATGTCGGACAGTAACAGTTCAATACCAAGATCAGAATAGCTTGACAAGAATCCATCAATGTTTGTTGATAAGCAATTTTGATCGTCCTAGTAGGCAGTGGGTTCTCTATCCTTCTGAGAATTCAAGTAGAAGGATGAGGGAATTAAGTTCAAGTTTGTTCATAGTAAATATAGTTTTGGACTAACTAAGGAAATTGGTCTTGCTTGAATTTGGATGTGTAGAACTCCATCTATGGGTCAGTAACCAAGATTGGGTCATGACAGACCCTCTAGGGCAGTAGGTATGGTTTGTTAATAAGCAATTTTGACTATTTTAGAGGCAAAATTGGGTTCTCCTTGCTTTAAAGAACTTATAGCTTCGTGTCTTGATTAGTACTTAAAATGTATTTTTATCAAGGTTTTGTATCATCATTTTGCACTTGAAGTATCAATAACTCCTTAACTAAAGCATGTTTAATAATAACAAGTCTGATACTATAAGATACCTTTAATTTATGATAAATGTTCATCTTAAATGCAGGCCTATCACATAAATCAAACGATTGATTGATGAGTTTAACTACTAAATTGAGAAGACAAAGAGAGGGTTAAGCTTAGAAAAGAGATGTTGGTTCACCCAAACCGGAACACTGTTCAGTCATTGGGTCATATCTGGAGTTGTAGATCTTGGATTTCAATTTGGTTTATATGGCTAGAAAACTAAGACATAGGCCTAAAACATTCATGTGGGAATGCAAGACTCAATTCTCATTGTTGGAAGTCAAAATCTTAGCAACAACGGAGAAGTTAGAATTTGTCCCGCACCTAGACACTTTCGTTGTTCAACCCATATCTCGAAGTTCTAGAAATCCAAATGCATCGATTTTTTTTTGTTGGAAAGTTGAGATAATTTCCAAGAACTTTCATGAGACAAATCTGTTCAAATTCTGATGTTATCAATGATGTTTTGTTCAGACAAAAAGATAAGGATTGTCACCAAGTCAAGATGTGGCCACTCACTCAACAATAAGTCATCAAATCAATAGTTCTAAATTTTGGCCTATAAAAGGAGGCATTTGCCATGCATTTAAGCATCTTGTTTTTCAAATCAAGATCATGTTCTTGCTCTCTCTCTTTATACTTTTGTAATGCTTAAGTTTTGTTTATATTAATCTCTTGTTTATGCTTTTCATTTCCTTTCCTTTACTTAGTTAACTTATATCTTATTTATGTTCTTATCTTGTTTATTTATGTTTCTTTTTTTTTTTCGTTATGTTTAGCTAAGTTTATTATATCAAAGTGAAAAAGTTACACTAATGGTGTAAGAATAAGTATAGTATAAACTCAATATGGACTTTAATGTTTGATACTAAGATGTTTTGTATTTGTTATCTTATTCACTTTTAATACTTTGCTTGTTAAATGCTTTAATCTAGATTTATGTTGTATAACTTTGGTACAACAAATACTTGGCACTTTCATAGCCCAAACCGTATGGTATAACCGATACATGTGCCATGAAAGAGACTTGATTTATTGTTAAAATAAGTTATAATCATGAACACCTACAACATTTACAAGTATTAGCATTATTCGAATAAGATAACTAATGTAATCATATTAACAATTTATAATCCGATTGGAACCTCCTTTGTGTATGGTTTCCAGTTTGAGTAATAAGAGTTTATACTATACTTGTTTGAAATACCATTAGTGGATCCTTTGATGCAACCATATTATTCGATAGTTTCACCCACATTTAACTAGTGTTTTGCCTATGTTTTATATATAAAATGCCTTGATATTCTTTGTTTTATGTTTGAAGGCACTTTTGGATGAAAGATGCAAAAGGAGTAAATTGGAGATAATTGGTAGATTTGACCTTTAGTCGATGTTTTGTGCAGGCGTGAGCTCTAGATGTTGAAATGAAGCAATTCCAGTGGAATTAAAAAGCTAACATCCATACCTTTGCGAACATCTAAGGCAAGAAAATAAAATAAGGAAGAGCATGGAAATCACAGACTAATGTCGGATCTCACAATTTGCTAGTGTTGCTTGGCCATTCCAACTTGAATATCTAGAGTTCTGAAGTCCAATTGATGCAAACTCAATTGTTTTGGATTACTGACTCAAAAAGGTCTACAACGCTCCAAATTTTAGCAAAAGATGATGTCATATGAGGGAGATATAATTTTTCAAAGATGACAACTAAATTCAAGTAGCAAATAGGTTTCGTGAAGAAAGCGAGTCCAAATTACGTTCAAAGCATCTAAACCGGGTATCCAAGTTTTTATTTCAGCAATTTAGCTCCTCTAAGTCAAGCTTGAAGATTTCATGTAAGACTATTTCTTTTTTTAGGAAAATAGTTATTGGAAGTACTTAAATGTAAACAATCTACTTAAGGGAGGACTATTTAGTAAAATAGAGACTAGGGTTTCCTAGGATATAAAAAGAATGAGAGAAGAGAAGGGGGCAGCCGACCAAGAGGAGAAAAACACCCCCTCTTCTAAGAAACTCAAACTATACATTCCTTCATCTTTTTGATTAGTTGTTCAACAAACATACAAGGCAAACACTTTTCTTGGTTGCAAGGACATGGAAACCGGTTCAAGAACTGTGAGATTTATTTTACCTTTTCTTTGTTTATATAATGAATATTTTTTTATCCTATGCTTATTTTTCTATAATTGTTTATTTTAATTGCTAGAGCGGACTCTAAGTTATTATCAGAGACAATCTATTGCTAAGTTTGATATCAAAACGAGTTGTAGTATATAAACTTGTGAAGCAACTGAGTTTAATAATTGTATGGATCTACTTTATTAATCCTAGGAGAACATTCAATAAAATCAAACATAGACCATGGACAATTATGTTTTCTTGATTAATCAACTTATCTAGTTTCTTAAGGTCGCATTGAATTAAATTACTAGTGCGTATTGTGGTTGTTTGATGGTTAGGGTTTGTTATCACGGCGGATCCGTTAACTAACCCCTTGTAAGAAGAGATAAATATTCAGAATATAAATTGATGTTTCGTTTCCATGATCAGTTCTGATTTCTATAGGTTGATATCTCCATGATCAGTTCCATGATGTGTGCATACCAAGGTTTGTTCTCTTGATAATTTTCTGATTTTATTAAATTTCATTTGATAGTTTTTCGTTTTCTTTTGCTTTAGCATAGATAACTTCCAAACCTCCACACCCAAATTGCATATCATCTAGCATAAAAATCTGACTTGAACCTTCCTCGTAGGATCGACACCTTGTTTGCTCTATACTATCTTGTGTGTTGTGTTTAAAGCAGAGTAATTAATTTGTGCGTATCACACACGCAAAATAACTCTCTAACCTGACAATTGTTTCATCAACATCACATCTCAAAGCCTTCAACTTATTATTATTTATAATTTATACTTAACCTCCCGCGATTCGACTCGTCATTTATTACTCCGACAATCCTACACTTGGGAGAAGACATCAATCTTTTGGTTTGGCAAGTTTTTAGCGCTGCTGTCTGAGGTAAATTCTGTATAAATTATAATATTTATTTTATTTTCTCTTTTTCACTTTTTTGTATCTAACTTTGTTTCTTTTTTCTTTTTTTTCTTTTTCTTTTATTCTCTCCTACACATGCATGAGAGTTTGGTCATGTACATTAAGTGATAGACCTTGTAGGGTATCCTCATCATTTTTAGAAAATATGGGCAGAAGATAATCGGCCGCCTATAATGAGAATAATGAGAATAATCGTGTGAGAACACTTAGAGATTCACATGAATCCCACAAGAACAAGTGCACCCTCATGCATACTTTTTCCTCTTGATGCATCTCAATTTAATTTTAAGCCAAACATTATTCAACTTTTATCTTATTTTCATGGCTTAGATTTAGAAAATCTATACTTGTATTTAAGGGAATTCTAAGGAGGTCTAACACTTATAATGATCCAAATTGTACCTATGAACACCATCCGATTAAAACTTTTCCCTTTTCATTAAAAGATAAGCTAAAACATGGCTACAAATTTGAGACCGTGGATCATTCGTGTTTGGGATGAAATGCAACAACACTTTAAAGAAGTTTTTCTCATTCTCCTGAACAAACTCTTTCAATAGACAAATCATCACTTTCACTCAAAACCGGAGAAACATTTTACCAATGTTGGGATATATATCTAGACTTGCATAATACTGCCCCTTATCATGGTTTTAGAAACATGGAGATTGGTTTCACATTTTTATGAAGGGTTAACACTTAGAAATAGGCAAATGGTTGAATTGATGTGCAATGGAACTTTAAAGATAAAGACCCTAATAAAGCAATGGATTACCTAGACTTGCTAGTAAAATGCTCAAAATTGGAACACTCACAGCAATTATGAGGCACCAAGTAAAACCCAACCTCATACATCTATTGGAGGTATCTATAACTTAGGGAAGATCATGACCTCCAAGACAAGTTTGCATCTTTAGCTAGAAAAGTCGGCAAGTAGAATTGAAAAAGAGGGTCAATTAAAACTGTTCAAGACATTGTGGTGTCAAATCATGGAAACCGATGAACATTCAACCAATGACTGGTCCAACTTTGGCTTCTTTAAGGAATGTCTTCACGAACAAGCCTATGCTTTAAACACTTCAAAGGCCCAATCATAACCTATACTGCATACATACAACTTTGGTTGGAGAAATCACTCAAATTTCACTTGGAAGAGCGATAGCAATAATGCACAAACTTCCATAACTACCATTTCAAGCACACCATAATTTCCAAAATTCTCATGGATATGCACCTCCTTATGCTCCTCCTAGAAGAAATCTTGAGCAAACATTGCATGCATTCATTGAAAAGCAGGAGACAATCAACACTCAACTTGCTCAAAGCATGATATTTTAAGATACTCTTGCAAAGTTCACACTCGCTCTTAATTTCAAGAGAAAAGGTAAGTTTCATCTCAATCACGGAAAGAAAATCTAAAGGGGCACATAATGTCAAATGAAAGTAGTTCTCGAAGCCAACACATGGATCAAGCCAAATGGTCATCACTCTTCGCAAAGGGTAAGTACAGATAAACCTACTCTGAACATCCATGAAAAGATGATGAGTTAATTGTGAGGGTAAGGAAGGGGGTTAAATGAACATTGCAAAGAAAAGTCAAAACTACATTTTCTCACACTCACGCACTAAACAAAGGAAAGTTCATGTGATTGAAGATTTCATTAATGCCGTAGAATCGATTTCGAATGATTTTT